>JAWWLV010000024.1:17796442-17823566 GCA_035041135.1 Platyrinchus mystaceus
TGGATGGCCTTAGGGGCTGACGAGCTCCATCTGCCCGGGGGACCCTGAAGCAGGACCGAGAATCGAACCTGCGACCTCGGTGCTGAGAGCGCAGCATCTTAACCTCTAGACCACCAGGGGTCCCCTAATCCAAAGATTACAGCTCGGACATTAGACCTGGAGCAGGATGATTTCTATATGCTGGGATTTTAAAGCTTTCACTGATAGTTGAACATGAAATTTGACAACCTCTCTACTTATGAATTCCTGGGCCTCGGAATAAATGCGTTCCCTGACTTTCTTAAGAAGGTGCATTTCAAAGATACTATTTCAAGACAGGCTGTGTTTGTTATTGGAATTCATGTTCCACTTATGCTTTTTTGACTCATGTCCAGTGTTTTTTGAGTACTTTTTTGGTTTGTACTGGCTTTTTTTGTTTGGTTGGTTTTTGTCCCCAAGCATCTGTTTTTGATGGTTGCTTTCTTTTTGATTTCATTTTGTCTTTAAACTATTTTTCACTAGTCCCAGAAAAGCCTTTTCCCTCAAAAACTGCTGCTTCTGGTGCTGTTAGGATGGAGTGAGCTTGCTGAACTGTGTAGGTGACAGGGAGGTGTTTGTGTCTGGGTTTATTTGGTAAGTCTATAGAGGCTGTAAAATAGTCCTTTTGTCTTGCTATGAACTGATGTGAGGTTGCACAGCAATAATTTTGTTCTCTTGTTTCTAGTACCACGGATATGTTGAAATCACCTCTACATCCAGCTGTCATCGTGCCCTACCCACCTGATTTTCAGTCTTTGTCAGTAACTGACTTTACAGCTCCTGGGTGTTTCTCTTTAAAAAGAAGAAAAAGGGAGAAAAGCACTTTGTGTTTGAAAATAGTTGGTCAGTGTTAGTAATGAGTACTTCAATTTTCTGGAAAGCTCAGAGTTGTCAAGTCCTTAGAAAACTCTTAGATACTGATCATTGCAAACAGAGCAACCTGATCCCCCAAAGGAATGGCATTAAGAACTTATGAGGCTCTAAGATCAAATCCTTCTCTTTGATGTGAAGCGTTTGAGAAGTGCAATTTGCTTTTGCATCTGCTGGAGGAAACCAAGAGCTGTTGAATTTTGTGTGGGTTGCCAGGGTTGTTTTGAGTGTTGCATTGATTGATTCAGTATCTTTTGGAAGCAAAATCTCCCTCTGTAGGAGTTTTACTATGTCCCTGTGGTGTTTGCCGGGTGTGTATGTGACTTGGATGAACAAATATTGCAGCAAGGTTCAAGTTTCTTGGATGTTATTCCTGTGGAGAGAGGAACTCAGTCTTGGAACTGGTTGCATCATCCCCTCCTGGCACTTCAGTAACAACAGTTTCCAGTCTGTGTCATTCCTTTTGGAAGTTAAACATTCCTTGTATCTTTGAGGACCAGATTCTCTATTAACAAGAGGCTGAAATGTGCATCCTGAGTTCACCTTTCCCCAAAGTGCATTTTTCAGTAAAGAAGTGTTTCAGTGCTGCTCCCACAGCAAGAGGATGCAACTAAATTGATTTACATTTGAGAAATTCAGCAGAAATAGAGGAATAGGGTTTGATTTCTCTCTTTTGTGAGTAAACATCTTCCCTCTCACTAGAAAGGAGCTCTGTAGTTTCCTTAAGTTACTGTTTGTTTAGGAAACACTGCAGTTTCAATTTTGTGCAGGTCTGATGGTCACACACTGACAGCTCTCAGAAGTTCTTTTGTTAAGGAAAGCAATGAGATGTTTTTAGAGATAACAGAACAGCTTTTTTTTGTAATGATAATAAAGGCTATGGCATCAAGCAGCCCTCTGGCTTCAGTCATAATTCTGTTTATTCCATTGGAATGGCTTTCAGAGGGGAGAAGTTAGAACAGACTACAAATGAGTGTTAATTCTGACCCGTGAGGAGCTCTGGAGAGGTTTGGAGGCCCATCTCTGCTCTGCAGTGCACAGCTGGAGCCCTCTGTTTGCAATGGGATGGGATTGCCACAGGAGGGAGATGCTGGCCTGGATTGGGAGCTTGGCAGCTCCATGAAGTGCTCACCTTTCCTGAACAGCTCCCTGAGATTAGTTATATTTACAGCTGAATTAAATATTCAGTGTTGCTCTGAGTAGTTTTCTTCAATGCTGTTAGTAGGCAGTGCTCTATAGAAAGTGTAGTGGAGCTTTTTTCTATAGGTATTTTAGTTCCTGTTTTTGAAAGGCAAATAGAACACCTTCAGTAGGAATGCTGTCACTTGTCACAGTGTGCATTAATTATGCCCTGAGGTGGTAAGCATACATTTAAACTTACTTCTTTAACTCCCACAAAGACTTCTGCAGATAGCCAGCTCAGACATATATATGCTGAAAGCTGATGAAACTGTGTTCAGAGATCATTTTTATCATTTATATTTTTAAAAGTTCAAGTTGATAAACTTAAAATCTCAGTTGTAAAATAGGGGCACTGCTGCATTCCAGGGTTGGGTGGGGGTCAGGCAGCCATAACTTGCCTGTGGGTGACGTTTCTTACTTGAACAAGGTTACTTTGGAGTTGTGTGTGTCAGGTCAGGCAGCTTTGGAGTGCACAGCCCTAGGAGACCTCTCGTTTTGGCTCCTCTATGGCAGAGGATCTCTAAGGCCTTTTTCCTCTCAGACTTAGGATTATGCAATTTTTCTGATGTTAGTGACCACTCGTAGGGAATTTTGGATTTTGACTGGAGGCCTGTGGATGAATCTGAGTGGATTGCACATCTTTTCCATAAAACAGTCTGTATTTTCTTCAGCTGCCTAATCTGCAGGGTAATAATTATTCTGATTAAGGCAGTGTATGACTTCCATGTCAGCAAGCCAGGGCATATCTTTTGATGTTCTTATTTTAGGCTACAGATAAAATCAGTGCAATAGTCTACTTGTGTTTTTTGTTGAAGGTTATAATTTCAAACATAAGAGGCAAGACACTGACTGAAATACAGGTCCAGATTCTCAAGCACAAAATGACAGCCTGCAGAAAAAGTGCTGCTTGCCAGGATGGGGTTGGTTGCTTAGCAATGAGCTATTTATCTGCAAAGGGACCCAGAAAAGGGATCAGAGTGGTTTGAAAACATAGCTGGAATAAAGGAGCTTTTAAAGTCAGCAGAGTTTTAACAATTTGGATGTGGAGTTTTAAATGACAAGACTCTGCAGAAGCTCTGGTTTGTGAGTTGGGTTTGGTGTGATGATTTAAGGCTTGCCCTCTCCTGCCTTAGAGCCTGCAGGCTGTACCACTGAATGTGCAAGTCAGTGAGACCTGATAGGCTGATAAAGGTTGGTGATCCTTTAGTAAACCCTACAGTATTAAAGTTTTGTCTGTCACATGGACATCTGAGGAGTTGCTGAGTGAAGTATGTTTCTCTTCCAGCTTCTGTCCATCTTGAGCAGTGCCTCAATTTGTCATGTTGTAACATTAAGTGCTGTCTTGGTTATTTCAAGGAAACATGAGGATCCAAATAAGCCACTGGCTGTAATTGAAGATTTCTTAAACAGAGTTAAAGCTTAATGTAAGACTGTGATCTTGGAGAGGAACTGAGTCCAGAGGAGAACATTAAACTGTGGGACCATAAAACTAAGTTCATTGTTTTTCATGGTTATCTCTGCCCCCTTGTGAAAAATGCTCTTCTGATTGTCAGGATTTACTCAGGGTGGGTTGCAGGTGTCTTTGACTTGTCTCTGCCTCTCTTCTGTAGCACTGCTTGCTGTAGTAGATGTTTAAGATCATGTAATAAGTGAGCAGCCATATCACTACACATCTATTCTCTAAATTATAACTTATTTCAGCCTTGTTAATAGTTCAGATTTCAGGTGATCTTTGTGTTGAAGGAATCTGAGAAGGATTAGTCAGCAGTATGGATTTGTGTTTCATCTAAATACTGCAGCCAGTGCATGGAATACCAAGCTTCTAGAATCAGCTATAGCTAAAAATGTGCCAGAAATACAGTTGCAATCAATTATCTTTTTCCTTTTGACTTGCAGATACTGTCTTGGGTTGATGATTGATTGTTTAATGAAGTTGTCATTTATAAGGAAAATCCAGCTAGAGCAGCAAGCTCGTTTTGCAGTTTATTTATTAAGTGTGAAACTCCAAATGCTGTTCCTTGTGTCCCTCCAGGTGGGTTTTCAAGCAGCTGTATGACAAAGGACTGGTGTATAGAGGTGTTAAGGTCATGCCTTTCTCAACTGCCTGCAACACCCCACTGTCCAACTTTGAGTCCCATCAGAATTACAAGGTGAGTCAGTACATGTGTACATTGTGTTTTGTTATCATATTTCTCTATTGTCTTCAGTTTGGATTTGAAAAGCTTTAATACTTACTGCTTGGTAGTACCTCAGCATGTCATTACACTCCAAATTGGTAGTAAAAATCAAGGTAAATGCGTTTGTTTTTGTCATGTTTTGCTGGATTTGTTTGGATCACTTGATCTGAGCCTTTTTACCTGTTCTTGATTACAAGTTACAAATGTTTAAAGTACACACTTTGTTTTATTCTGGGAAATTACTCCCTCACTGGACTCTCAGAGTGAGTATTACACTGTGTTGGGTTTTATGCTAAATTTTTAGAGGAGAGCTGCAGCTGTCCCTGTCTGTGCAGATCTGAAAAGGGGAGGGAGTTGAGATCTTCTGTGATGTGAAAGACTGTGTAGCAGTAGGATAATGGCTCTTCTAAGCATTGTTAACTTAGACTGGGATATTCCAGGCAATGTTTTACCTAATATAATGTATGGTTTACTGGGATTTATGAAACGTTCCTTTAAAAGTGAATGACTAGGTAAAATAAGGGTGGCTTCTTGTTTGAAGTTACTCACGTTCATATATGTGAAGGCAGAACTTGTGTCCCAGTTGTCCAAATTTCATGTTAGTTTGTGGATAAAGGTTTTGCATCCTTTCCAGTCTTGACCTGGGCCTCCATATCCTTCTATCATAAATCTTTCACTTCTATTGTTGCAGCAGAGAACTAGCACAGACTGCACATCTGGCCTCTTTTACATCTTGCCTAAAAACAAGGCCAGTGTGCTGGCCAAAAATAGTGGTTTTAAAACAAATGTTTAAATAGAGTTGTAGTACAATGCAGCCCACAGATAATGGAGCTTTTGGTATTGCTGAGGGGTATTTGTAATGAAGAATGAAGGATTTGTGATTTGTGACAGTGAGATTTGCGAAGATATCTTGGTATTTGTGACTGTCTGATAAATGAAGTAATTATTTTGCTTGTCCCTGTTAAGTGACATTTCATATGGGCTCAGATTAATAACGTTTGGTTAGAACAAAGACTATATTTTTTGTGTGTGTGCCCCTTTTCTGTAGAGCCAAAGCTCTTCTCTTTTCTTGAGTCTTAATGAAATATTTAGATGCTGTTTCTTACTCTAGAACCAGTAGAGTGTGTGGTGGGGGTGCTGCTCTGCCACTTCATGCAAAAATTATCTTTCCTGTCTGTTGGAAGTGGCATTTGCAGGCTGAAATGCTGAGGGCCATGAGCTGGCAGGATTTGTTCTTGCTGAGCACAGTCTTTTTGAAGTGTAAGGCAGCTATTGGCTTTGTCACTCTGGAAATCAGCCTTTAGCTTCTGCTTATTGATCCTCTGGGAATTTGGACATACGTCAGCAGCAACAGGACCCAAAAAATGTGTTTAGAAACAGAGTTATGTGTCTAATGTACATTTGAGTAAACTGTGTCAGCAGTTTGTGTTACATTTAACTGAAGAAGTGGTGTCTTAGATAGAGTTGTAACAGATAAAACAATATACAGTGCCATTACCTGGCGGCCTGGATGTTATTTTTTTATGTTTTCATCTACCTGATCAGCTCTGTGTTGTGAAAATGAAGGGAGTGGCCTGCAGTGCTGCTGCACAGTCAGGGGAGACAGGGCTGTGCTGAGGGCTCGATCTCTGCCTGGCATTGAGCACAGTCCCTGGGTTATGTAATATTTATGTTTTACTGTTGACTGCACCAGATGTTCACAGAAAATTCCCTCTGGAGCAGCCCTTAGCTCAGACATAAATAGCTGCCTGTCCCATGATGCCATTAACTGTTCCACGATGCTGGATGGAAACCAGAGCTCCTCGCACGAGATGTGCTGAGGCAACAGGACCTCTTTGTGTGGGTAGGGCCCATGTGCAGGGCACCCTTTTTCTGTTTGGCATTTAAAATGACTAGTGAAAATTTCACATTTGCAGCATTAGGCTTGCTCTTACAATCAACTTTTCATAATAGGTGAAATGTGAAGTGACTGAACAGGGTTGTACTCAGCTGAAAGAAAAACTTGTTTTCAGGGCGTTGTTTTGACTCATTTGAAGGTGAAGTTTTATAGAGTAGCTGACAAAGGTCTCCTTCCCTGAGATTTCTTTTACTCTTAAATATTGACATATTCTTGTTTTTAAGTACCTCAGACTTTCCCCCCTCCCCTTGTTAACAACAATGAATCATTTTATGTGATGTCTGTTCTTTCTAATCACTGACTGTAGAGGAAAGTGTGGAAGAGGCTTTGTGTAGCAGTATCCAAGAAACTGCTGATTTTCTTGACGCTTGAGATTGATTCTAAACTTTTAAAAAGGGATTATTAGAGGTACCTGAGGGAACTGGCACTTGGTTCTCTTGGGTGCTTTGGCACCGAATTCCCAAAATCTCAGTGCTAATCAGAGTTTTTAACCCTGTAGCCTTGTTGGCCTGACAGTCTGCACTGGTGTAACAGAGGAGCTCTGACTGGTGCTCTCTTCTGCTTTTCTGATGCTGCCACTTCACCCTGTCCCACTGCAGCGATGAATGAGGCCAGTTGCAGGATGGGTGTGGGTGGGTGGCAGTAGTAGTTACTACGTCTTAGATTTGCATTTTCTCACTAATACAGGCAGTCAGCCTTTTTTGCCTCCCTCTCTTTTTTACCCTTTGGCTTTATCTTGTTTTTCAGGATGTTCAAGATCCTTCAGTGACTGTGAGCTTCCCACTGGAAGATGATGCCAGTGTTTCTCTGGTTGCTTGGACCACTACTCCCTGGACCTTGCCCAGCAATTTGGCCCTTTGTGTTAATCCAGAACTGCAATATGTAAAAGTGAGAGGCAAGTGTTAGCTGCAGGTGACATAGAATAAACACTCCTTCCTTCAGTGCCTGTCAATATGTACTTATGTTTTGTATTGTGGACTGTTTTATGCTAAATTGGTAGCAATTTGGGGCTGAATTGGTGTTAGTTTGAAGGATGAGATTTATTTCATATGTGGCTGATTTCTGACTGCTGTGCCTTTGTTATTTTACAGGCATTATGACGATTGTTCCTTAAAAAATATTGATAGGTAAAGGGTAAGAGAGACAGGGAAGTGTGACTGGATGTCCATAGTTTTTTTTTCTCTCTTCCTTTCTTGGGGCTCAGACTCATGAACAAGTTACAGCTCTGTGGCAGCTGAGTTGCAGTAACTGAACATCTCTGTACTCTTTACCCATAACAGACCCAAGATGGCACATCCTGGTCTCAGCCTGACTGGAATGTCTGTTTTTAGCACAAATGTAAGGCAAGGTATTTTCTGTGGTTTCCAATATATGAGTATATTTGACTGAGTGCCTTGGCTCACTCATGGCCCAGTTGGTTGTTCCTGGCTGAACAGGTTGTACAAGGAGGTGATCTCCTTCCAGAGAGCACCAGCATTTCAGGAATTGTGTGCAAGGACCATTTAAGGTGCCTAAACAATATAGGCTGTTGCTTTTCTTGTTAGTGCTTCAAGGAGTTTTCCAGGGTTTGCAGTTCCATTTTTCTCCAGTTGGCAGTGGAGTATGTTATGATGTGTCTTCCTTTTCACTTTGAAAAGGAATAGATTTTATCCTTGAAATGCAGTTGTCTTTAATTATACCTTCATCTACAAACACACCTCCTTTTTTAAAAAAAATGTAAATAAAATACCAGGTAGGAATTTCCAGTTCCAACATAACCATGTGGATCTACTGTGTGCCTAAGGTGATGTTAAACCTGATGTTGTGCAGGCCTTTACAGTGAACTCCATGTGTTTGGATTTTCTTTTTTTTAAAAGAACTAAATACATTTCAGTTTTCAAAAGTTTTAATGTTACTTAGGTCATCTTAAACAGAATTGCTGAATAGTTTCAGAAATAGCACCAGCAACTGCCTGAGATGCTGAGTCCTTGGGTTTGGATGTCTGTGGCCACTGCTGTGGGACAGTGACCCTGATTAAGTTGGCAGGGTAGCAGTCTGAATAAAATTTGTCAATGAAGTTAAAAAATCAGGGTTTTTTTTTTTGAGTAGAAACTGAGTTTCCTTCATAACATTTAATTTTTTTTTGTCGTTTACTTCCTCTGTAAAGAAATCCAATCATGTAATTGATTGGAAGAGCAGATCTCAGAAAGGCAGCATGGAATGCAATTGTTACCCCCAGTGTCCACTTAATAATATTGATTTTATGTAGTGATTGTCCATCTTCCAATTGTTTCCCTCTGCTTCAGTTACAAATAATGGAACTTTTCAATTGCTTTTTTGTTTGGCTCAATGACAGTAGACAAGATGGGGTATTTTTGTCTCTGGAACAGCAAAACACACTGAAAATCAGTGGACTGGTTTTCATCCTGTGACTTCTGTTTAAACTTAACTTTTGGAAAGTGTTCCTTAAAGTCACTGAATGAGGAAGGAGTATCTGGAAAGTAATGGTTGATCAGCAGGATTATTCTGGGCAATCTTATAGCTACAGTGATACCATCTTGCATATATTGAGAGGTATCATAATGGTGCAAATGAGGGGATTAAATTGAGATTTGTGTAACTCTTTGTTTTATTTTATATTCCAGATAATGCCACAGGGAAGATTTATGTTTTGATGGAATCCAGGCTGATAGCACTGTACAAATCTGACAGTGAATATGAGATACTTGACAGGCAAGTCCATAAATCATTACACTTGCTAACTTTCAGTGTTTTCCTAGATCAAAAGTTAGACATTTCAAGAAGATGGATTTCCCTGCATGGGTGTTTCTTGCAAAAATCTATAAGAGATTGAAATTTACTGGAACAAATAGTTTTGTGTGTGAAGCTACAAATAGGATAAAAGTTTCCTTAGCTCTCTTAGGCAGAACACATATATTGGCTTCTCTTAAACCTTTTATATAAAACATCAGCCTGTTAAAGAGGTAAAATACAGCATATATTTATTTGCTCTCTTTATTCAGTCCTATGCAGTAGGCAAACAAACAAAACCCAACAAAACCACACACAACACAAAACCACAATAAAAAGAATTGTAGACTAGAAAATTTTGAGAATAACACCATTTCTTCACTGGCATCATCTATTTTTATTTTTATCTCTATCCTTTTTTTAATGAAGCAATTGAAAGCTTTACATTTAAAAAAGGAGATTATGTCTTACTTCAGCTAAGCAATTGCATGTGGTCATTGAATGAGGGAAATAGCTGGAATTTTTAAGATGTTGCCTACTCTGATGTCATATATTGTGATAGTTGAATAATTATTATGTTATAATTCTGCTTTGATTTCTCTCACCCCCAACTGAATGCTCTTGATCTCTCACACTCTGTGCTCAGTTTATAAAGATGATTTTCAGTGCTCTCATTCTTCACAATTGGCTGAACTTCCCATCTCTGTAGTTTTAAATTTAAATTTAGATTTAAATCTTACTTGCTTGCCTGCTATCTAAGATGGTTAATCTGCCTAAAAAAATTTGATTTGGTGTGAGTAATTCTTGGCAAATTCATATTGTGTGTTCTTTAGCATTTCACTTCTTAAAAGCTACTCAATCACCTAAAGTTGAATGAGGTTGTTAGAGGAGTCTGCCTGGCTTTTAGGTCCATCAGTACTGCAATTCCATCATGAAATATAGGTATTGTATTCTTTTCTGGGCTTTTGAAACCTCTTTAGAGTGTCTAAAGACTGAGCCTTCTACAAAACCCACTCTTTTTTCTTAAATACTTTTAAATGCATTTCCTTTAGACTTTAAAAAAAAAAAAAGGAAAGCACAGAATAATTTTGGCCTTTTTTGGTGTGATGTTTTTGTCAGAACTGTGAAGAACCTGCTGTCTAAGGCAATCATGCACATTTCAGATGTTGCTTGTGTCCCTGGTTAGTTGTATTTCTAACATGCTCTTTCTAGTCTTTGATTATTTTTTAAATATGTCACTTTTTTTACCTCTGCCTATCCAAAAGGCTCCTGGCAATTGTTATTCTCCTTGCAGAGCACAATATTTTTCTTCTTTCTGTGTTAGTGCTACAGTCTTCTCAAGCTGATTTTTTTTTCCTTTTTGTTATGTAATTAATTAGTTCTCTCAAATATGAATTGTGAGACAGTTAAGAGATAGCTGGTAGTTAAATGGATCTTTGAAAGATTTACATCTATGAGCATAGAAAATTCAGGGAAATGAACTTTGCCATTTCTGCTTTGAACTTTTTTTTCTTTCTTTCTTTAGCTCCTTTCTAAATTCTCAAGCAGTCAGGCCCCTGAGGGGGAAATTCATGCAACTGTACGAAGTGCCAGGCTGAGGTCAGGGAATGATCTGATTGAAAATGTTGTGTTTGAAATCATCTGAACTTCCTGAGTGCTCTCAGACTTCCCACCCTCCCTCAGACCTGACTTTGCTCTCCCTTTTCCTCCCAGGCTTTAGTGTGGGAATTGACTTCCCTGTTTCACTGAGGTGGGTTCCATCTTGATCAGGATACTTCCAGCTGCTTTGCACAAATGGTTTGCTCTGGGTGTATTCCCCCAGTTTTGGCCCGGGAGTGGCTTGTTTTATTTAGCAGGGGTTGATGTGAAATGATGAGCGTTTTCCTCCCCTTGCATCGCATTTCAGCCCTTTTGCATATTAAACAGTTCATTTCTTTATGTTGTCTCTCTTTGGGTTCTGGAAAATTTGAATTCTGGACTATCCAGACCAGAGATTTTTGGCCTCTTGACAGTGAAGAATTCCTATAGTGCTGTTAAATGAGTCTTATTAGTATAACTTAGGTCACAAGAAGGCAGCACTGTATAAGTTTTCAGCTTGAAGTCCTGGACATCAGTAAACAAAGTGAAAATCAGGAATGTGATCCACAACCTTTACCTTTCACTGACTTCGTGTTAATTAAGAATTTAACTGTCCTTTTTTTTTTTAAGCCAGTTCTGGTGCCTCACACTTGGCATCTGAGCATTCCTACATCTGTGTGGCTGAGCACTGGGATTCTTTTCCCTCATCTGATCCTGATTAAGCACCTCAAACATTCCTAAAGCTGTTTGTAATATAAAACATATAAACCATCTGCAGAGTTGTGGCTTAAAATAGAAGTCTCCCCTTTTCCTGGAGGATATCGTGTGTGCTGAGCTGAGGAGTCATGCTCTTTAACTTGGCATTAAATACTGCTGGAGGTCCTGTCTGTGCCATGAAACAGCTTTGAAGAGCTCCCCACTTTGAAGTAGTCAAGTGTTTTATGGCTTGACCATTGTTTGGGAAGTTGTAGATCAAGAAGAGTATAGGGAAGGACTACAGCTGTGACACAGTCAGTTATCCCATCTATTAGATTATGTTTTAGGTAGATTCTTTTTCCCTGAAATTGGACAATTTAAGCACTTTCAGGAGAGTTCTGAGCTGTGAATCCCAGCCTAATCACTGTCTTTGTCAGCTGTTGTCAGAAGCCTGAAGGGAGCCACATCTACAGGCCCTGTCTATGTCTTACATTTCTTGTCTGGCTCAGTTGGTCCCTCAGTTGTCCCTGTCTGTGTTGGATCAGTCTCTGAGATGCCTGTGGAGAGTTTGGATGCTTAGTTTTAGCCTGAGGAATGAGGCATCTGAGCTTTAAAGGCTGCAATACCCCGTTTCACAACCTGCTGTGCATGTCACCTCAGATGTTTTGGATCAGGGCTTATTTAGTTCTGTTGGACATGCTGGGCTAAAGGGCTTCATTCTTATGAATATTGTGTTTTATCCAGAGCCTTCTTGCCCAGCTTTACCAGAAAGAACTTGTCTTTAATGCTTAATTCACCTATTAATTTACATTAATTGCTTGATTGAAATCCATCAGATAGAAGTGTACCTGATGACTATTAGCAGAAATGCATTAAGAGACATTGGTTTTTTTCTCCAAGTCCAAATTGCCAAAGAAGCATAGAAATGGGAAGCAAATATTGAGGGAATACTTTTTCTTCACCTTATGAAATCAAATTCTCTCAGGGATGGGGAAAAACTAAATAGGAAAAAAAGCAATTTTTGAGCTGTTAATATGTTTTCATGTAAATCTTTCTCCTCAGGTTTCCTGGCATTGCTCTTAAAGGCAAGAAATATAAACCACTCTTTGAATACTTTATTCAGGTAAGATGAACAAGTTTGGTGTTGTTACAGGATGCAAGGACAAAAATAAAACCCATTCTCAGTATTCCTTGTTCATATAAAAAAATCTTATGTCCTAATAAACTCCAGGTTGTACTGAAGTACATTAAGTCTTAATTAAATGTTGAAAAACAGAACTCTTTCTTCTGTATTTTTACTTTTAAGTTTTAAATACAGCCAGAGTAAGAATTCAGTGATAAGTAGAAGTTTGATTTCAGATTGCAGAGAAACTTTCAATATACATTAATAAATAAGCAGTATTCTCTCCACTTCCCATCTGTTGAGCTGCTCTTGTCAGCCTATTAAGTCCACAAGTTTTGTCTTCACAAGAGAAATGAGTTTGGCTGTGAATAAGTCATAAACATGTCATGTTTTCATTGAAGAGTTAAAAGCCTTTGCTGGAAAACCTGCTGATAGATCAGATTTATGTGGATACATCATTTAAACACTGCATTAAGTCTGGTGTGGTTAAGGGCATTACAGATAGTAGAATATGTAGCAGTAGGAGAGGGCGTAGAGAATTTATTTATCTTTTTAAACAATCTGATTAAAAATGGATTAAATTATTCCAGGAGAAGAAGTGGATTTCCAGCACTTCTGGGCAAGCAGCTGGTAACTCGTGTGAGGGGTTTGGTCACTTGTGACACCATCTGTTCTGAAGTGTGTGCAGGAGTCAGGGTGAGAAAACCTCTACAGGGAGCAGGGTCTGATACTTTCAGTGAAAAGTCAAACACAGCTGAATCTGAAAAATTGCACTGTGGATGTCAAGGTTTGGAATAGACACATTTTGTGAGTCCTGCTGTACTTGTAAGGAGCAGATGGGCATCTTGCCATTTTTTTATTTTTTATTTGGAATGGAGGTCTTATCTCAAAATACCTCTCCTCAGAACAAGCCAAATCTAATATTTTGTAACATATTTGGTTCAGCTGTGACTGCAGTAATATTTTTGTTTTACTATTTTTGTATTAAGGAATAGAAAATAGCTTTTTATTTTTCATTAGCTATGTACTGAGCACACTGAAAATTGTCAGATCTTTTCTTGGCAATTTTTTCTGGGTATTCTTTTATTTTTATTTGATATTTACCACCCTCTTATGCTCTGGAGGAAATAAGGAAAATGTAAAAGAGCAAACTATAAGACTGTAGACTACAAGAGCAAACTTCTTTTTTTTTTTTTTTTTAAGAGGTATAGTGGGCATACAAAAATGCAAGGAGACTCCTGCACCTTTCTTGGTTGTATCCTCACGTTCAGGAATGTGTTGTTTGCAGTTTGTTAAGCACAGAAGTATGTGAAGATCCGTGGCTTGAAGAGTAATTGACTTTAAAGCATTCTAGAGAGGTGTTAGATTTAATCACATTTGACACTGTTCAAATGGAGAATACAGCCTGGGTGTCTGGGCTGTGGGAAATCATTAAATGTCAGGAATGTCACATTTTGCCCTGTCACTTATTTTCAGTGCGGCTCTTCAGTCTTGTGTGTGGCTTGGGGCTCTTCCAGGTTCTTAAGAATTCTGTTTTGCTGTATGTATGTGTGTGTATATATGTGAAAACCATCTTTTTGTGTTACAGTGCAAAGATAAAGGTGCCTTTACCGTGGTGGTAGATGGGTATGTGAAGGAGGAGGAAGGCACAGGTGTTGTACATCAGGCTCCCTATTTTGGTGCTGTGAGTATGAACTACACAACTGCAATGTTAATCTTGTCCCACATGCATACCTTGGCTTTCCAGCTCCTGGGGACTGTCTGTCAGGGTGATTGCTGTTAGACAGCCTTCCCATTTGCTCCTTACAAATGTAAGAATGCCATGTACCATTGTATTCTAACCAGCTCTTGTTTTGTGTCCCTTCATTTTGGTTATTGTTGTGGGGTGTGAATTGAACTCACCGTTGTATCTCCTGCGTGTCACTGATCGCAGCTTCTCTCAAAGTCCAAAGTTAGAGCTTGGAGAAGGACTGATCTGTGGCACTGATAGTCCAAACTGGCTCTGCTAAGAGATGATTTAGGATGGTAACAGCAGTTCTGCTCAGCACACTGCCTCTCTTCAGCATTTCAATGTCATTACTCACTGGGCTTTTAGAGAATGAGAAAATGCTTTCATTGCTTTTGTCCTGAGACTTCATCCCTTGGCGTGAAAGGATTTTGTTGCACTCCATTCTCTTTTTTTTCTGCCTTTATTGTCCTTTCCCTCAGTCTGTTCTTTTCAAGGTTGAGAGGAATAATTTTTCATGGATTTAATCATTCCAGTTTTTAGACACATGAATTAAATGCAGTACTTTAGGCTTATTGTCCTTTTTGTATCATGTCCTGTCTTCAGCCATTATCCACAGATGCCCTCAAAAAACTTGCAGTAGAGCTGCCAGTGCCTAGCAATTAGCAATCCCTGGACCATGAGCTCTCTCATAATTTCCAGAAGTTGTTGGCATTAGGAACAGACCTCTTTGTATTCATGTGAAATAGCCCATCCTTTTCCGTCCTTTTTTCCCCTGCGTTTTTTTGAAGGGTACATCCATTGTGGTGGTGTTTCTCTTGTCAAGATGAACACTGATATGAAAAGATGTGCCAGCTTAATATAGCTGTGAATAAAGAAAATTAGACCGGGCTATGTTAGCAGTTATAAGGAAATTAATGGTAACTGGGGAAGTGTCTTAGGGAGTGTAAAGCCTGTCCCACTGCTGCTCCTCAAACTCTTCCCTGTAGCTAAACCCTGGGTTTGCCAGAGGGTGAGGGAGCAGACTGGTTTTTGAGTCAGGAGCTCTTGCTGTAGGAGGTGAAGGAAGGGAAGAAGCTGCCAGTAGAACAAGAGCTCTGGAAGAACCTTTCCCTTGGCTGCTGCGTTGATGGTTTGTGTGTTTGCACAATACAGTGAAGTTGCTGGAAAGGATGACTGTCCAGTCAGAGCAAGGATTATCTGCCCTCTTTTATTTGATTATGTTATAAGCCCACTGAGATTTGTAAACACAGAGGGGAAAAGATACCTTTTCTCTCTCTCCTTGGAAGTCAGCAATTACTTTTAAAACCTTTTCATTAAAATAACAGGAGAGTATCAGTTAAATGCTCTGCAAAGAAAAAAGCACATAAAACATTTGTGTGAGGAAAAAGTGCACAGGCATCACAAACAGGACTTAGCTAAAGGAGAGGTTTGACTTGGTAATGTTTGAAACAAGGACTTGAATCAACTGGCTGTGCTGCCTTTAGAAGGAAATTGCACAGTATATGTTCCACTTAGTGCTGCTGCCTTTTTCTATTGGGATGCACATAGTTCAGTGTTGAGAGCCCACAGATGATTTCTGTTCAGAAAGGCTCACAGAGGATCCTGGTTTAGGTGCAGTAATTCACTGTAGGCTCTGTGAATAGAGTGTTGCAGGGTTGGCATTATATGTTGGCCTTTAGACAAGCTCAGATGAAAGGGACATAGTTCATGATGGCAAACAGGACTGTCTTCCTAATTAATTGGCTTCTCTGCACCTTCCTGTGCTGTTGTGTTGAAGGTGAATAGGAAAGGGGTAAGTGGAGCAGGAGGAAAGGGTCAGAGGAGAAGAAATAGAGCACAGTCCTTCACAGGAAGCCTCATAGCTTGTCTCTGTTCCTTCCCATCATCACTATAAATAAGTCCCTTTGATAAATGGAGATGGAAAGTAAGTTGTTTTTTTTTTTCTTTAATCCTATTTAGTGACTCATGTTCTGTATTGCTGATAGCTTAGAAATGTATCCTTCTGCAATAAAATAGAAAGTAAAAATTCACCTTCATTTAGTTTCAGGATATGTAGTTTCATTGCCTTGTGTGATGCATTTGCCAAATACAAGCTGCCACACAATATCGGAGCACTCTATTATTTCAGTTCAAAAGGCATCAAAATTAAAGCTCACAGAACAAGACAAACCTGTATTAAAAACTCTGCAAACTCATTGTACCTCCAGATTAACATGACACTAAAATTCATCTGCTCAGGCATTTCATCGTATGTAGATGTACCTGCAGTCAACTTAAAAAGCTTTAGTAATGTTTTAATTCACATACAGATTTTTAATTTGCCATACTTCTAGTGCCTGTTCAGACTGAGTCACACAATTTTCATAGATCTGTTACTGATGCACTTTCAGTACACTGCAAAAGTGTGCTTGTTTTTTGTTAAGAGGTGCTGAAGGTGAACCTTTGACTTCATGTTTTTGTTGTTTTGTTAAAATTTTAGACGGAAAAGCTTTTGAGTTCTCATGAGTGAGCTGTTTAATAGCTTCTACTTCATTTTGTGTATTACAACTTTTATATGTAATCTTTTGAGAGATTTAATTGTGGCAGGGAAACAAAAGTGAACATTATGACTTCTATCCTGGAAAGAATTGATATTTGTTTTAGCCTTTAATTGAGTTCAGCATTTGTGGATTTCTGTATGTGCTGTGGTTACTGAAGCAAATCTGCATTAAATCATGTGGCAGGTCAATCTGGAGAGCTTTTCCATTCAAGTTCTTCAAAAGAAAGGAACCAACTGTAGAAAGCCAGAATAGCAAAGCCCTTTCTCTATCACTGGGTGCATCAGTGATGCAGATGGAACTGAGGCTCTCTTGACTGGGGTCCTGCGAGGTGGCAGGTTTGGTATGATGTCTGGGCAGGGTTGTCAGTGTGCCAGGCTTTGTGGTCTGTGCTGGCTGCTTGTTCAGAGCCTCTAACAACTCACTGCCAAGGCAGGGCTGATATGTGCTCTGTCATCTGGCCTCTGAAACCCTGCTTGTACCTCAGCAGTGACAGCTGATGGAAGGGCTCAGCTCTGTTGACTGAAGGGCCTGGGTGATCAAGTGGAGGCTGAATAATGGGGATGGCTGAATAAAGCTGCTGGAGAGGGGGGAGAGGCTGTGCTCTGGTGTAAAGGAGCACTGCAGCTGAAGTGCTTGGTTGTTTCTGTGTGTAATGCCTTGGTGCATGAATTGACCAACTTCCCTGACTCTGTGTATGAGTTTCATCTGTATGAGCAGCATCTGCCAGATCTGGCTTGAGGGAGCTGGTGGCCGCAGGGACTGCTGGGTAGGGTTGGAGGTACAGGATGAGGGCCACTGAAAGGATCTGGAAGCCCTGCCCTGGCACTCAAAGCTGGCTCCTCACCTGTGTTGGTTTGATCTGGGGAGGGAGAGTTCAGGTAGCTGTGGAGCACTGGCCTGTTGAATCCTTACTTACACACTTGCTGCTGATATGGTTGTTCTTTGACCAAGGTGCACAGGTTGTTTTAGAGTGCAACTCCTGGGAAATAGCTGCTGTGTTTAATGCAAGGTAAATGAGCTGTCAGCACAGAGGAGGGAACAGTGCAGCTGCTGCCAGTTTTGGCAGGTGGGGTCACTGCAGCTTCTGTTTGACACTGCACAGACCTTCAGGTTTTGGCCCTGGAGTCTGTGGTTTCCTTCATTTTGTCAGAGCAGTGATAGAGGAACCTCTGAGATTCCAAAAAGCCTGGATGCACCTTAGGCAGGGCCTTCTTATTTGAGGAAAATGAAGTGATTTGAGGAATGTGTTGGTCTGCAGCCATTCCCTTCTCCCTTCTCCCACTCCAAATAACGTTCTCTTGCCTTAGGGTGAGAAATTAGGTCATCTAGGTGATAATTGTTTAAGATGTGGATTTACTGTGACTTCAGACTTTGTTAAAATCTGAACCTTTCTGTCCCACTACTATTTTTGTTTTACACTTTTCTGTGATACCATTCTTGTTTAATGATGTTCAGGAAAGTCTGAAGTGACCCTCTTTTTTTTTTTCTTTCCTTTTTTTTTTTTTTTTTTTTTTTTTTTTTTTTACTTTTTACTGGTATAGGAAATTAAAAATTTAAATGGAGACTGGCCAGGAAAAAAACAACCATGTCCATGTGTGGTTCTTGGTCAGTAGCTTTGCCTATGGGCCAACAGAGTTTGAGACATACAGATTTAAAGGCTTTGGATCTTTAAGACGTTCAGAAAATGGGATTTCTTACGTGAAGTGCCAGAATTAGATTGATTAAAACAACCTGCCTTCTGAAAACTGCTGTGTAGGCTGGTGAGCTGAACAGAGCCAGGCTCTGGCTGGGGCAGAGGATGATGCAGTGCTTGGCAGGTCCTTTGCTATGCAGTGGGAGCCTGAAGCTGTTCACTGCATATATGTGTGTATTTACACACATAAAGTACATGTGTGTGTATATAGGCATTTATGTACATAAAAAAACCATGCACATATCCCCTCTGTTAGATGAGAGAACCTATAGTCTGAAGAAATCATAATTTTTCTGATGAATAAAACTACAGTCCTACAAACTAAGTCTTCTCCTTGCACATTTGGGATTAGTGAAGGAAGAGTATTTTGTTCTTCTTGCCCAGTCATCACGTTTTCTGTTTAATATTTAAATTCTTCTTTTGGAAATGGATATTTTAACCAGTGCTTTGCATTCCTACAACTTGGTGTTTGTCTCTTGTAGGATGATTACAGGGTCTGCATGGATTTTAATATCATTCAGAAAGATTCTGTGCCTGTGTGCCCTGTTGATGCATCTGGCTGCTTCACAGCAGAAGTGGCTGACTTTGCTGGGCAGTACGTGAAGGTCAGTGGTCTTGGAGAAAGTAAATTACCACTTTATTCAAGATAAATTTTATGTGTAGTAGAAATGTTCTTCTCTTCCTCTGAGTGGGTTTGTCTTCAGTGTGTGTCTGGTATGTGGATAAATTAAGAAGGTTGGATTTGTTTATTACAGTAGCTGAGAAATAATTTGAAGTGTAATATTGTATATCTGTGGTGAGAGGGGAATGGAGTATCTGCTGTTTGCATCCACTGCAGAAAGAGCCCCACACTTGCCTTTTCCCATTCAGAAATCTCATGTACACAGTCTGTAGGCACATGTGCCTCTCTCACCTCTGGATGACTCTGAATTCACACATGTTGTCATTGAGTTTCTACCAGCCAGTTAATGTTACATGACCTGTCAGAAGAGAGAAATCCAGTCCTTTTCCCCTCTTGTGGGATGTGTTGCAGTGTGAATTTACTTGCCAATAGATGCAAGAGAACCCATGTAAAAGGAACCCATGTGAACTCCAGATTGCTGCAACTACAAATCCCTAGTAGGGAGTGCCTCTTAAATTCCATGTCCTAAGAAAAGAATTTGGTTTTAGTCCTGCTGTTTACAGTTTGATAGCAAAAGCATGTTCCTGTAAACACAATTTACTTGAAAAAGTCTTAAAAATTTTGTGTTGCATTTGAACTTAATCAGCTCTCCTTGCTTCCTGCTATATATTAAGGGAAATAGAACACTGGAGGCTCCATGTTTGATTTCTTGCTGGTAGAAATCTGAACATAAGGCTCTTGGAAAATATTCTTATGATGCTGAATTTTTAGCTTATGGATATTTGCTGTATCATAAATCTCTGTGTATTTTCCCCCCTTAATGTCATATTGATGTTTGTTTGTTGAGTAGATGGTCTTAAATTATTAATATATGCCTTTCACTTCCAGTTTAGCATGTAAATCCTGGTTATCAGGATTTACGTTATATACATTATCAACTTCTGAAATTCAGTCATGTTAGAGGAATGTGGTGTAGGGAAGTTGAAATATTAGGTAAGAAGCATTATGTGACTTCCAGAAAATTAGAAGTGTCAATAAAAGATTTAAGATATTAAAAAATGTGAGTGCTGGCTTGTATTAGTGCTACAGAAAATTTTATTTTTGTACATAATTGTGTGTATATGGAAACAGAGTTAAGGGTAAAAAGGGACTATATACCAGTATTTGGAGAGCAAATAACTTTGGAAATTTAGTGTTTTAGGGTGCCTCTGTAGTAAATGTATAAATTGTATAGAATTGCTTTAGATTTTTTTTGTGTGTGTGAATGCTGGATTACTTACAGGGGGTTTTTTTCATTAATTTGGGTATTGGAGACAAATCCTACAGGAGCTCACTGAAAGAGTGAAATTTGTGTTCCAAGGAAAATCCTCTGTTCTCTTTTTAGGATGCAGATAAGAACATCATTAAAGTACTGAAGGAGAAGGGCCGACTGATCCACAGCACCAGCTTTAAGCACAGCTACCCCTTCTGCTGGAGGTAAGGACAGAGGCACATATGGCTTTGAGCCTGAGGGTTCTAACAGAGAACTTGGCCAGGTTTGTCTCATTTTTACCCCTCCCTTGCTTCGTTTTTTAACAAGACTAAAAGTCGAGATTATTGATTTAGGAGAGCTCCAGTTTTGGTTCAGTGATCAAGTAAATTAATTTTTTTGCCATAAATCTGATGAATTTAAATGTAGCACTGAAAATTTTTTCTATTATGATTTTACAGGTGTGTTTCTTTAGTTTGTGTGTCTCGTGTTCCATGTACTACCTTTTGAAGATGGCTATAAAATGTCTAAAAAAGCTGATTTTTCCAAGCAGCTGGGTGGTGGGAAAGGATTTTTGGTGCACTTTGTATTGTATCCAAATAAGTTTATCACAGAATGTCTTCAGATGTTTGCATTAAAGCTTTCCATGTTTTGGATAAAATGGCTAAATTATAGTTGTTCTAGTTAATGCCTTTTAACTGTGTAAAATGACTTCTTTCTTTGGAGTCTGGTGAAGCCCAGTTGCTTATAGCATGGAAACATCTGTATTTCTGATTAAAATCCAAGTTAGCATTTACCATTGCAGGGGGTAGTGAGTGTAACACATAAATAGGCTTTTCTGCTCTGTCATTCCTGAACAGAATTCCCCTGGTCAGGAATAGCAGTTGATTTGTTCATAGTACCTGTGGAGGCTTCTTGGAAATGTTTTGATTTTGCCAACTGGAAGTTCCAGATTAGCTCTGGAATATCAGGTAAGTGGTTCAGCACAGAGGCCTGTCAGGAATCCTCCCTGTCAGACTGGGAATCCTGCACGTGGAAGTCTTCATGGGCCTTCAGTATCAGTGAGCACACATAAGAAGTACTGGGTATGAGGAACACAGGCTAGACAGATTTAATCTGGAAATGAAGCATGTTTTTATTGGCATCCTCTCTGGTTTGAACTGTATGCACAGTTGCTATTGCAAAACTGAGGGGAAAAAAAATCACCTAACAATGTCAAATTTAGAAAAAAGAATCTTCAGTAATCTTTTAGCAGGAGTATTGTATTAAACATATATTACGAGTCAAGACACACTTAAAATACCTAATTTAATTATCTGAAATGATTTAAAATCTTCAAGTCATATCTGATGCATCCAGCACCTGTAACTGGGATGAAAGTTGTTCTCTCTGGCTTTAACACTACCAGTGTTAAACTACTACTAAGTGTTTTAACAGTGTGCATTTATCTTTCATCTGTAGCAAGAATAACCTTTGCTTGCTACTGAATACAGGATTGGTTTGTTTCTAAGAGCTGCCTGGAGGAAGAAGGGGAGTTGCTCTTTGAGTGTTAAGTCCTTGATGATTTGGGACAGTTTTTGAGAAATGCAAGCCCCAAATCAAGCAACACTTGTGCTGTTCTTGTGGAGCAATTCAAATATCCAGTCATGGCCTTTTGAGACAAACCAGGAATGGAGAAGTGCTGATTCTGTACAACATCCTTATTCCTGCCACTCTGTTGACATTTTTGTTGATTGATGATAAGTTGCAGGCAGCACCTAGCAGCAAATTAACTGGTGGGAAGAACAGAACAATGGATTCTACTTGAAAAGCTCATTTCACTGCCATCACAAATCAAACCATAATTGGAATATGCTAAAAGTAGAAGAGTAGTTCTTAACTTTGAACATAGTTATAAGTTATTTTGATTAATGTAAGAAAACTTTGAAATCAGACTCTTCTTAATGTACATGCTTTTTGCTGAAATCAGGCAGCTGTTGAATACTTGGTATGTTGAGAAATTTGCCTTATTTTTACATATAATAGAATTAGGGTCCTTCTCTACATTTTCTTGTTACTGTGTTATGTAATACTTTTCTGTCAATTAAACTTTAGAATATGGAAACAGAAACTTGGTAAGGACATAGTAGACAGTTTTCAGTTAGAATTTGCCTTTATTGGAATTGCTGAAGATGGGGAACATTGCTCAGATCCACTCTGTGCACATGTGATATCTTGAGTCTGAATGGTCTTGGCAGCAGTTTAGCAACTGGATTAGCAAAGCTAATGAGCATGAGAGCTTTAATGTCCCTTACAACTACTGCCTGCCATTCCATTGGGAAGCAGTTTTGGGAAGCTCTACCAGATTTTCCAAGCCTGGGAAGGCAAGGCCAGGAAGCATCTCTCATAGCATGTGCTCAATTACTAATCATTTGGTTCCTAAATTACAAGCAAATGGAGTAGGAGTAAGATCACAAGTTAAAATAATTTCATTACTCTGCTATATTTCTAAAGGATCTGTTTGTAAGGAGAACAAAACTTTGTTCAGTTGAGACAGGGAGGAAGGTTTAGGCAGGAGTTCTATAAGCATCAGTCTCTGATTTAAGGTCTGTCTGGGTGATTTTGCCCTTCGTGTTGATGGAAAACATAACCCAGCAGTGGATGTTTCCTGTTTGATTGTACATCAAAGAATTGAATCCGGATTCAGTTCAGCCTTCTCACCAGCCACGAGGGGCAGAAATGTGGAAGATGTCACTGGTTGTGCAAATTTTAGTGTTTTGTTCTCTCCTGTCTCCTGCTGAGGCACTGCTTGGCAGCACAGATGGAATAAAAAAATCTCTTTCTCACTGCCATCATGCAGGTGGAGCAGTACTCTGGGGGTGCTCTGGAATGGTTCTCCAATGTTACAAACTTAGTGTCAGGTTGAAAGCCTGGGAAGTGGGTCCTGCTTGTCCCTTTGTCACAGGTGCCTCCTGTCTGAAGCTGCTCAGTGCACTGAGGTTTGTGTGCAGCCTGTCAGCTGCTCTCTCCTCACAGAGGTTGAGTGCCAGGTTGTTGTACCAACCTTCTCTCTGCAATATGTTAAGACCATGTGAGAAGATGTTGTTACCAGGTTTTATTCTCCTTGTTTCCAGTTACTCAAGATCTTGTGATGCCAATTCATCATTCTTTAGCACTTCTGAAACAAGATGCTCAGTGAAACTAAAATACTTCTGGAGTACCTTGTTGCTTGGGGAATACTTTATTTTTTACTGTGATCTTGCTGCTGTGTGAGGAGTGAACTGAACTGTTAACCTTTTTATGTGTTAGGGCATAAATTTGAGAAGCAAACCATGCTACCTAATATGTTTGCTTTTAATAGCTTGGACACGACTACATTAATATTACTTTGAACTCTTACCATTTCCTGTAAGGCTGTAGATACTTTAACACCTGAACAGATTGAAACATATAGGTTGTAGTTAAAAGGAAATCTCTTTTGAAATACAGTATTAAGAGAAGCAAAGTGGCTTATTATTGGGCTTTATGCACTGAGTCTGGGTTTTAAGGTTTGAAAAACCTTTGCTGTATGTTTTCTTCTGTTGGTCCGGCAGGTGTACCTTTAGCAAGTGCTTGGACAGTAGCAATTTTAATTTGCATCATAACCTCCAGTGGTTTCTGTATTCCAAACGAGTCCTTCCCATGGATTTAAGTAAAATTAATTCAACTTCTCAGCTGGGTTATTTGTAGTAGTGACTGCATGCAGGAGATAACAGTAGTTTCTCAGGGTCTTTGCTTGTGAGTTATTGCTGAGCAAGTCTATTGCCAAGTTCTGTAGCAAAGTGAATTAAACTAAAGTAATATTTTTAAGAAACATTTTGTGGGGTGCATTGCTGGTAAGGGAGAATGAGCTTTTTGTCTCAGTGTTGTTGGAGCTGCTCTGTACCCATAGATTCCATCCCTTAGGGCTCAGTCTCCCTCTTAGAGTTGGAATAATGGGATGGATGTGAAGGACTAGTAAATGTCTGAGATCTCCTATAGTGACTTGTGCCCACTGTGATCACAGGACCCTTTAGAAGGATGTTACGCTACTTGAACAGCGAATCAAGACCTTAAGCAGTTGTGTTCTGGAGCAGATAAATCAGATTGGGTTGAGACAGTGCAGTCAGATGCTTAGAGATATTAGTTTTACTAAGTAATTTAATGGATTTATCAGTCTGTGTGCTCTGGCCTATAGTGTTTCCATTTCTAAGCAATCCCAAGTTGTGAAACTGCTCTCCTCCCATATGGATTTCAGTTTATTGCCTATTAAAGTAAGGAATACATTAAGACATATTTAAAACCTTTTATCTGCTTATCTGGATCTCTTTTTCTTTTCTTCTCCTGGAATGGGATTTTTTTCTAGCTAACCCTGGGTTCTGTTACTTCTTTATGATTTATGATTATTATTTTAAATGCAAATAGTAAAAGAACATCATAATGTTTTCTGGCTTTTCAGATCTGTATACACATGAAAAAAGATGCAGAATGAGCTGATGTGTAAGACTCAAATATGACTCATTAGTTACTGAAGTTGATGTTGTTGTACTGTGTAGGAGCACGAATTTCAAATTCAAGTATTATTTGAACATTCTCATGGTTACTCTTGCTATACAATTTCCTTGATTTACTGCATTTGAAGGCTATTAAATTTTTTTTTCAGGATTTTGTTTTAAAATGGTAGCTCATCTAAGTGTAACAGTTAGTGTAATTTAAAAAAAAAAAAAACCAAAACAAACCCCAACCTTTGTAACTGTGATTAATATTTCAGGAACAGTGAATTCAGTCAGTGAAAAGGGGACTGTTGTGTATAAAAACACATATTACAGAGCACTTGATAAATAATGCAGCACTTAAAAGGGTTTTGTTTGTTTTGCTCCCTTCCCGATCACCTTCCTACAGGTCGGATACTCCATTGATATACAAAGCTGTGCCAAGCTGGTTTGTCAGAGTGGAGCACATGGTGGAGAAGCTGCTGGAGAATAATGCCCAATGTTACTGGTAATGTCTTCTGCATGTATCTTTTTCCTTTGCCTGGAGCTGGGGGTGTGTGCTGGAATTCTACAAAGCTCTTTCACTGTTAGTCTGCTAACTTTGTATTTCCGTTCTGTCCTTTTGAGCCAGTGCTACTGGAATGAGACTGGGACCAGCTTAAACAATGTTTTATCTCAGTTTTGTCAAGTAAGGTTGAGTAATTACTTGTAATTTATAGTGAAATACACTACAGGATCGTTAAAATTGTCCTCAAGTCATGTTATACAACCCTAAGCAATTCAACATGGGAGAAACTGCAGAGGAAAGTCACTCTGCAGAAGCAGGAAAGGGCGCAGTCAAGCTTCCCAAAGAGCTCCACCTGAGAGAAGAATATAGGCAGCTTAACTCTGGGTATATATTGTTCCTAAATAAAGTAATTTTTAGGTAAGTTTTTCCTTTTCATCTGGTTACTGCAGATAAGATTGATTACCTTGTCATAGGTGTGTTTGAAGAAGGAAAAAAAAAACCCACCACACCCCCCTTCTCTCAAAACACCCACAAAAAATCCAACCCAGCTGCCCTAGCTTGTGGAACTGTTGTAAATAAACTCAGTTTCAGAGGTATAAATAAGAGTCTTCTACTGGTGGCCAAAATTACATCTTTATATGTATATAGGGAATGTGAAAAATGCATGAGAAATTTACGTAGAAAACAATAGGTAAGTTTTAAGTAAGTAAAATGCAGTATTAGCAATGAGAGGGAACTGTTGGTGCTGGGTGGCCATTTTGAGAGTCAGTCATGGTTTTATGGTGTGTCAGCAACAAAAGGATTTTACCCTTTGGCACCTTCATAACCTTTATTTTTATTTCCCTTCCTCTCATCAATAACTTGTACCTGGAAGGCTGAAACCAGGTGGGGAAAACTTGGAGATTAAAACCTCACTCAGTCTTCCCTTTTGAGGGCTGGGGGGAGAGTTGGGGTCCCACCACTCTTCCACCACAGATACCTCTTTGCAGAGGCTCAGACAATGCTAAAGAAGGTGACTCAACTTCCAGTGAGCAATTACAGCTTATGCTGTGGGGTTTTTTCCCTGGACAGTACTTAGCAATTAAATTCTCCATGAGCAGCTTTTGCATAACTGCTTACGTGGTACAAGCACTGTAAATACTGAAATATGTGGGGAAAGTCAGTGATCCATAATAGGCCATCCAAAAATGCTGCAGTGTTGGTTTGCTGATCAGCACATGCCCAGTCTAGATATGGAAGAAGAGTTTATAGATTAGTAAGTGTTGCTTTCTGTTTTCCATAGCACAACATACTGTGATCCTTCTTTGGGGGAAAAATAAGCTGGAGAGGCGGTGAAAGTGTTTGTTCTTGGCTTTAATTAGCTTCCTCAAGATGCTTTTACTGTTGGGATGACAGTAGACTTGCATACTTAATTCTCACATGAACATAAGACAAGTGGAATGATCCTATTAAGGAAATGTTTGAATGGGTGAGGTGGTTTTGCTCTTCCAGGAGGCAGAGCTTCAAGGAGAAGCTGCTAAGTGACCTCCATTCACCCAGGAGGGGTTAGTAAGGGTTAGTAATCAGTTTGAACCCTGCCTCTCATATATATTTGGGGTTTCAGTGGTGCTTTTCTTAAGTGCTGAGTAGTGGGGACACGAGTGGAAGCAAATGTGGGAGCTGCTGTTCCAAAGGTTGGGTGAGAAGAGCAGGCAATTAAACCCTTTGGCAATATTCAGTGTACGTGGAATTAAAGGAACCATTTGTCCTTTAGGCAGTTCTGGAGTTTCAGCCTAATTCCATAACTGAACATAAAACTGATTCCTCAGGCCTTCTCTCAAAACAGTGTAGTCTTAGGGATTCTGAGAAGCTTTTTGGTGGAAATTGTGTACAAATACAGATGTGTTATCACAGAATATTTAATAATATTTCCACTGTGTGATTTCACAGCAGTTTGAATACTGTGTGGGGACCCCTGGTGGTCTAGTGGTTAAGATGCGGCGCTCTCACCGCCGCGACCCCGGTTCGATTCCCACACCGGGT
>JAWWLV010000024.1:17823666-17893400 GCA_035041135.1 Platyrinchus mystaceus
GGGTTTTTTTTGAATACTGTGTGGCCTTTGTTCCATAAAGTTGGCTTTTAAAACCCAGCTTTTTAAAAGAATAAGGCAGTGTTTTTAAGGTTTTTTTTCCTGTGATCTCCACTGATGTCAGTTTTGTTTGGGCTGTAACTTCTGAAGTTGGCATTGAGACTTGGGAGCTGCCTTCAGTATACATTTATTTAAATTTTGGGAACTCCATCTTTCCTAAAACCTACTTTTTTACTTTTGAAGAGACTGGATCTCTCAAAGTGTCACAGGAATAATATGTAGCTTTTTAAAAATTTATTTTTGGACTCTCTGGGGCTTCAGCATGTCCTGAAAATGAGAAAATTGGGGATAAATGCTTTTCAGACTATATTAACCTTTAGAAAATGAGTTTGACTGCATTACTTTTTTTATTCCTATAAATGACTGATAGGTATATTGTCCCTTAAGAATAGCTGCCCTCTTGATAGATATTCTTTCTGATGAAATAGATTAAACATAGTTGGACAAACTTTGCAACATGATTGCATTTCTAATTAGTTTTTTAGTGAATTACCCAACTGATAAAGCCACAGTCATTCAAAATTTATTAAAGCCAGCAACAGTATCTTCATTTCTCAAAATTAACTTAACTATACCTTTCAGGAATGGGTACAAGAGCAATGTGCCAGCATTTTGTGAAATAAGAAGCCAAAAAAACCCTCTTTTCTCTGTCCCAACCTTGTTCTGACCAGAGTGGAAAGTAACTTGTGTTGGGTGTTGATGAAAATGCGGAATTGGAACAGTATTTAAGAGGCTGTGTTTTGGTCTTTAATTCAAGTTCCCTTACTGAATGTTCTCCACCATACAACTGGCAAAAGAGACTATTTAAAAGAAATTGTAAATTATAAAAAAAGGCTATCTTGTGTTTGGTATTTGGACATCTACAACTATGACACTTGAGATGAAGAGGGGCACATTTGGCTGCATTACAATCCAGGCCTGTCAGACCTTGGCTTGCTATGATATTGATAAAGGAGATAAAGAGGAGTTAAATGCAGCACCAAGGTGCTCTCTGGGTTTCAGCCTTAATTGTCACTATCACTTTATAGAATGGTTTGTTGAAAGAGCATTTTCTATATAACCATGACAAGTGACTACCTTAGATTCTGTTGTAGAATATAGGACTAATTCCTGTCATTGGTGTTCAAAGTTGGTCTAAACTGCAAATTTATAAGTCTCCGTGAACAGTAGATTAGTACAATTTATAATTGTTCCTAAGCTATTGTAGCTCATACTTCTGACAGTGTATATAATATATATAATACTTGTAGGCCAATAGATAAGATTCAGTAGACTCTGTAGTTTGTGTATAAATACCAGTTTTGAACTTTTTTTTTTCCCCTTTTAAACCTCCCTCACTTAAAGTTCTACTTCAGTAGCTCCTGAAACATTTGCCTCTGACTGCTGCCAAGTTTCTAACGTTGGAGATATTGTGCAGTTCTGACATTGTTTGCGTAAGATGGGCAGCACTCGGTGCAGTGGAAAAACGAGCATCAGTGGAAGGAAAGCAGTGATGGGAGACAGAGAGGGACTTCAAAGAAACCAAACCTTTTGTTCTGGCATCTTCTCACCACGGAAGAATTCAGGCATTGTAATAAAGAGCTTGATGTATAGGTCCTTAGTTGAAAGTATTATTTTTTTTTGCCTTTCATCTCTGAAGCTGTTAGTTCTTGCTGAAAATACCACCCAGGGCACTTCAGTCAAAATGAATTTCCTGGTTAACTTGTGTCAGTTTTGCACACCCTTCCTGCAGCTCCTGTGAGAGCCCAAGTGTCTCCTCATGTGTCAGTAAAGCACTTTAATGTTTTGAGGAACTTTTGATCTTGATCATTCAGATCTCCGACCACCAAACTGTGTCTCAGCTGTTGAAAGGTGTGATATGATCAGGAACGATGCCTGTTGGTATGCTAAACTCTAGGGCTGGTCAGGAGTGTAGAGGACAGGCTGTAGTAGAAAGAAAATGTTCTACTAAACTTACCATTTTTGCACAGATGAAGAATCTGAGTCTGTAGCAGGGCAACAGAAGCTGAAGCTGTAACAGAATTGTAGCACAGTGAAAGAAAATCAGTTAGTGAGTCCTTTGTTTTCCTTCTTTTGCCTTTTTTTTTCTTTTATAATGTCTCATAGGATATTTTTTTTGTTAACATTAACCAATACATTTTGTCTGAAAAGTTTTAAACACATTGTGTGTGTGTGTAGACCTCTAAGTGTTTTTTTTTCCTTTGATATCACCAAGCGGTTGTAACTCTCCTTTTTGAGTCATCAGTCACACTTTTCTTACTCAGGAATCACGAATCCAAACCAAATCTCATCTCTAGTAGTGATTGTGATGTGCACAGTGAGGTGCAGTCACTAGATGGCAATATTTCCTGAGGAAAAATCCAAATTATTGGCACTGGCTGCAGCAGGAGGTGAAAAAAATTGCTGCAGGGTTGGCCTTGCGTTTGTCTCATTTAGAGCAGTGTAACGCAGAAAGTTTTGTTACAGTCTGTTATCAAAATTGGTTGAGGATTAGAAGTGAATTTTGAGTCTTCTTTCAGTTGACTTTGATGGCTTTTGTTCTGCTGTGCCCTAATTTTGCTGTTTCCTCTGAGCCTCTTAAGCAGAGATGGCTGATCATGCCATGAATAGAGCAGGTGTCATTCCAGTCCCAGTGAAGGGTCACCAGCAGCTTTTTGCATGAATCGAGTAAAACTGACTGAATGAAGCCCCCAGGTGTCAGCTCACTGAGCCCTTACAGCACAATGGGCAGCTGGCAAATCTGTGGCATGTAGAAAATCTGCCACTGTTACAGGAATGCAAACATTTATGTGTGTGGATTGAAATGGATCCCGAGTGGTGGTGCCCTATAAAAGTACTTTGTAACTCTGAATGTCAGAATATTCCAAAGGAAACTCTGCGGAAGGGAAGTGAAAGCTTCATTTCTCACTGGCTTCAGGCTGCAGGGATTGTTGATAAGATAAAGAATTTAACAGCAATTAGCAGGTGCCTGGGTCATACAAGTGGAGTAGATGGGGGCTTTTGTAATGTGGGTGTCTGACACAACTGGAGGTCAGGGCTGCCCTCAATCTGTCTGGGAGGAGCAGCTGCTGACGGGGATGATGCAGTTGCAGCAGCATTGCAGTCCATGCCAAAGTGTTTGTTGCCATGGCAACCAGGAGAAGAGAGTGAAGAAAACCAGTGCCAGATCCAAATGATTGAAAGCACTATTCATTTAGCTGCATATGAGCAGAAAACGCTCCTGCAGTGGTGGAGGCAGCCCAGGCTCGTGTGGGGTATGTGGGTTTGCACCATTCAGTGGGGAAGAGAGGCTGCTGCAGTGGAAATTCCATGTGCTTTGCAAACAGCTGACCTTTCTTCCCTTTTCCTCCTTCCCACCTCCCCCCATGTTTAATCAGGTCCATGATATAGATTGGCGCTAATTAAAGTGTCAAAAGGGCATGAATAGTTGCTTATTTTATCTCCTTGAATTAAAAACCATTAAAAATCAATTTGAGGGCTTGTTGAAGGAGGCTTGTTATTAGAGTAAATTAACATAATGGAATTTAAGGCTTTGTCTTCTAAGGGTTGGTTAATGTTTAAAAAGAAAGCCAAATTCTACACCTAAAATAACCCCCCCCAGCTGTTATGCTGTGAATTTAGAGAAATTTGTACATATTTAGTTAGATGACATAGGATAACTACTTAATCACCTTTGGTGGTGCTGTAGTTATCTGATTTTCTCTTCTACAGGCTTAGAAGTGATTCCTGATTTCAGGTGTCACTTAAAAAGTTCCCAGCTTGCCAAATGAAGGGAGAGATTTCTTGTTCTGCTATTAGATTCCCTAAATCACACCACTTAAGGTAGTGTTTAGTTTATCAACTTTATAGTCTAGCTCTTCTGGGACTGTTTTTTCAAATAATTGGTAGGGCAAGAGCTTCCTTCAATTAGCAGTTATGAAGTAAATCTTATCCAATACATAAAGTTGCTGTGTTTTTATGAAGACTGTCACGAATAGAATTATCTGGTGAGAGGATGAAGAGCAGGAAAGCATCAGTACATCTTTATGTAACATCTTCAACAGCTTTTAATGGTTAATTGATGATAAAACATGAGGCTTGTGCCATGGCAGTATTTGACAGCTCTTTATTTTGGCAGTGCTGTTTGTGTTTACTGAACAGAGGGACAGAGCTGCTCTGAGACAGACCCTGCATCCTGTGGCTGGGGCACGGTGAGCCAGCTCAGAGTCATGCTGAGCACATCTGAGCTGGGAAATGGAATAATAAGTTGAATCCAGTATTTGCAATTGTGTTACGAGCACAAGAGAGATGATTCAAAATAAATACACAGAAAAGGAAGAGATGTCTTCATCCTTTCAAAAAGTTTCTTCCTGGATAATATAATAATTTATAATATTTCTTGTTGGCATCCTGTACATTGCTCTTCTGGAGATAAGAGTCAGAAGGCAAATCTGTTAATTTTAGTTGGTGCTGTTCCTTTAGTATTTATTGGTGATGGGAACCCACTGGGTCAGCCCATTCCTGCTCTGGGATTGAAGGTGGACACTAATAGCTATTTTCAAACCCATGCCCACTTTGCTTGTGTGACTTGAATGCTGAGTGGTACAGAGACTTTGAAGGCAAAGAAAAATGGTTTCTGTTATAATAAGCTAATAAATGTCATTAAAGGACTAGGTTTTGTTTTACTTTACATGGGTTTTTTTTCTGTTGTTTGTTTTTGAATGGAATTTTAGACACTAAGAAAATGAGTAGCTCCTAAGAAAGCATATGGGAGTTGACTGTGCAGAGGACTTAGCAATGCATGAGTTTAGCAAAACCCCAAATCTGCTTCAAAAAAAGGAACAGTCAAAAACAGACATGGAAATTTGCAGCAAATGAATAATTCTCATTATCTCTAACTTGTATGATGGGGTTTTGAGGTTGGGAAAGTAAGATAGAAACAAGCATTCAAACAGGTTGGAACTAATGTACTTTGATTCAAAATCTTTCTAATTTATGATCTGACAAAATAATACTTATCTCTTGTGTTGTGAAGTTCAGCTCCCTGAACCTTCCAGCTGCTGCAGTGTCTGCATCCTGAAGTTTATTTAGTGCATTATCCTGAGTGCCAAGAGGGAGAAATAGCCTGTCCCACACTATTGCAGAGTCATGATTCCAGAGCTTCCTGACCTGCTGAGACAGCAGTCTCCTTAACCTTGCTAAACATTGGAGAAAGAAGTATGAAATCCTACCTGTGTAATTTTGCAGAGAAGGGCAAAGGTCAAACCCAACACAAATTGTAGGTTAGTTGGGAAACAAAAAAAACCCCTTTTCTCACAGCTCAGTTTTAGGAGCTGCAGCTCAGTTGCTTTGGGAGAGATGTGGCTGCTTTGATTTCACCTGCAGTCTCGTGGAACTGTTTAATGCTGGGGCTTGAGCTTCCCTGAGATCTGAATGTGTTCAGTGCCAGGAGCAGGGGCTTGCTCTGAGTGGGCTGTAGCTCTGGCCACCTTCTTGTCATGCCCAGCTGCAAACTCTGGTCACCAGCAGAAACCTGGAATTGGTGCTTTCCAGCTGAAGGGGGTTTGTGATGGGTGCCTGATTAACCATGGAAAAAATCATGTGCATTGGCATATGGGAGGGGCCTTTTCATTTACCTTTGAATTGCTTTGTGTAGATGGAAGAGTAAAAAAACACTTCCTCAGCTAATACATACCTGTGGCAGGATGGTATCTTCATTAAAATTTAACAGGAGAAGTATACCAAGAAAATATCTTAAGAGAAAAGGATTAAAAAGAAACTGAAAAAAACCTATAGGAACACTAACCTGGAGCAGGTGTAAATAATGATCAGGTGCTAGTAACAACATACTTGAGAATACTCTGTCTTGTTTTCCCAACCTAGTGAAATATTTCAGTAAATGGTGCCACTGATTGATTTTTTTTTTCCATGTGATATATAGGTACATGTCAGACTGAGATATCTGTAGCTAAATCTAGTGAGACTAAATTAAAGAAATAGGCTCTAGTCTTGAAGAACCGTCCCTGGCAAGGCTGTTCCCTGCTGCTTTTCCCTCCTCCAGCTTGTTTCCAACTGGAAGCTGTGTCTGCCCTTGGGCAGCACCCATAGGCAACATCTCTCTGGTGGCAAGAACCAGTTGTTTTAAGTAACACTTTGAGTGATGGGCCCAAAATGTTTGTGAGATACAGGCTCTTTTTATTTTATTTGATGGCTGTGTCAGTGTTATTTCTGTGTTGTACCTCTAAAGAGCCATAAATCATTGTTGCAAATGTGGTTCATAGTAGATGAAGTGGTTTGTGTTTTATGTTCCACTGAAAACTGGCAGCAGGGTCAGACAATTTTACCAGAAGAGGTAAATTATATGCTTTCATAGCTCAGAGACAGAGAGAGAGAGATCATACCACGTACATTTTTGTGGTTAATGTCCACTTTGGGGATAAAATTAATTTTTCATGCGTGTTTTGAGGAGGCAGAGTTGAAACTCTCAGCATTTTAATGTCATTGGGGGATTGTCTCAGCCTCTAGCTATGTTAAATGGGACTAATAATTTCAGCTAATCAGTGTCTAACAACTTCTGAAAAATGGAAACTAGTGTAGGAGTGATGTAAAGAGAAGTTTTCCACATTAGTAGAGTGTTGGGCAAATGCTAATGATCTTTGTACAGTTTCCACTTGTGTTTGGAGAGGGGGGTCTCTTAAGGTCACCACAGAAAGTTAATAGTAATGAGTCCCATGCTAAACCAAATTAGGAAAGCCTGTATACATTTCTAAATTTCAAAGCAGGGATACAGATGTCATGTGAAACATGAGTCACTGAGTTTGTTTCAAATTTTTTTATATTAAATTTTTGTTCAAGGAGTGTCAGAAGACAACTTTGCAGCTGAAAGTAAGTCCAGAAAAAGGGAAGCCCTGGAGCTTCAGGCTGGTATTTAGGGAGGCTTTTAAGGGTAGTTTTTATCCACCTAGGACCACATTGGCATTAAGAAGCCTTCAGATCTCCACATGGCATCATCATGGGTAAAACTTTTAAAAGAGAGCAGCTTTTATTTTCATCAATAGATTTTTTTGTTTGTTTGTTTGTTCACACTTATTTCATCTCCTGCTGCTGGGCCAAGTCGTACCTCAGAGTGTCATGTGAATCCATTCTTTTAATTTTTCCTCTAAAGGATCCTTTCATTTTTGTTACTCGTGGGACTGAGCTGTGATTAGAAATCTTCAAAAAGAAATACTTGATAGAGGACCAAGAGTTTCAAAAAGAAAAGGTAGAAGAGACCATGAGTGTTCTGTAGTTTGGCTGCTCTTCCGTTAGGAACTGTGGGTTACCTGATCCAGCTCAGACTTTGGGAAGGACCCTTCTAGTTACAGTAGAAAAACAAACCCAGTAAAGCTTGCCATGGTGTGCTCAATAACACTTCTAGAGTTACTTTATTGTTGTGAGCTGCTCATTCACCACTTCTATGTGTCTCTGATGCTGTCTTAAGGTTATTCTTCCTGTGAGTTTCACTTGCTGTTTTTAAATGCACTTTAGGCATGAAGGGAGTATATTGTTGATCTTAAAACCCATTGCTGTTCTTTACCTCCCTGTAGTCATTGTACAAATAGTTAATTGTTTGTTCACATCATAAGAGAAAACATGGTTTTAATCAAACCATCAGGCCATTTGGCATATCCAGGAACCTTGCTGGGCATCAGGCTCTGGTGTTAACCTTTGAGCTCCAAGACACTTTCATATGATGAAAATTTATCTTTAACATCCTCAGTGTCCATTAATACGCAAAATGAGGTTTAGGGGTTGGTAGGGTTTTGTGGTTGGGGGCATGTTTTGTTTTTTAATGGAGTAATTCCAAGTGGAGATGATAAATAGCTCAGAAAGGATTTTTTGTATGATCCATCAACCTGAGTAATGTCCAGATACCTGGATGCCCACACATAATCCAAGGTGTCTTTTAATGCTATTACTCCAGGCTTTTGAATATTTGGAATGTCATTCAGCACCAAAATCAGTAGTGCTCTCTGTTTCTGTATATAAAATAAAGCAGTTGTGTTATTACACACCCTTAGTTATAATCCTCCAATGTTGGACCATCCGGAGGATTTTGACCATCATTTCATCCCTAATGAATCTATTTTATGTTGCATGTGTTTTTCTGAGCTACTTTATACTGAAAATAACATTATATTTCTCACTTCCATAGCTTACCTGGACATGCAGGGAAGGCAGAAGAAATGGTGTTAAATTTTTGGCAGCACCTCCATAGGCCTTGCAGTAGCCAGTGCCTTAATATAAATATGCTCCAAGTCATGTAAATGATGAATTGAACTTGTTTTGTGGATGAAATCACATAAAATTGTTCTTACCAGCTCTCTTTTATTTGGAACATAGTGACATATTAATAATTTTCTTATTTTTGCTACAGGGTTCCAGATTTTGTGAGGGAGAAGCGTTTTGGGAACTGGCTTAAAGACGCCCGAGACTGGGCCATATCCAGGAACCGGTACTGGGGGACCCCCATCCCTCTGTGGGTCAGTGATGACTTGGAAGAGGTGAGTAAGGAAATGAAAAGCTCCAGTTGTCAGAAAAGCCTGTCTGTGCATGTTGTTTGCTTATTTTGATGGACAATCTTCTCTTTGTCTGCTGTAGTCTGAAGTTCTGTTAATATGTCTTAACAGTATATCTGTCTAATCTATCTGTGTATATTTATATGTATATAGTAGGTGATAGATACATGCATATTTATGGGTGCATTTATGTGCCTGTACAGGTTTTCTTTTGCTCTTGCCTGAAAACTGCAAGCAATTTTTCTTGGGTTTTACATTAAAATTAATCTTGTCTTTCCTGGAAGAATTTGCAGTGATGGCAAATGTAATGGAAATCACAAATGCGCTGGGAAAATGGCAAGGAAGAGATTTTTTTTCTTTTTTTCACTCAGTCCTTTCAGTCTGCTCTTGAAATTCTGGTGCTCGGTTACTTCAAGCCAAATGAGTTGCTGAAGGCGTAAAAACAAGTCCACCACAGCAGAACAGTGCAGATGTATATATTTGTAGTGCTACAAATGTGAATGTAACAGTCTGTAAAAATGTGAATCGAGTGGGATGACAAATATGGATAATGGAAATGCTGGAAATGAGTTTTTCCAAGGTGTAAGGTACCCTGCAGCTGGGAGCGTAACACAAACCGCACCAGTGAATGCTCTGCACGGTTTTGAGGCTGCTGCTCTCTAAGTGTCAAAACACCACCCATTTTATCTTCAGAAACAGTTTTAAAACTTGAAGTTTGCGGGGGTTTTGTGTGGGGTTTTCCCCTCTTTTTTTATTCTTTCTTGCTGCGTTGAGTTAGTTCCCTTAGACATGTGTGATAGTCCTTCCTCATGCTGGAAGTAGGAAATGGTGACCAGTGTCAGGATGTCCACAGGAGGTAAAGACTTATCTCAGCATCCCAAGTCTTTATTTTTATCTCTCTTGGTTTGAAAAAGTTTTACTCTTCATTTTAGACCTGGAAGACCTCTAGTAGGAAAACATATGCTAGAGGACTATTTTATGGTCTTAAACTTGATACTGCTTAGATGTGCACCATAAAGTATTTTTTATTTCCCTTCACTGGCAATCTTGCTGGTAGGCAGGGAGATACTGGGGGAGGGAGGGAGGGAGATACTCCTTGCAATTACAGTTTCAGTATCTAAGAAAGCCTTGGCAGTTGGATTCTATTTATGCTGTGTGTTTGTAAATTACTGACAAACCAAGTCTCTTCTGTAACACTTAAAGTTGAGTTTGGAGACTGGCAATTTATACATAAGTTTTTCACATTTATCCAACATTTTAAGTCCCTTGATATAACTTTTTTTTAGATAATAAATAGGCTTTCAGTTTTGTGCCAGAGTATGTCAAGACTTCATCCTACAGCTGAAAAAGATTGTGTAAATGTTTCATTATTTCTACTCTCTGCCTCTAATAATATTTCATTTTCTTTCTAGTCTCCCCATGCCTGTATTCCTGTGTGTACAGTTTTTTTTTGTTTTCTAGGTTTGATTTGTTTGTTTTTAATAACAATATACTGTCTAACTTGGGAGATTGACCTTTCCTTTGAAATTAGCTGCAAATATTCCTCAGGGCTTGGTGTTCTGAATAAAGATGGAAACACCAACAGGTCTGTTATTTTTATCCATGGATGTTACACATTTCTGTTTGCTCTGCAGCCTGAATGTTGTGCTTTAAAAGCTGAGTATGGCTTCTGGACCCAGCTAAATTTCATGTTAGGGTTTTTTTTAATATTCACTTTCTTTTTATGCATGTGGGATGTGGCTTGAAAAACAAATAACCCTTGGAACTGATGTGGAACTTAAGGCCTAGGTGACATCTGCTTTCTTATAGAAATAATTTTCATGCCAGATTCCCTGACTTCAGTATTACTGCAGCCTGGTGCTGTGTGAGGTTGCAGAGCATCCTCTTCCTGTCTTGCTCTCAAAAGAGCACTTTGTTGCACACAATTATGCTGTGCATATTAAATCCTGGAAAAGTAATAACAATTCCTTGTTTAATATACAATAAGGTGAATTAATTGGTATTAAAGTGAATTTTATTACAAATCAATAACTGGTTTCCCACAGTTTTATTTTAGCTTTTATTTTAGTTTTCTTTTTAGCATAATTATCAGGTAGAGACACATAATGGAAGTTAAATTTTGAAGCTTGTGTTTATTACCACATTTTTGCAGGTGGTTTATCATTTTAAGTTCTCAAATCTCAATGATTTCCTCGGTGGAGGAAAACATTTGGGTTAGATAATAAAATTGTTTAATACAACACCCAAGCTGGTAAAGCAGACATGGGCTAATTTTACAGGAGCTGCACGCAAATTATACTATTCAATATTTAGTGACTTTAGGGATATTCTCTGATTGTTTCATTGCCTGTCACTCATGTTAACCCTCCAGTAGTCTGGGTGCACTTGGTCTTGCATAAAAGAACAAGAGGACTCCGACTCTGCTCTCCTGAAGGGTGAGGGAATTTCTTCAGGTCTTTGTCTGGGCTGCTTTGGGGCTGCATTAAGGCCACTTCTGGCTGACTGTAGCACTCATTTCTTCTACTATTTAATATTCAAGAAATGTTTAAAGATCCCAGAGTGGCTTGCTGACATGCTGATACACATGTGAACTTTTCTTTCTCTGAGCACTCCTCAGTCTGTGATTATGGTGCTGAACAGAGCTGAAATGGCAAACCAAAAAGCAAATGATTTTATTTTCTGGGTGCTGCAGAGCTGTGCTGGAGGAACACTGAGATCCATGAATGCTGCTGCATGGCTTTATTATTCCTATTTACCTGGATAATCCCAACTAAAATGCTAATGTTCATTTTGTTCAAGTGTTTAACCTTGACCTGTGGTTTCACATGAGGTCTCAGAAATGTTGGAATGGGGTTGAGCAGCCCCCAGTCCCAGCCTGTTGATTTCAGTCTTTGCTGCCTGCTGTGAAACGTTGATATAAACTCGTTTTCTAGTTGATGTGGATGAAAAATAAAGTAGAGGAGGAGCACATGACTGGGAGGGAGAGGGGCCAGGCTCCTAAAGCAGGCATTGCTCTTGAAGGAATGTACCCAAAGCAGCAGTTTAATTTGAGAGCATAAAGCCAGCTTGTTGTTGCAGAAACAAGTGGGTGCAGCCTAATGAGGGATTGAATTGGATTAACATCTACTTGTATTCTCTTCTTGCCTTCAAGGATCTAATGAGCTTCCCTTGGGTCAGAGTAGCTCCATCCTTCTGCCCTGGACAGATGCATCTATTCAGTGTGGGGATATCTGTGTTCCTCTGGCCAATTGCTGGGTTTTTCATGTGAAATTGGGGTTATTTCTTCTATGAGTAATTTCTGGGTGCAGTTTTCTGCATCCAGCACTCAGAATTTTACTTAAGTATTGAAATGCTTGGTCTAAAAGCGACAAATAATGGGCAGCTTTTCACCCAGAGAATATGTGAAAGTCTGTTCAAATATAAAGGTTAGGGAAGATGATTAATCTGTGTATCCAAGGGTATTTTTTACCCATGCTGTTATTAAAACCTTTTGTTCTGCCAGCAGTGCTGAACTAAGCACCTGCTGCTGCTCAGTTGAGCCTGTGTGATGCTTATGGGGCCACACGGAGAAGGAAGAGCAGATCTGGGTTAAAAATAGTTTGTTGATAAAGGTGTATTTTTACCTGGTATCAATCCCCTGGTGTGGTTTGCTGTGCACTCTGCTGTGCTTGGCCATCAGAACCATTGTTGTGCCTCACTTCCTACAGGAAAAAAAAGACAGATAAGTAATGAAAAAATTACATTTCAAAAGTACTTTAACAATAGAAGATGGTGATTTGTAATGCAGATCAGCAGTTGAATCAGACTAGGAAAATCATGTCTTAAAAACCAAATCAAACTGAGTTTCTGTCACCTCTGTAATTCATGACAGCTTTTTGGAATTAAATACACCAAATCCTTTTTGTTAGTTACAATTTCTGTGTGTATACATCTGCATATATTTAAGACTACTCAGGCTCTACTCTGATTTATTGTATCCTAAGAGTAACTTCAGAAAATGATGTGAAGAATGTGTGGTCTCCTTACAGCTTCATTATAGTGATACATTTAACTCCTTCCCTGTCAGATCTGTCAAACTCTGGGGTTTTTTTCCATGGCAATTCCTAATGGGACTAATGGCATATGAGACAGGATCTCCAAAATCCAGACCTGTACTGCAGCTTGAGGCTCATGAATCCTGCCAGATGAGAGAGGCCCACAGGGCTCTGGGAGGGTTCAACTTGATTAAAATCTAAAGCAAGTAAAGGTTTGCTTTTCTCCTTCTCTCTTACATGCAGTTTTTCAGAGTTATTTGTTTCGTCAGCAGTTCATGACATCAGTGCAAGTCTGTTGTGGAAATCTGCTTTTTTCTTATCAGTGTGTTAATGCAACAAAACAGTGAAAAATCTTTCTTAAAAATCCCTTTCTGAGCTGTGAAACTTTGTTCACTTTAAGTAAAATGCCTTTGATATGTACAGTTCAGGGTATCTGGGATGGAAAACTTACATGGATTATGAGCAATGTAGCTGCTTTCCTTAGCTCAGGAGAGGAACCTGGGATCCGAAACTCTGATTTGTATAAAAGTCAGGATCATTGAATTTTCAGGGGTTGTTGTGTTTTGGGTTGTTTGGGGAAAAACCCCAAACAACGTCCCACCTTTTTTGATAGCTGACAACGTGCTGCAGCTTCCAAGTCTCCAGTTATTGTAACATGAATTGTATTAAATCAGGGCAGTGGTCTCTAACATCATTTGCTGCTGTGTTAGATTGAAGAAGGGGACCTTGTACAATATTTGTGTTGCTTTTTCAGCTCCATCACCTGCTTTGGAAGATGCTGACCTACAGGTCTCCTGTCTGATGTTAAAAAACAAACAAAAAAACCCAAACAAACAAAACCAACAACTTGCTTCTTTGTACAAGTAACTGGCTGAATTTCTTGAATTCTCTTGCAGGTAGTTTGTGTTGGTTCAGTGGCAGAATTGGAAGAGCTGTGCGGAGTGAAAGTCACTGATCTCCATCGAGAAAGGTTGGTCACAGAGACTGTTAACTGGTTATTAGAAATAGTTAAACAGACGTACAAAGACTTGGTTTTCTTTGTCCAAACCCTGGGAAACAAGTTTGGGGAAAACAGATAAGCAGTAGGAGGATTTGTGATAAACACATATAAATTTTCCTTTCTTCTGTCTTGAATGTTGTTACTCCAAAAAGTTATCTGTGCGATACTTTTAAATTACAAAGATTGTCAAAGGAAATGCTGACCTTCTTGAAGAATCATTAAAATGATTCCTGAAAAACTGTCCTTCTAATATGAAAACATGATGTGAACTTCTACTAATGCCTGGTTTCCTTGGGAATGTGTCCATCTTTTTCTCCCCATAGTATTGACCACCTGACCATCCCTTCCCGCTGCGGGAAGGGCTCCCTGCGCCGGGTGCCGGAGGTGTTTGACTGCTGGTTTGAGAGTGGCAGCATGCCCTATGCTCAGGTCCACTACCCCTTTGAGAACAAGAGAGAGCTTGAGGATGCTTTTCCTGCTGACTTTATTGCTGAAGGCATCGACCAAACCCGAGGATGGTAATTCCCTGCCCTGTTACTGTGTGATGTCACTGCCCTGTGGAACACCACTGCACTGAAAGAGGGGGTATCATGATGGTCCTGGTTATAACCTAAGAATCTTAAGAATTTTGTAGTTTGCCCTTACTGTGCCTCAATCTGCTAACTTTGAAATCCTTACCTAAACACTGCTAAAAAATAGAGTAAAAATGAGGAAGGCCAGCAATCCATGCAGCTGTAGTTCGAATTAGTTTCGGAGACCATCACACTCCAAAGAGCTAAAGCAATAGAAAATTGAAAGGAGTGTAAGTCTAATCTTTAGCCAAAGATGGATGGTGAATTCTGTAACAATCAGATATGAAAATACCCTCGAGGAAGCTAAATCAATAGAAGATGGTTTAAGTAGAAGTTTAAGTTATCTGTAACTAAAGATTGATGTTGATGTAACAGTAAAATATGAAACTAGTTCAAAGATTGTTTAAGTAAAAGAAGTCTAGGTTATCTTTCACTGAAGATTCATGTTAATGTCTTGAGACAACGAAATGATTGAAATGAAATGTCAAGGAGGGGCTTGAGATGTTAGTGTATAAAAGCTCAGGAAATCCTTGTTTCAGTGTTTATGAAGGATTTATCCCCAGCACTACCCCAGTGTCAGATTAAAGGAATTCTGGCTTAACAGTATCATGCTGTTGAGTTTGATTTCTTTGAATCAACATACAGGTGATTCTTTAGTGTTGGATGGATTTCTCTTTTTTTGGGACGTATTCTAAAGCTTGGTGACAAAAAAGTTGCAGAAATACAATGTTGGCAAGGAATTTTCCCAGCTTTTATGGAAAACATCTTTAGGTAATAGGGCACATCTTTGACCTGGTAAGGAAAAATCTCATCAGCTGAATTATTGCAGAACTCCAGTTGTCTTTTAAAAACAGAACTGCAGTTGAAATAGAAGTTGATGTTTTGAGGATTTCAAGTCAATTTATAGGGAAGTAACTTTTGCCCCTAGATTAAATTTGAATTTTGAGTTTATGTGAATGCAGAAAGAACCAAATTAAATCAAACCTTATGTTATTAAGGTCTTATAGTTTACAAAAAAAAAAAATTTCTAGCTGTAAACTTCATCTGCTTATTTGATTCCCCTCTGGATAAATGCTTTTAAGTTACTGAAAATTTTTCCCTAATCTCAGATTTTCTGTGGGCAGTATTCTCATACATGCTTGTATACATACATACATACAGTTTGTTTTGGCATTTTAAAGTGTTTATTCTATGTTTGAAATTTGAGGTTGACTCTGAAAACTGGCAGGTTAAGATGAATTTTTGTGTTTTCTGGATTAGTACCTTTGACTATGTCCAAGTAGAACTTTTCCATCCAGTTGAGGTACTAGAGTTAAATAAATTCCTATGGAATAGAGTTGGCATCTCTCTTTGCCCACTCCTCTAGTCCCCCAACAAACCAACCAACCAAAGCAGTGCATCACCACATAATACATAAATACAACTAAGTTTCATGATTATAGTGAAAGATATCTTTGCTTTTCAACCCCTTACTTGTGATGGAAAAAAGTATCCAAGTCCTTAGTATACAACCAAGTACTGCTGGATAGCAAAAGGACAATTAAAAGGTTAGTTTTCCCTCTCTTTATTCTTTCTGTCTGAGAAATAATTAGAAAAGAGACAAATAAAAGAACGTAAGATGTAAAATGTGGGCAAAAGGCATGGGCAGAATCTGATTTTCTCCCTGCTACATTTGATGAGATCAAAGGGCATTTGTTGTAATTTAGATAACTAGAAATGAAATAAAAATATAAAAAAATTGACCACATCTGATCGTTCTTACACTGTGCAATGGAACTACTGGATTGTAAAAGTTCAGCAGAATTAAAAATGGTTTGGGATTTTTATGTGGATACAAAGTTTATTCCTGGTAGTTACAATTCCAGTAAACATTTGATAACAAGAAATTTTGGGTGGTTTGCAGTAGAGCACTTCTGTTTTGTGAAAGAAAGAAGGAATTAAGATGTGAGGTCTAAGTGAACAACAAGCTGGTGAGTTCTGAAGCATTAAGAGCACAGTGTGTGATTTTTATTTGGCACATTCTGTATAAAGTGTGAAGATTCAGAATGGAGGTGGGTATTGTGTCAGGTCAGAGGCTGCAGCTGCGGTGAAGTGAGGACTGGGAGGTGGTGAAAGGCTCAGGAGATGGAGGTCTGGTGGCTTCTGTTTGACTCCACAGAGAAGGGGAGAAAGTCAAGGCAGACAAGGGGAAAATTAATGTGACCGAGGTGATGAGCCAGGAGAGTGATCTTTTTGTGATGACTTTTTGCATGGATAGAGAAACAGTTGAATTATATTTGTTAAAGCCACGGGAAAGCATCTTACAGGAGCTGGGTTGCAAGGCTGGCGGTCCAGGCAGATTGGTTGGAAAGGCTCTGTGTCTGACTGTGTGTAGGGAGATGCAACAAGATTTATAGTCACAATCAGAATGTGGTGGCCTGCAGGGCATTCACAGCTGGAGGTTTTTGGCATGAACCCCACAAGACCATGAATTTTACCCACAGTTGTTCAAAAAAGGAGTTTTCTCCCTTTTAAGGGGAGTGGAAGAGGACTGAAGTAGAGCAAAGAAGAGGACTTCTCTGTCAAGGTTGTTTTTACTGACAGCTTGTTGTTTGACTGGCAGCTCTTTATCTGCAAGGACATATTTAGGAACAGACTCAGATTTGGTGAATGGAAGATGAAGCAGTAGAGATAAGTTGAGGAAGTTTTCAGGAAACAAATGCGTCTGTGGACAAGGTATTTAAAAAATAAGGTGTAGAGAGACACTCCTAAAATATTCAGAGTGAATGAGGTGAATTTTCTCAAAAGCACAGTCTGAGGAAGGCTGAGAAGAGTTCCATCAGAACGTGTGTAAACCAGGGGATCACAGGTTCTCAAAGACATTCTTGTAGCTGTCATCAGCCAAGGTCCCTCTTGCTGAGGCTCCTTGGGTCTGACAATGCAAAGAACATAAAATTTGTGAAGTGTTCTCGGATGCCTCTTTCATTGCCCATCTGTCCAGTTTGCCTAATACAAACAGTACTGAAATATCTCCTAATTGGTTCTGCTTTATTCTTTTTAACTGCAAATGCAGGTGCTCTAATATGAGAATTTGTGAGAAACTTTGCAGAAAGCTCTGGGAGTTTGTCCATGAGGAACCTTTGTAGTAAGTCCTAAGGAAGTACTGCTGTGCTTGTAAGGAACTGGAGCCTTATAGATGTTGATCATCTGAGTAAGTGCTCAGATATTTGTGTTCAGAGGTTTTCTTAAGAAAGTTAAAAATGAAGGCAGGGGTTTTGAGTGCATGTCTGTGTGCGGGTGGAGGAGTGTTGGTTAAAATTCATAAAATTAAAATGCAGTTTAATAAAGAGACTTTGCATCCTGCGGCGTGAGCTGAGGTGAATTTGAAAGGTAGAGGCCTGTCTGAGATAAGATCAGAGTTGTCATGTAAGTCACTTAATAAATGCAGTAATGCACATAGCAACCTTTACAGAGGACCTTTAAGTGTCAGAATAAAGCTTTTGCAATCATAGGCAGCTTTTTGATAAAAACAACTTTGCAATATACAAATGGATTTATTTTTTTTTTCCCCCACTGAAGTGTTTCTCCACTAAATCTTCATGCAAATACATAGTTCTGAGACATAACCTCCTGTGCCTTACTATAGCTTTTTTATAATCACCTTCTCTTTGAAGGTTGCTAAGCAGTTGTCAGTGTGATGCTTGTTTTGAACCAGGAAAGCTGTGGCCCACCCTCCAGTTATTTTCTTAAAAGTAATTACCAACAGTGCAGTTACAGCAGCTCACAGATCCCTCTTTTGGTGAAGGCTCTGACTCCTGAGTGTGAAATTATTACATTATCCTGCACCTCCACTTAATTTCTCAGTTGTATATCAGCTTGTTGAACAACAGGTGCCTGTGCTTGCTCCAGCACTTATTTCCTGAGTGTCCCAGACAGTTTATAGTGACTGTAAACACAAAACATGAAATGGGGAGGAACCGCTACTGCCCTTTGTTGTGGGAACACCTACATTGTCCTATTTTCTAGTGATGGCTCATTTAACCAGGTAACCGTGACCTTCCAGTCAAAGTGTGGGCTTGATTGGAAGGAGGCTCTTCTCGTTTTTGATAACTTGCTTTTCTACTACCAGCAGTATCTGTTCCTTATCTGCTAGTGTGAAAAATACACAATTAACACACACACACACACACACACACACACACACACACACACACACACACACACACACAAGTGTGCTGGTCCTGTCTCCTTTTTGTTCCTGACAGATCCTGTGTTCAGAGGTTTACAGTGAACAAACAGAAAGCTTGTTCAGGGACTGAATTCCCTTTTCAGTATTAAAGGGGAAAATATTACAGTTTTCTTCTTCACACCTTCCTAATGCTTACTATTACAATTTTTCAGCCTTCTTGGACTAGTAGATCCCAGCTGAGCAAAGAGCTACAAAGAAGATCTACTTTCAGTGAGCTCCTCTTCTGAGTCTTTGCCACATAAATGTTCCCCAGACTTAAAATTTAACTTTGCTAGAGGAAAGCAGCATAAGAAAACATTTCATTTGTAAGGAAGCCATGCAGGACTTTAGCTTGATATAAATATAAAGTCAGGTTTATGTTTTCTCTTGTTTCAGGTTCTACACTTTGCTGGTGCTCTCCACTGCTCTTTTTGGAAGGCCTCCTTTCAAGAATGTCATTGTGAATGGCCTCGTTCTTGCCAGGTTGGTGTGTCAGTCAGCTCTTTCCTGAGGAGATTTTTAGCCGAAGAATGTTTCAGATAAGTCCTGCAAATTGTAAATGGAATCTGAAATGGACTTTGGAGCTGTTAAGACTTGTCAGGGTGATATCAGTGTTGTTGGAGATAAGAGGCACCTGAGAGTGAAAGGTTCCCATGTCCCCAGCTCTCTGTTGCACTTGGTTCTTTCCAGCAGGATTAATCCTTCCTAGAGAGAGAGAAAATGAGTAACAAGTCAGAAAAGGAAAGAAATTATTACCTGTTATGCAGACTAAAGGGGATGATAAATGCAGTTTTACCTGTAACTTTGTTTCCCTTCATTTCCAAATAAAGCTTTGCCAGTGGGCTGGAGGGATTGATTCAAAACAAGTGCATCGTCCATCATCTCTGGTAGCAAAGACAGATTCCTACTTAGTTTTGTAACTTGGAAGCCTCTTGGGTTGGGTTTTGGGTTTTTTTCAGTTGCTCTGGTGGGTTGAACATTCATTCTGAAGGGATGTGCTAACATATAATTATGCCTGTACTACCAGGAACCTAATAGGGCAGAAAAATTAACCTGGATTTGAAGGGCCTTTTTTCTTTATCCACATATTACAAGAATTCTGGGAATTGATGCCTCCATTCTGATATTTTCTAGTGATGGCCAAAAAATGAGCAAAAGGAAGAAGAATTATCCCGATCCAATGAGTATTGTAAATAGTTATGGAGCTGATGCACTAAGGTAGGAATTCTTGGATCAATGTATGATGGGATGTGTTGGCTTTCTGTTCATGGCACACACATACCTGGGGGGGCTGTTATGAGCTTTCACAGCAGCAGGAAGAAAAAAAATTTTAGAAACTTCCAGGCCACTGTGACAGCCAATTGGCTGGAATAGTGGGTGACTCCAAAGCACTGGCAGTGGTTACAGTGCCTGGACTTTCTGTGCCCTTGTCATGTCTCCCTCAGGGCTTGGTACCAGGCCAGGCTGACTGGAGGCTCTTTGTACAGGATGCTTCCACTCCAGCCAGCACTCCTATTGCACTGAGAGACTGAGTGGACCCAGTGACAACTTGAATAAAATACAACTGCTTTCCTGTTAAATCATTACTTTATAATGCACAAAGTGTTTTCTGGAGAGAAAGCCCTTTGTTTTTGTCGATGTAAGTATAGAATATGCAATAATAATAGTACAACCAGAAGAGCAGAAGTGGAGCAGCCTAATGTGTGTATATAAATGCCCTGGTCAAACAGAGATTAAACACAGTTCAAGTATTTCATTAAAATTACACTGACATACAAAGTAATTATGCAGTTGCCTGGTACCTGGCTCGGTGCACTAACTACATGCATGAAGTGGTACCTTGAGGTAAAGGTACAATAAAGACATTTTAATAACTGCAGGAGTACACTACTTAGGCCTTTCGCAAGAGCCCTGTAATTCTTGTTATATATAAGAAAACCTTAAACTATCACACACGTTGAGTGTTACAGCTGTACACAGTGGGGCTGAATGAAAGCTTAGAGTAGGATTTTGTTTTTTGAGGAAGATGGTTGTTGCTTCTTCTAGATAATTTTAAAAAATCAATATGAAGTTCCTTATTGTTTGAAGTTTTAGCATTTACAAGTGCTAGTACATGGTCTTGTATGTGTTTACAATGGAGAGTTGGGTGGAGTTCTTAAATTTGATCAAGATTGTTCTTCACAAATAAGATATGTTAGCAAGATGTCAGAGAATTGGTAGCTGGAGTAATATGAGTGAAAAGGGTTGGAGTTACTCATACTGGAGACTTTTAAATTGCAGGTGATGTTTCTGTTTAAAAAAAACCCTGCCTTTTTTATAAACAAACCAAAAAATCTCAAACACCAGAAGTTACACTTCCAGTATTTATGTGGCTTTTTTTTAACTTATAAAAAACTAATTCATTTTTCTGCCTGTGTACTCATTCTTTAATGTCACATTTATTTATACCTACACCCACACAGAGTAAAAAGCATTGCAGCCTGGGCTCATTTCTGGAAGGAGCTCTGCAATTCAGTTCTCTGCTTATTCACTGAAGTGCTTGATGTGCTCTGTTTATAGCAAAAGCTACAACTGAGGCTTTTTCCTTGGCACTGTTTCCCTGCAGAGTTCCTTCAGCTTTTGCAGTACCATGTATATTTTAACTACAGCTTTGAAGTATTCTCAGCAGTAGCCTGATAAATAGATCAGCGGAAAATATAGATATAAGTTGTTGAAATGAATATGGAGTTGAGTAGAAGGGGCAAACAGTAGAAATAACAGCACAGTAAATTTAACAGCCCAACTTCAGACTTCATGGAACTTGGAATACTGAGTGAAATGTGTAAGAATGGCCAAAACAGTTCCATTTTTCAACATTGCTGAGACCTCTGACTTGGGCTGGATACCTGTCAAAGTTGAACTGTGTCAGAAAGAATTTGCTGGTCATAGTCTTTACAAGCCCTTTGCTTTTTTGTATCCTGAGGTAAGTATTGCTGTAAGAAGGGATGAGTTGCATTTTCCTCTCAATCTGTTCTTAAAATGCAGAAGAAATAATGCCACAGGCTACTGGTTTAGAGAGGTGAAGAGGAGGTTACTTATTGCTTCTCATACATTGTTAGAGAACTTGGTAATTCTAGCTTGATTTGAGGAAGGTTTTGTTTTCTGCCTAATGGGTGATATCACCTGGAGTAACTAAATTGATAGAACCCTTCCTTTACTGTGTCCCTTATTTCTCTTTCCATAGAATAGATATTTTAGCATTGGAATAACTCAGAAAATTACTCTTAACATTTACGTATTGTAAGGCAAGATAGGCTGCTGTATTAAAGCAAACAAACCCCATATAAAACACCACCCAAACGGAGGCACATAAATAATTGTGATGGAAGGTTTGGTTTAAGTCTAGATTTATAAATTCTGTTTTACTTTAAGGACTTACTAGTTCATTACCACACTTGATTATTCTGTACTTCTGTAAGTTTATAATTTGAATTTAGATATTAATTCAATTGGATGATCTTTGGGGTCCCTTCCAAGCCAAGCCATTCTATGAATCAATGTTTAAATTTATTTTTTTTTTCAATACAGTACTGAAAAGACCCATTTATGTGCTGCATTACTGTCTGTTTATTCTGGCAGCTCTATTTTTATCCATTTTTATGCAAGAAGCCCTCTCTCCTGAAGAATTTATGGTCTGGTATTCCTGAATGTGCTGTGTCAAACCCCATTAAGATTTTAAAGCTTCCTAAAGGAAATGCCTGTAAAGTTATATTAGTTTGGAATCGTGATATAAAAAGTTGACAAAATGTCAGAAAATGGATTAATAAGTTTCTCTTTAGAAATGCTACAATCTTGAAAGAAAATAAATGTTTGGTTTGTTTTTCATATTTGGAAAATTAAATCAAGTGTATCTTAGTGGAGTTTTTTTGATACCTGAGTAAGACCTGGTTTCTCTTTGAGTTAACTTGATAGATACCAGTTTATCTCTGTAGACAGAATGTTGCTTTGGGGAAGAAGATGGGATAAAGATGATTTTTTGTGAACTCACAGCTACCCAGGGAGCTGGGGAATATGTCTGTCCCTCATATAAGTAGTTGGTGTCACCTGGATCCCCTGCTTTGCTCCCCCAGAGTTGTCTCTGGAGCTGAGGCACATTAACATAGGTTCATCCTTTGTCCACTTTTGGGGTTATCTGTCTTGAAAATGTTAATTTCTGCTCCTTTACTTTGATTTGCCTGTTTTGCCTTGCTCTTAGTTCTGTCTTTGCAGTAGGCTCAAAGCTTTTCCTGATTGAGGAAATGATCTGGATTGAGTACAAAGATACTGGGTCATTGTTAAAGAATTCAAAAATTACTAAAACAACAGGTGCCATTCTTAAAATGAACACTAATTCCATGCAACCTCTGCTTGTTTTATCCTGTGATAGCATCTGAGCTTGTGTTAACACTTCAATTAACTTTTAGAGTAAGAAAGAAAACTTAAATTCAAATTCTATATGCAGTATCTTAAAAAAGGTCCTGCAACGCTAAGAAGTAAATTGTTGTTGTTCAATATATTATATATATACATTCTTCTTTAGAGTTCTTAGTGTGAAACTCTATCAGTATGTGCAGTTTTAAGCTTTGAAGTATTGTGTTCTTATTTTGCAGGTTATACCTGATCAATTCTCCTGTGGTAAGAGCAGAAAATCTGAGGTTTAAGGAGGAAGGAGTGAGGGATATCCTGAAAGATGTGTTCCTGCCCTGGTACAATGCCTATCGCTTCCTGGTCCAGAATGTTCAGATCCTGCAGCACAAGGTACAGATCTCTGGAGCACTGGGAAGCCGTGGAAGCTCTGTGCTTCTTCTACTGTTAGTGAATTAGCACTGCGGGGAAATTTAGTTTGGAAGGGAGGTCTGGACTCTGACGGTCATCTGATCTTTACCTCCTTGTTCTAAGCAAGCCTTGACTTCACATTCAGCTCAGGTTGTATGTATTTGCTGTTAATTTGTTATTTGCTGTTTGTACCATGTTTTATAAAGCTGTAATCACCTGCATTTTTCTCTTCTTGACCAAGCTGATTAGGTAGAAAGGAGGAGCAGAAGGTAGGGGACTGTCGGGACATAACAGCTGCTATTTCCCAGGTCAGAGTGCTCTTGATTCCCTTTTGTTTCAGGTCTGTGGGATGACATTGCATTCATGCTCTTGAGAACAAGGCAAGGGACTTGGTGTCTGTGGGGTCAGTACATTCTGAGAAATTACCTGCTGCTCCTTACCTTGCTGGGGTCACCAGTTAAAAGCCAAGTACCACGTGTGCTTGAGGGGATCCTTCTGAAATGTCTGTGCTAAACCTGGTTGGTTTTTTAGATCAGTGTTTTTGTAGCAACTTGGAGGCAGCAGGTACCACCAGAACTGTCCTAGTGCTGCTGCTCCTTTGCTGTTACCCTGTGTCCTGTAGCCAGGGCAGCTCCAGCACAGGAGGATCTGTCAGAGGAGGCACCTGGACTGCAGGTTCCTGTGCAGTGGCAGCAGTGCTCAGCACCACGCAGATTTAACACCAGCAGAACTGCAAATAAGTCAGGAGAGTTATTTTCAGTAGTGGCTGCTGTGACAGTTCCTTGAGCAAACTCATTTACTGGAACTTTAATTACGAATCTGCATTAAAATGCTTAACTTGGGAATACTGGATCCTGAATACATTAGCCACAGCATGAAGATTGCCTTCTGTGACATGACGGTTATTTTTTCAAAAGTTAAATTTAAATACAACTTAAAAAAAAAATAAAAATTCAGAAATGGAATGGAAAGAAAGGCAAATCACAAAAGCAATAATGCTTTAGACTTGTAGATTACATTTGAAGTCTACTGAAAATGCTGGATGACTGACGTGAGTTTCTACACTTTCAACAAGATTTAAAATTTTTCTTATAGTAATTTTTCATTAAAATTGAAGATTTGATGTATATATTGTAAAGTTTCTTTTGAAACCAATTTTAACCTTTCAGCTGAGATTAATATAGACGTTTACCCCTTGTTCATGCAGACTTTTGGGGGAGAGTGGAAACTAAACAAAAAGTCTTAAACCTTGTACTTACACATGCAGTTGCAGTAGCAGCCTGGTCACTGTGGAGAGCTGCCATTTGAGGCAGAAAAGGCAGCTGACTTCAGTAATTAGTTCAGTAAATAGCTTAAACAAATGGTTTTATCTTTTTTAACAACCTCTTTTGGGAAGAAAGTCTGCTAACTCCAAATCCTAATATTTAACAAGTCTTTTTTTAGGATCCCTAGACAGCATTCATCAGACAAACTTACACACTGCCCCCAAAATATCCTTGTTTTTCCTGTTTGACCTTTGAATTGTCTGAAGTGTGCTTTGCAGCTTTTTGCTGTGATCCCATTAAATCTTGCAAGATCAGCTCAACTGGGGTTGGAAGACTCCAGTGGAAAATCCAGGTGCTTAGGTGGATAGTTTCAGAATTTCAGCAGATGTAATTTGTCTTTCTAAATAGTGAATCCATTCCTGTGTACCAGATTAGGTAAAAGAATGTGCCATTGGAGGTCATAGCGCTTAAATTAGATTTCTTGCACAGGCTTAAACAATTTTTCATTGTATTCTTCTTCCTACAAGAGAGAACCCAAAATCCTAATGTCCTGGATGAAGTCTAATAATAATTTTATGCTTACTGTAATTCCCACAGTGATTGTAGTTAAATGATACCTGTCCTCATGTTGGGATTGCCTGCTCTTCTGCATTTCTTTCCTAAGAATCTTCTCCTTTATACTCTGTGAGTGGATCCATAACTTCTGGGTCAAATAATCAAAACAGATCTTTTCATGTGAACTCTGAGGGAAGGGAAAGGCTAAAGACTCTTAAAATCATATGTTAAAAACTGTTTCTAAATCTGAGAGAGAAAAAAAATAAACCCTGTCTTCAACCAGTTGTAAGAATATTAAATGGAAAAGAGTCACACTGTGGGCACAGACAAATGTGCTTGTGTGTGGTCTCGCTTGCAATGCCCTGCAGAGTCAGCCAAGTGATGACATGTCTCAGATGGGTGCAAACCTCAGTGTTCTGGAAAGCAGCAAAATGCACTGTGTGCATGTTGGATGCCTACAAGTTCCACCTGTTTTCTCAACTGGTTACATTCTTCTGTGTTTTAACTTGTTGAAATTGTCACGTGCTCTTAAAAAATAGTGATCTTGTTTCTATGCCCATTCCCCAAATTGAATCCAGCTTGACAGTACATGTCTTGGAAGTGCCTCAGATCCCCCTGGAGGAAAGGAATTAGTTAAATTTAAGGGTCCTGCCCTGTGTCTGGAAGCTGGGGCTTACCCTGCACACAAGGAAAAGAGGACCACATACTGCTGTCCTGCTTTTGATCTGCTTTAACAGACCCAGATCACTGCAGTTAAAAGTAGTGGTGAGGCAGCAGGTTTTCCTTAGCTCTTTCTCTTACATGCCTGTGTCTGGAATTTCATGTTCTCTCGTAGGAAACCGGTGTAACACAGTGAAGATGCCAAAATACTGGTGGCTGGCAGGTAATTGGGTGTAGAGGTTTGAATATATCCCCTTATGACTTGAAAATGTGCTTTGTGTTTTTATGTTGATGATAGGATGAGGGAAGAGAATTCCTTTACAATGAGAACACAGTTAAGGAGAGCAATAACATCATGGATAAATGGATTCTTTCTTTCACCCAGTCACTTGTTCAGTTCTTCAAAGCTGAAATGGCAGGTATGCATGTTTGCTGGGGGAGGAGAATTGTGTGGGTGTTTCATGTTTGGTTAGAGAACTCACCATTCCATCCTGAGATTTCCAAATTCCATGGGAAACTTGATAAAAGGAAGGAAATCTTTAACCAGCTACCATAATACATGGAATGCTGCTTTCATGGGTGTTAAGTCAGATTTTGCTATGCTTGTTCATGAGATTTCAAAAACTGATGAGGCTTTTTTTGTCCCAGCTAATCGTGTGAGCTCAGTCATGTAGCTTGTTGCTGTAACAACGTCTTCTGCAGTGCTTGGAGCAATTAATAATGTTATAGTAGTTACTGAAAGACAGCAGTGAAAAAGAAGCTAAATAGAATTTTGAGAAGCTGTAAAAAAAAAAGGATAAAATCGGCAGTGCTTGTCAGTTGTATAAAATAATTTTTGGAGGTATATGAGCATTGGCAATAAATTTCTTCTGATGTAGTTCCATGGAGAGGGTTTCTTTGTCATCATATTAGGACTGTTTGCAGCAGGATGGATAGCACTAGGATAATGCAGAGCTGTAGGAAGGTACTCTCCTGCTTTTTCTTCCAGCGTGTTGTCTTTTTCATCATCCCACACCTCTCAATGCTCACATTACATTAAGGCACTATTAATGAGTGCCTTAATCTAAAGAGGAGGAGCTGCAAGAGCCCCCTAAAGTAGCTGTTCTGATGCTGTAAGTTTATAAACTTGCAGATAAAGTCACAGTGGGATTTGAAGAGGTTGTGATGCCTTAAAGGGCACTGGAACCCCAGATATTGGAAAGAGGGTGGCTTTGGCTGTTGTCATTCTTGTTTATGAATAAACAAATAACCGCCCCAACGCCTGTGATCTTAAGTTGCCCTCTGAAGAATTTTAGAAGCCTTGGGGTTGGGGAGAAGGAAGGTATTAATGGGATAATAATAAGGAAACAGCTAAATGCCAGATCTGAGTTCATGACTCAGAACAGTCACTGTGCTTCACTCATCTCTTGCATTCCCCCCTCTCAGACTGATCACTCTCACCAAGATGAGCAAGGTGAGTTTATCTTGCTACAGTAGATAAAGCAGGTCATTTTGGTAATAGCAAACTTCATGTGAGGTCATCTAAGAACATTTCATTAAAAGAAGAAAGAATCCTCAAGCTACCAAACCTAGGAATATGATGTAGGCAGCCTCTTATTGACGAAAACGTGGCTTCTTCCTACAAGTTTTGTCCCTGAAGTTTGATGATGCTGTGTGATTAGTTTCATGTGTTGCTGGGCAGAAATATGCAGAGCTACACAAGTCCATGTGCTTCAGATAAAGAGACAAATGCTTGAGGGACAGTGGAAAATCAGTTTGTGGATTTGTGAACCTGGGATCTTGGATCGGTGCACAGCTTAAATAGAATTATTTGCAGGAAGGTAAATTTGGGGGGAGAAACTTGAATTCTCTGCTCTGGATTTCTCAGAGGGAGATGAAGGTAACAAAAAGGGATGTGTCAACAGCCATCCTTACAGAACAAGAAGGTCTTCCAAGCAGAAGATAAGAATTTCTGCTGGAAAATGACAATCTAAAGATTTCCAAGACAGTGCTGTTGGTATGAAATGCTGTTGTCTTGTGTTAGATGAAGATAACATCATGTGCTCATCAAATGAGTGACAGTCTCATTTTGAAGGGATTAATAAACAGGATTTTTCAATTTATTTTTCTGCATAAACTCTGACTTCAGTCAGGCAGATATTAATGAGATGCAGTGAATTTGTGTACTGTGACATGATACTCTTGTGCTAGTCTCTTTTACAAAGTTATTTGGAGATTTTTTTTTTTAAAAGATTTCTACTTCATGTCACTTCAAGTAGGAAATATGTCAGGAAGAGACAAGGGAAGATTATAATGGTGACTGGTACCCTCAAATACAAGGTAAAGGAGATAAATATACTATAAATTCCTGCAGCTGGGTGTGTGATGGGGTATAAGAACACACAGGCTTGAACCTGGCAGTGGTGAGGAGACAGCAGTAACCAGAGAAATGCTGCAACTGAGCTTTGCTTCTTCGCATATATTTTAGAGTGGAGCTAAATTTTACACTGGTTGCCTCTGGAAAAAGTGTTTCCATGAAGTAAAACTTATGTGAAATCTGCCCCAGTTTCTACTGGCAGCTTGAAGAGCCAGCACTGTGTCAGCGTGAGTGGAGCCCCTTCAGAGTAGGCTGAGGGAGGAAGGGAAAGGTACCTGTGCACGCTCCAGCTTCGGGATGCTGGGAGAGCCTGGAAAAACTTAAGAGGTGTAACAACCCTCTGCCAGTCCTGGATGGGGAGAGCTTTGCCTTCTGACAACGTGTGCAATTGGAGAAAAGGAGGCACCGCTTATCCCAAAGGAGCCTCATTTCCCTTATCCATGGAAAACATCAACAGTTACATGTGTTGGAACCCCACGTGTGTGTTTGTAAGAGGGTTTGCTGTTGTGTGGTTCCTCTGGTGCCCAGAACTGGAGCAGTAGCTCCAAAACCCTCCTCAGGAGTGCTCAGGTTGGGAAGGTGTGCGTGTGTAACCTCTTGTTAACTTCACTTTAGTGATGGCACCCTTATCCAAAGGAGTTATTACCTTGGGAACAGTAGCACAGTTTTTCCACTAAGCCTCATCCCTTATAATGGAAACTCCTGGGATTTTTGGACTCTTTGATAAATAGGGCAAGGAGCAAGATCTTGGGAAGATATTATGGAAAGCAATGGGACAAACAATCCTTTGAGTTTCAAGGGAGGCTAAAAGTCTGTATTAAAAATCAGTAAGCCTTACTAAGCTGTTTTTTCTTCTAAAGTGCCCAATACAAGCTCTTATTTTAGTAAAACAACTTTTCTCCTGATGACAGAGTGAAAAACTGTGTGTGTATATGTGCACATGTTTCCATGTACAGGCATGTCTTTCTTCAATCATGAAAAACTAAGATTTCATGTTTTGGTTCATGAACTGGCGTTACAGTTACTGAGAAGAGAAAATGTATATTTCCAGACTAACTTGACTCTCTTGTTAAAGATAGACTTTCCTTGAAGGGTGGGTTTTTTGAGGTTTTTTTTTAACTTTGCTTTTAACCAGTCTCCTGACTAGATAATACCTAGGTAGAGGAGAGCTTGGAATTCTTTAGGAGTAAAAAATCCCACATAAATAATGTCTTCCCCACCATGGCATGAATCTTCTGAGCATTTCCTTTTTAGGTTTAAATACCACTGCTCTGCCTTTAAAAACACTTCTGATTTAGAAAACTCAGTGAAAACTCTGGTGGAGCTTTTAAAGCCAAGATCTATTTTATTCTGTAGCTGCTTGATTAATGGCACTGATTCAGAATAAAGATCAAGAGGCTCTTTGCTTTTAGAGAAGTTATATACAAGTTTTTCCTTAAAGAAACTGAGTCCTGTTTAAGGCCCATCCCTCCCCCCCTAATTTCTCATGAACAACTGAAATCTGTTTCCAGGTTGCATAGTGGTGCTGGTGGTGACCTCGTTGGTGCTGTCAGTCCTCCGTGCTTTCAAGTTACACAGAACTTGAAAGTACAGCTCTGTTTATCTCTTAACTCGCCAGCCTTGCTGCTGCTTTACATTCCTGAAGCTTACTGTGCTCCTTAGAAAAATAATAAAAATCTGTAATTAATTCAAGGAGAATTGATTGAAGTAGGTGCCTCGTTTAAATCTGGTAAGCAAAAAAGGAAGCATTGGCAGTAATTAAGGAAATTTTATGGATCTACAGTAATTTCTGTTAGACTTCCAGTGACTTGGCTGTATTTGCAGCATGTGCAAATCTAGGATTTGCCAAATCCTCTGCGATTAATAGTCTCTTATCCACTATCCTCTTTACGAGTCAGATAAAAGCATAAGGCTTCCATAATGCGTGTGTGTTTGGGATTAGGGAAGCAGTTTGCTGGTGGATGTTTGTGTTGAAGCACGAGAACTGATGACGTGCAGTTTCAAAATACGGTTGGAACACAACAGTGTGTCTGGTCCCTTTCTTGAGCTGCTGTTCCAGTTTTGTGTTCGGCACCAGAGCTGCAAATGATAATGTGTTTTTGTGAGTGAGGAGCTCGATACAGAGGGCAGATATTAACTCCAGGCAACGTTTTTCTCTCCAGCTTACAGGCTGTACACGGTGGTCCCTCGGTTGGTGAAGTTTGTTGATATTCTGACCAACTGGTACGTCAGAATGAACCGCAGGAGACTAAAGGTAGGGCTGTGCTGCTCCAGCCTTGCGCTGGGAACTGAACCCTGGTGTCTGTGTGAGGGGAATGCATTGCATTTGTTACACCAAATCATTTTATGATTTTAAATGCTATTAGTTCATGCCTGGCAGTGGGAATGAGAAGTTAACTTTTCTTTTTTCCCTCCTCTGCTTTATGAGGAAAACCAGTCCAACAAAATGCCCAGTGATTCTGCTGCACTTGCTGGATGGAATTGAGCAAAATGTACACAATTTAGAAAACCAATGTATTGCATTAACACAGGACATTTTTGAAGTTTATTGAAGTGAACTTACTCATCCTAAAATTGCAATTTGCTTTTCTTTTTGGTGAATTCTTCATATAGGGTGAGAATGGGACCGAAGACTGCATTATGGCCTTGGAAACCTTGTTCAGTGTTCTGTTTTCCATGTGCAGACTCATGGTAAGGGAGTTACAGCCCACTATCAATAACACTTTATTGTAGTTAATGTAAAAACATCTTTGTGTATCTCCCCCTTCGTTTTCCACCTCCACCTTTTATGGGGCTTCTCTGCCCCATGGTATTAAAAAGAAGGCAAATATCACCAGATCAAGAGACATTATGATTTCCTACATGATGGCCAAAAGTATCATGTAAATAGCAGGAAGGAGGTAAATAAGCAGTACCAATTCCATCATTTATTTCAGTCTGCATTTTGAATAACGTCACAGTTGCAGACACTGTAAGCACTTGTTTTTGCTGAACTGTCCCTATGCAATTCATAATATTATTGATTCATAATGTACAAGCAATAAAGAAAAAATGATGATTGAATTTAACATTACAGGCACCATATACTCCATTTATCACTGAGCTGATGTACCAAAACCTGAAAACACTTATTGATCCGGCCTCAGTTCAGGAAAAGAACACTGAAAGCATCCACTACCTCATGCTCCCCCAAGTCAGGTAAGAGACAGTTGTTAGGAGGCAAAATGGGGTTTTGGTCATTTTTTGAGGGAGGGTTTTGTTAATTTTTGTTGGGTTTTTTTATTATTTTTAATTTCATGGAACAGTGCTCTTTCACTTGTGTTTAAAACTGCATAACAAGAAAACAAACTGCTTTAATAATGTGAATATTCCTTTGCCCCTGAAAAAAAATTTAGGATGCTAGTCAACATGCTCTTTTTTATAAGCAAAAAATATTTAAATTTCGATTAAGCTCTGATTAATGTTAGTCTCTTTGCTGTAGGAGAATGTTTCACACTCCACTGTCAATTTTAGCTGGGAATTTTCCCTCCACATGTAGGCAGTAGACTTGTGTTAAGTTAAGGATTATAGATAGGAAAGAAAAAAATTAAGAGCAATGCATGTTCTCCACCCATATTTTCTTATGGTGGGCAAGGAATATGTTTTTTACTCTTCAAACTGTTCACTGACTAGAAGCTGTAGCACCTACAGAAGGTCCCTAAAGGATCAGGAAACTTCCTTGCAGGCCCTACATTGGCAAGAACATGTGCATCCCCCATCTCTAGGCCTGTCATGGTGAGTGCTAGTTTCAGATCCCACAAGGTTTGGAGTTATTGTTTGTGTGGACCACATATGGAGCCCGCAGAGCAGAGTTCTTCTGCCTCCAGGTCAGGAATTTAGCCCATTGTCCAGGGATTGCCTGTAAGAGGATACCTCATCTGCAGGAGGTAGATGTTTGTTGTAAGTGCCAGTGTGCCCCAGAGGTTTGGGTCCCTGATGGCTGTACTGGATGTGTGCTCTGGGTCATCCTTAGTATCAACTCAGCCCAGGTAAAACTTGGCAACTGAAGTATTTTTGTTTTGCTTTTGGTGTTTTGAGGATTTTGTTTTTATCCAGCTGAGGGGCACACTAGTATTGCAGTGGATTAAGTTAGTCCCTGCATCTCAGTGTTCTCTTGGTCACTGAATATAAGAGAAGGAACTTGCCTTTAGTGTTGCAGCTCGGTTTGCAAACCCTCAAGGACAGAGGATCTGACCTTGATACTTTACGTGCCAGTTAAAAAATTTAAACCTTCCATAATGGTGTTTCTTTTATGGATGCTGTATCCTTTGAGAAGGGTGTATGGTCTTCCTGAGAGCTTTAATAGTGAGAGTTATTGCAACAGGGAGTTGGAGATTGACATAATGACAGTGCTGATTTTCTGTTCCCTGGGAAAGTGCTGTGGAGAATATGTAATCAAGGAATGCAGCCCTCCTCAGTGAGCTGGGCAGGAATGGGTTTGAGCTCCTGGAGAATGGAGTCATGGAAGGGGGTGTGAGCTATTCACAGAGACTCAGTTCAGACATGGCCTTAACATGAACATTTAAAAGTGGATTAATCACTTTTTACTCCAGTTAGTGCTGACTGACTTGCTGCTGTATCATGCCAACGTGAGATATTTGAGTGGCTCACACAGCTTTCCTCTGTGCTGCATTTTGTTTGTATTTTTGTCTGTTACTAGTTTGTGTAATTTATTGGCTCCCCTGTGTATCACTTGTTCCCTTGTCAGATAAAAAGATGTGTTTTCAAAACCAGGTTAATGCTGGAGTTTGAGTTCCACCTTGAGCTGTGAAGCACATAATTGTATTTAGTCTGAATGTTTTTCTGATGATAGGATAAGGACAATATTGTCAGTTAATAATAAGGAATATTTTTGGATGCAGTTACAGAAAATATTACTATAACAATATGATGGGTAAGTGCAGGTAAAGCTGAGGGACTTACTTGGCCACTTTCACAGCTGAACTTGACTCAACAGGATCTGTGTTTTCCATCCCAGTACTTTTGCTAAATAATATTACAGCAAGTGTATCCATTCACTTCATTTTATTCACACGTGTCTTTTAAACTGGGACCTCTGGTCCTGATGTGATACTTGGGCAACCTCAGACTAGCAGCTGAAATAATGCATCTACTTAAGAAAGCAAGAAAGCCACGTTTACAGAACTCTTGGCTGCTTGTACATTTGAAACAAGATGTGAGCATCATCTCACTAAAAAAAAAAAAGGCCAAAAATTCAATCCCAATCCTCTCCCCAACTCACCCCCCCCAAAAAAAAAAAAACCAAAGGGCAAAAAAAAACCCCACCCAACCCTGCCTTGCCTCCAAATGTAAGGGTATTAAAATGATGGAGCCAGGAAAGATGACAAAGGCTGTCTAAAACCTCAGACTCAAATATGTGTGACTCCTGGAAAAGACGAAAAATAGAGATCCAGTGGATTGTTGCATTATAGGTAATTCATTGTCTTGATAAGTACCCTATTTATAATATCTTTTTGCATCTTCTTATGATATTATTAATCTAAATTGTGCTTTTTATTGGATGTTAATAGAATAGGTAGCATGACTCAATCCGTCTTCTCCACCTTGTGAGAGGTGCTAACAAAAGATTTAAAAATAGCTCTGCTATTTGTTTTCAGCAAGTTATTTCCTCCTCAGCCTCTCCACAACAAAGAGAGAGGAAAAACCCATTTGTTCATTTTTCAAAGGCATAACTGAATCTGTTGTAGGAGATTTCAGAGAAGGGGGTAAAATGTTTTCCATCTTCTCAAACAGATGCAGTGAAAATGAAGCAATATAACATTTCCTTTCCAATCTAGGGAGGATCTCATCGACAAAAAAATTGAAAGTGCCGTTTCTTGTTTGCAATCTGTGATTGAGCTTGGGCGAGTAATCAGAGACAGAAAAACCATCCCAGTCAAGGTTAGAACTCTTAAGGTTTCTTATCATACTTTGGGAATGTGTAACAGCTTTGTAACTTCGGGATAAGCCTGGGAAAATTTAATAGTTAAGTTTCTGTTTGGGTTTTTTGTTTTCCTTCTCCCCAGTATCCTTTGAAAGAAGTGGTTGTTATCCATCAGGATCCAGAGGCTCTGGAAAACATCAGATCTTTAGAGAAGTATGTACTTGAGGTAAGAATATGTTGCTTAACTAGATTGTCTGTGTCAGTTACCTGAACAACCAGACCCCCAACCTTCCCTGTTGGTGATTTTAGTAACCCACCAGGTAAAATGAATTTAAAAGAGAATTGTCATGAAAGGGGTTATCAGTGGGTACTGTGTGCAGAAATGCAGGGAAGTGGGTGAGGACCTGAAGTCATTTAGTGCTGAGAAATACCTGATGGTTCAAACTGACCACAACAAACCAAGAGGCTTTAGAAATGTTCTTTTGTCTGGCCAGTGAAAAGAAAAAGCATTTCCTGAGGGAAAAGACACTAGTCAACTACATGTTGTCAAAGAACTGGATTACAGAATTTGTAATCTCCTTCAGTTAAAGGGCATCAAAACCAGGCAGTAAGTGGAAGCGGTTGGTGGAGAGGGCAAGGGAGAACAGGGGACCAGTGAGGATTTTTGCAGGGTGTTGTTGGGGAATAATAATGTCAAATAAATAAGCTGTGGGTCTATATAATTTCTTACACTCATCTGTTCCTTTATGTCACTGCAGTCCTCTGGAGTGTGTGTCCATTAGAGAAGTGCAGCCTGCCCTGCTGCCAAATCTTTGTTTGGATAAAAACCCTGTCATCAAAAGGCAGAGTAACTCCTCATGGGTTTTGGAGCTTAACTTCCTGAAATGGGCTGCACTTCCTTCTTTTAGTCATGTTGGGGTGTCCTGTGCAAGGCCAGGAGTTGGACTTTGGTGATCCTTGTGTGTTCCTTCCAAATCTGGATATTCCATGATTTCTCTTAAACTTGTAATTATATATTACTCCAGCAATACCCTCTTTCCCCAAGCCTAATATACATCTATGGAGGGCCCCTGAAAATCCTGCTTGAGGAGTTAGTGCTGACTGTGGGAGTTGTGCCTCAGTGCACAGAACCTCTAGGTCAGTGCATGTGGTTCTTGCTTTTGGTTACTGTGGGGCTTAAATGCTTAAAAATTGTGCACTAGAGGAATTTTAGTTAAAGAAGTCTTAATTAATTTGCAAGTGGGATTGTAAGGCTTTTCTGTCATGTTACCTTATTGATTATTGCTCTTAGACTTGGCAGTTACGATACTTTGCTTTAGAATTGCTGCTATTATTATTATTATTATTATTATTATTATTATTATTATTATTATTATTATTATTTCAATACCTGGATCTTTTTAATAGCAGATTTTGTGGAATTTAGGTTAGTTTCACTCCAATTTTTTTTTTATCTGAAAGCTGGATTTGTGGATTCTGGAGAATCCAATTTTAAGTGAGATAAGGTTTGCTTCCTGAAATTACTTCCAAAAAGGTAGCTGACAAAATTTGTTGACAACTTCTGCAACTAGTAAAAGGTAACAGAGGCACCTGACAATTTGTAGATGATTACATAATTGGATTGTACATTAAGTGTGTCTTGATTTATTTTATTTGCTACTGCAGACAGTGTTAAGGTGTGTCTTACAGAGAGATGATTTACAGCAAGCTCAGATGCCTTTATGGAACCACAAACAGCAAACACTGTCTGTTGTCCTGTCTTTATTATGTATCTTAAAATTCAACAAGCTGATGCTGAAGCTTAGTGTGTGTTTTATTGTACTGCTTGGCAATCAATCCAGTTGTTTACTGGGATGGTGCAGAGCTAAAGAGGTCAGTGATTACAGGAAAGCTGGGATAGCTTTGCTTGAGCTGTGTTTTTTTGTTCATCGACCTCCTATGTATTCAGAGCTTTAGAACCTTTAGTGATTGCCAGAAGTGTGTTTCTAGTAAATTTGCAGATGCCAGAGGTAATCGGTAAGAAAAATTACACCATTTAATTTCATGCAGTTGCTGACAAAAGAATTGGAAAAATACACTTGTCAATTCTTCAAAAATTTTATTCATTACTTTTTGCAGAGGGAGCTGCAGTCTTTGATCTGCAGTCCTGCTCTCTCATCTTCAGAACACAGCAAGTCATTTGAATAAATGGATTTTAATATTAGAACTGTCCAGATTATAGAGTTGTCATGCAAAAATAGCCAAGCTCACAAAGTGAAATACATCCAGCAGGCTTTTAGCAACTGGACACAGTTGCATTTTATTCATTAGTATTTGAGGCCATTTACAAGCCTGGGTCAGGACTTCTCTTCCCAACTGCTTCCAGGGAAAGGCTTTATCTGAGTAAATTTGACTCTCTGCACAGTCAGAATCTTGTTTTAATCCAGCCTTTGTATTCCATCCAACCTCCACCGCTTTGTAGGGCTGTTATAAAACAGAGAAAATGGGCTTCTCCAGCAAACCCAAGGTCTGTCAGTGTTTCATGTGTCACTGGTGTTATGGTGTGACTAAGTCTGGGGCTGAATGAACTGACACAGGAGCTGTGGCAGTGTGGGATCCTGCAGTCTTTCATTGCTTACAGAATTACATAAGCAGTGTTTATTTCCCTTCTTAGCCTGCTTGCTTAGAGAGCCCAGCCCAGAGGATGCCAGCACTGCCATTTGTGTGTCTGTTCTGGGGACTGGGCACAGCTGGGCCACGTGGCACCAAGGAAAGGCCCCTGTGTGTTCAGGCATTCCATGTACAGCTCTTCCCACTGGTGAAGGGCTGGTTGCCTTGGTTTATCTGCATGAGACTTGAGAGATGTGTTAAGGACCAAATTTTGAGTAATTAGGAAGAGAAAATTAAAAACTCTTTTAAGTCAAAACACTGAGGCTGATACAAACAGACCTAAGATACAGACTCCACTGGTTTTGGAAGTCATTCTGTTTTTTTTTAAATGGATAATGTGTACAGAAGAATGGTTTTCTAATCTACTTAGTATAGAAAACTTGTCCTGATGGAGTTGGCTTCTCTGTGATTTATCTGATCAGGCCCAAAGTAATCTCTCAGTTTGTGCTATTTTTTGGATTATTATTTCTTTCCCCCCACGAGTTTGTCATTTACCACTCGTAGGCTCATTTCCAGCAGCACCCCATTGAAACTGAATTTCTGAAGTGCGTAATTTTCATTAGATTTCCTAAAAGATGTATTAAATAAAATTAGATTCAGTTGTGTTCTTGGCTCCTCATGTCAGTAGGACTTCCTAGGGAATTAGGCTGCAGCTCAGAGGTTGTATTTAAGCATTATTTCTCAATCTAAGTGTTTGGCTACTTGCTAGTCCTGTCGTGCTGATGCTCCCATTTATGTGTGCTTCCTAAATAGGCTTGGAGTAGTTTACTTGCCAGGTGCACCTGGGGATTCTGTAGCATTGTTGATGTGAGCTCTAACAGCCTTGCAGTGGACCTTAAACACTAAGTGCTTCAAGCACTGGGCAGCCTGACAGACCAAACCTGCCGAATTAGAGTGAGATGTGCTGCAGATCCATGCAGGTCTGTGCCTGGAGAAGAGTTCATGTGGGCAGTCTAAATGTCCAAGGCCTGTCCCTGGTCTGTTACACCAGGAATAGAGTGAGGCTGTGTGAAACTGGAGATGTCTGTACTGAGTCCTGCCTTGTGTGTGCGGTGTCCTGCAGTGCAGAGGCCGTGCAGAGACAGCACCAGCACCTGCCACCCCTTGCAGTGGACTTCTGTCGTAGGCACCACCTGCACTACAGACACTACAGGGCACGTGCCTGCCTGTTCCCTTTGACATCTTTCCATGTGCCTACCGTTACAGACTTAATTCCTTTTTGAACTTGGGGTTACACTCCTGCTTTGCTCCTCTGGTACCATTAGTTCTAAGGGTTGACTACTTGTATATCTCTCTTAACCCCTCTCCCACTCTTTCTAATGCATGTTCCCTCACTTGAGGGGTTTGGTGAATAACAGTTTTACCTTCTCACATTTTACAACTTCAGTCATATCCCCCTTCAGCTTTCCTCTCTCCAAAGGGTTCTAGCCCTGCTCTTTCCTCATGTGGCACCAACACCATCCTCTCAAGTCAGTTGTTCTGTAAAGCTTCTCACAGCACCACCGTGTTCCCTTCAGACACGAGGACAAAAACTGCACATGTAACTTAGAAAAATGGGCATTCATAAGTTTCTCTAGTGGCAAAATACCATCTTTGGTCTGGGGCCCCTCCTGAGTTTCATGTAAGTTTTATCAGCTGTTTTGGCTGCTCCAGCACATTGTTCTTGTGCTGCAGGACGCACCTGGCAGCTTTTCTGAGCCAGGGTGGTTTTCCGTGCAGTGAGGACCTGGAATGAACAGGTGAGGAAGGAGACAAAATGAGGCAGTTTTGTACAACTTAAACCATGAAATTGCTGGTTCTAGTTTCCTGGCTCAATGCATACTGAAAGGACTGTTTCAGTGGAATTTTCCTTCCTGAGTTCTGCCAGACCATTCCCAGAGTCACTGCACACCAAGGTTATGAGTTTAGCTCTTCAGGCAGTTGTGAGGGTGAAATAAAAAGGGCTGTTGAATAGGGACCTGATTTGAGTTGAGAGCTGGCTGGTGTCTGTTAATAGCAGAGAAATGGTACCTAGAGGCTGAGGGTGAGGACAGGACATGCTGCTGAAGGGTAGGTTCCATGCTGGTTGGATTTATTTGCTTTTCCAGTGTTGGCCAGTGACTTAGACCATAGAGACAGCCACATGCAGAGTTTGCAGCTTGAGGCTTACACCTTCCCTGGGACTGTGGCCCCTGGTCTGTGCCCTTTCTTTCCGTGGCTGTCAGAGCTGGCTGTTGTTCAGCTTCACTTTCTTTTCTCCTGGTGTCTTCATCCAGGAGCTCAACGTCCGCCGGGTGACACTGTCCACGGACAAGGAGAAGTACGGGGTGCAGCTGAGGGCAGAGCCAGACCACATGGTGCTGGGCAAGCGCCTCAAGGGGGCATTCAAACCTCTCGTGGCTGCCATCAAAGAGCTGAAGAGTGAGCAGCTGGAAAAGTTCCAGGAGACAGGTCTGTAGTGGTGCAAACCCCTGAACGATGGCAATGTATCCTACTGTGGGCCTAGGGGAGGGTAAGGCCTACTTCCCTCTTATCATCCCTGTGAACGTTTTTGTTATGAGAATAGGAGAAAATTCGGGTTTATTGTTTTTGCTCTTATTTTGCTGACAGTAGATTAGAAATGGCTGTGTACACCAATATTAAACTGTCCTTCTGTTAACCTGTTTCTTCCCACCTGGGGAGGTTTAGGTTGCATCTCAGGAAAAGGTTCTTCCCCCAGAGGGTGGCAGAGCACTGAACAGGCTCCCCAGGGCAGTGGTCATGGCCCCAAGGCTGCCAGAGCTCAAGGAGCATTTGGACAACGCTCTCAGGCCTGTGGTGGGATTGTTGGGGTGTCCTGTGCAGGGCCAGGAGCTGAACTCAATCCTTGTGGGTCCCTTCCAACTCAGAATATTCTACAATTTTAAGCACTACTGTAAGGCCAAGATGAAGCAGGGAATAAGCTTTCTGTGAGACTGAATCAGATTGGAACTGGGTATGTGCAATAGTTTTTATTCTAAAAGCATTCCTTCAGTTCCAGAGTTCCAAGTGGGTGTGAATTTTGCAGCTATATCTGTTTAGTGAACTGCTTAAATGGAAATTAGGATTTGGTGGAGTACACAGGGTATTTTTAAGTTTTATTTCATTCAGATGGTTCCCCACCAACAGTTGCTGAAGTGCCTGTGAGTGAGCTCTGCTGTCTGGAGAAATGCCTATGTGAGAAGTGGGAATGTGGGTAGTTCATTGCTGCTCACTAGTGCTTAACTGCTGTTTGACAGTATTGCAGATGTACTGCAGTGCATGTGTTTGAAGTCTGATACTTGTTTAAAGCCTTTTGAGTTTAGAATTGTGGTTTTTTTACTCTGGTAAGAGATGCTCTCCCTCTGCCAATTGTGCAGGCACCATTGTTGTAGAAGGGCACGAACTCCATGGGGAAGATCTCCGGCTCATGTATCAGATCGCAGAAGGATCCTCCCAGTTTGAGGCACACTCCGATGCTCAGGTGTTTTATTGGTCACTTCTTTTTTTTTTTTTTTTTAAATTTTTTTATTAAGGGAAGAGTTTTTCTAAAAGTAACAGGAAAACGGTGAAGTGAAGCTGGGGTGGGATTGTTAGTTCAGGTTATTTCGGGAGCCCATCTCTTGAGTTCTGGAGCTGTTGAATACTCTCTTCACCGTCATATTTTGTAAGTGAGGAGCTCTAGAAAAACATCCTGAACTCCTGAGTAGAGCTTGTTTCAAGTTTGTCACCTGTTAATCCTTCTTCTGTGCATTTCTTCAGGTTTTAGTTCTGCTGGATGTTACCCCAGACCAGTCCATGGTGGATGAAGGAGTTGCCCGGGAGGTGATTAATCGCATCCAGAAGCTTCGCAAAAAGGTGAGGAAGGAATGGTTTGGGATAAGGCATTTTAATTTCCTTTGCAGCAGTCTTTGGGCAATATGGAACAGAAACTGACCTTTTTAATTAAATATGAAGTCATGTATCATTTAATCCTCATGTATAACGTTCTGAATAGAGCTCTTGCAAGAGAATCTAAAGGATGTGGAAAGAAAATTTTCTTGGGACATGTTTTTTGGAAAAGATATCTGTGCAGTTAGGGCTGCATAAATCATAGATTCATGGAATAATCTGAGTTGGAAGGGACCTTTCTTCAGCATAAGACTGAAAAATTACAAATCTGTACCAAAACAGTTACTTTTTCTATATTATATTAATTTTTAAAAACATGTGTAAGTATGTAGATTTCCATATATATATATACACACCTATGTAGATTTTTATATATACACTTATGTGGATTTTATAGATATACACACCTACCTATGTAGATTTATATGTATAAACGTTTTGATATATAAACACATATAAAAAATAAAACCTATGTGGATTTATTCCTTTAGAAAATAAAGCTGGGAAGGAATGTGGCCATGAAAACTTTTATGGTGTTGGATGATTTAAATTTAGCTCTGTAGTGACATGAGGCCATAATTTATTTTTCCTTAAATGAATCTCAAAAGACTTAATCTTGCACACACTCCCATGTCTCAAGGCTCTTGCCTTTGTGACAGAGGGATTGTTTTATTCTAAATCTTTTGTGGAAACTTTTGACAAATCCCTGGTAAATATCCTAAAGATTTTTTTTTCTTTAACTTAACAAGTATTCTTCTTTAAATTTGTGCTTTTGCTGTCAGTAATAGTGTATTTGTGTGTCCTACAGAGGAATCTGGTTCCTACAGATGAGATCTCGGTGTACTACAGGTCCCAGCCAGAGGGGGAATACCTGGACACCGTTATCAAGGAACACACGGATTTCATTTTTGCCACAATAAAGGCTGAGCTGAAGCCTTACCCTGTGCCTACCTCAAAGGAAATTCTCATCCAGGAAACAACCCAAGTAAGAAGAAAAAGCTCTGACTGCATAGCTCATCTTATCTGCTTTTAACCCAACAAACTGCTCCAATTACAGAAAAATGTCAATATTTATTTATGGGATATAGCGGATATTGTTTGCTGTTTATAAATGTCTATATTAGTGTCTTGGTTTAAAAAAGAAAATATTTAGTTTCTGTATGTGTAGTGTTTTTGAAAATGAAACTGCTCTGGTACCAAAATAAATGAATAATTAGTTGTTTGTGTAAGCTTAATACACAGTTATTTGTACTTGGATTAGTGCATTGTTTAGACAGCCAGGATATTGTTGCTCTGATTTCTTTAGGTTAATGTGCTTTTTTTATTGGAAATTCCTTCAAGGCTAAATTTGTCTTAAGACCAACTTCAGTTATTAATATTTAAGGCTGCTTTTTTCCCTGCTCCGTGTTGCTGAAGTTGTTCCTTGGTGACAGTGCAGTTTCACAGGTAGTTCAAATGTGCTGTTGAAAAGGAACAGCAATTTCCTTTGTTTTCTTTGATTGCTTCTTCTGACATATTTGACAACACTTTTGCCCTGGTTTTATTCAGACTTACTCCATCCAAAAGACATCCCCAGCAGAATCGTGGTGAAGGACTTTTCAATGTAAATGTCATGCTGGACCAGAAGGACCAAAGCGTAGGATATATCAAACTGAAAATTTGATTTACAGAATGGCTGGAGGGGCCACTTTGTTTATTTAAGGAAAATATTTTCTTGTGTTGGTTTAATAAAACAGTATCCAAATCACAATAATGTTTCTCTTTGTTCAGCTGAAGGGATCAGAGCTAGAAGTGACCCTTGTCCGAGGGGGGGTGTGTCAGTCTGTTGGTCCAGCCTGTGCCTACGTCAACCTCAAGATCTGTGTCAATGGGACAGAGCAAGGTAGGAATGTACCCAGCCTGAATTGTTAGGGGTGGTGTGAAAGATAGTTTGCAAAAAGATGGTTTGGGATGTTGTGGTGTGGTGAATGCTGGGGCCATGAATTTGTTTGAAAGATGGTGCAACCTCCCTTCCAATAGGAGCATTAAATAATTCTTGGAAGTAGGTTTATTCAAAATAAAACCACACATTGTGCATGGTACCTTCTGGGGGAGATGCTCAGGTGTGCACAGGAGTTATTTAAGTTCCACAGAGGGGTCTGTATGCGAGTGTCTGTCTGGGGGTGTGCACACTCTTGTGTGTGTGCTCAGAGCATGGACCTTGAGAATCTCTAATTCTTGATGTTGTACTGTCAGTGCAGGTGATGCTCTGATGTGGAGGAACACTTAGATATGAAATAAAGAGCTGAAAAGAATACTAGAGAATAATATGTATATTCTATTAATTATAGATTATATTGTTATATGATTATAAAATAAAACTGGGTGATAGAATGACTGTGTCTTGGATAACAAAGAGATGAGAGCGGTGATATTGGTAAAAATATTGCAAGGTAGAATTATATATTAAAAGAAGGAAAACTAAATGCACTTAAGGAATTTTTTTCCTATGTGTGTCAACAGTTTATGTATCAATTAAGTGTTTAACATGGTCACAGAGCTGCTCCCTGTGTGACAGTGAATCCAGCTGTAAAAGTTTGGTGACCATCTTGGAGGGCACAGAGTCTGCCAGTTTTTAATCAGTATAATAGGGGGTTATACTTTAGTGACATAGAAATTTGACTTCTTTATTAATAAAAACAAATAAAACTTCCATACTCTAAATCTGAAGTACACTTCAGTCCATTCCCTGTTTGCTTTCCTCTTTCCCTTTCTCACTAAAATAACTTCAGGAAGATGCAGCATTGCCAGTTTAGAAACTCACTGAAAGTGATGTTTAGTGATGAGAAAGCATCACTAGAAAATCGTTGGAACTTGGATGTTGCTCACAAACTGCATTTTAATTTCTTAATTTTGGTTTTAGATGGTGTGTTGCTGCTGGAAAATCCAAAAGGAGATAACACCTTGAACTTCACTGGACTTGTAGATGCTGTCTCCTGCATTTTTGGTCTTAAAAATTCAAAACTGACAGTTTTCAATGGAAACACAGGTAAATGGAGTATGACAAGGAAAATTGGAAGTCTTTCTAGCAGCATCTAGGAGTTGTTTACTGTAGAATTATTTACTGGGTAATTTATATCTATATATATAAAATTGACAAGAAAATGGGTATGGAAATATTCCATTTTATAGCACTTAGCTTATGAGACTGTGCTTATGGTCACATCAGAATGTTTCCACAAGGTGCTGCTAAATGGTGCTCATCTCCTCTGTTACCTTCCTTCCATTGCAGTTCTCATCAGGGCAAAATCTGATTTATTTCAGGGTTTCCATCAGGCCCAGGCTGTGCCATGAATTGATGGTGAGCTGCCATCAGCTTTTCCATGCTTTCCTTTTTCTAATGTCTCAGTGGGCAGGGTGAGAACTTCACTGCTGCCTGTAGAAAAAAAAATGCTGCTTTTTCACCCTGGAAAAACTTGAGGATTCTCTGCATTTCTTCTTTTTAGAAAAACCTATCAAATATTAAAAATACTACAAAAAAGGTAATTGGGTGGCTACAAAAACTTTCCTTGGTATTTTTTCCTAGAAGCATTTCTGAAGTACATCTGAGTGGGAGGTTCTTGAATTGTCTGTTTTGGGGTGTCCATGGGACTGCTCAGGATCACCAGTTTGTCCACCAATGACATCTGTGGGGGAACAGTCCCCCTTGTGTCTGTAATGTCACTGTTACCATCTCTGTCTTTAGTTTCTTGACTTATCCTGAAAGTATTTCTAGAAGGGTTTTTTGGGGGTTTCCATACCTGATGTCACCCATTCCCTCACTGTGATAAACCTCTTTCAGGTTGTGCTCAGCTGAACTGAACAGTCCTGTCATACAAAAGGATTATTCTTTGCTTGCAGTTATAGGTGATTTAGAGGAAGTCTCTGGGTATCTTCCTCGAGTTTCAGTTGTGTTTAAAGGAGGAAATAGTTTTTCTTGAAGTCCTTTTCCAAATAGTGGGGATATCCTTCCTAGCAGTGTGGTCTGTGCCTGCAGAGGTGGGTATGGACAGGTATCACAGATATTAAGAGATGACCTGCAGAAGGCCAAGAAAAGTTGGGAAACTCTCATCCCATTAAGATTATGAGCAGTTGAACTCCTTTTCTGGTCACTAATAGAACAAAAAGGATGCAGCATAAATTCATTAATGTGGAATTCCTGAAGGGATTGGTAAAGAAAATGGAAACCTTCCCTCTTTCTGAGAGGTTCTTTTCTATTGTGGTAACAAAGGCTTTATTTCTTTCCTTTCCATATCACTTTTGCTTTGTAGGGATCATTTGGGGACTTCCCATCTTGGTGTGCTGATTTTTAACTTTCACTCTTTGTAAGTGGTCTGGGCAGAGCAGGGTTTTTTTTCCCCTTGCCCTCTTAGTAACAGTATGGAAATTCCCTTGGAAAGATTAGATTATCAAATTCACTTTTGTTGCAGTCTGTCAAACAAGTATTGATCAGCAGAAGGTACAGCTCCCTGAGGAGTCAGGGTGGAAAGCATGTGCAAGGAAAATACCTCTTAGAGAGGTCAGAGAATAGGACTGGAATTCCTGATGTTTGCTTTGGATACAATCCATTTGATTTATCTGCCCAACCTTGGCATGGGTAAGGTCAGGTGAGGCCTCATGGTGGTTCCAGGGCCTCCTTAGGTGAGGTAGGGCTTGGGATCAGCTGCTCTTTCTGAGAGGAATTGCAGAGGAAAGTCGTGCACCCCAGATAAGTTGTTGCTGAATTGTTCCCATGTGTGTTAATAAAATTGTGACCCAGTAAAACCATATTTCTGGCTCCGTATTTCCCTTCCTGTGGTTTTTAGGGCTGGCCACTTCACTTGCAGTAATTTAGTATCTTGTTTTCTTACTGTAATGAAGATTTACTTAGGGTTTGTGTAATGGCACAGGACAGGCAGATTTTGTATTAAGGGAGGCTCACATATGTCCTGTGCCTGGTTTTGAGTGCAGCACTGAAATAATAGGATAAACATTTCCTTCCCAGCAGTGTATCGAGGTATTTTGAGGAACTGCACAATCACTGAGCGAGGCTCTGGGATTTGTACTGACCTTCAGAAACTGAGAATAGAATTTGTCTCTTAACATTAAAGAAAAAAAATCATGCAGAAGGAAGAGGCTGGGCTCAAATCAGATGGTAAAACAGTTGTGTGTGACTTTCTTTTTGCTTGGAATTGCTGAAAACTTTCTAAACTTCTTGTTGGGAATGCTTTTAGACTTGCACTCATCTTTTATGGAAGTAGCCCATATTGAAAAAGTCCTATTGAAACAAAATTCATATTTTCAATGTTTACAGGAAGAAGTGAATCTGTAAATCATGTAGGACTTAAAGGGGAGGGTAACAGGAGGGGGAGACAAAAATCCCCCTACAAACTTCTCAGTCCATGTCTTGTTTCATCTTCAGATGGCTAATTTTTAAAAATCTATTCTTAGCATTGTTTTCTGAACAATAGTACACAAAGATTTGTTTTCTTAGTCTTTAATTTTTAAAAGGCCATGAGGCTGCAAGGCACCTTAGCAGATCATTACCACTTAAATCCCAGCTGCAGGGAGAGCTGACTATAAAAGTGATTTTAATATTGATGAGCACTTGTAATAGCTGCTTGCTTTCAAGTCTGTTGTTATATATGAAGAAATGATTCACATTTTTTCTTTTTCTTGCTCTTATTAGAGGCTTCTAAGAACAGGCTCCATTGACAGCCCTGTGCATAAGCTCTTCCCTGGGAAAATGTCAGCAGTCCTGTAATGCCAAATGCTAATTTGTTAAATAGGCAAGCCCCCATTACTGCAGCTCATTCCTCCCTGCCCTCCATGGATCCATATGGAACCACATGGATCCCAGCAGCTGGGGAATGGTGAGCTGGAAGTTACCAGAGCTGGGTGTTTGTGGCTCTATCAGCACCCTGCTCTCTCCTACCATGACCTATAAATTGTGCTGCTTTAGGGCTGTGCTGGGAAAAACCTGCCCCTGGCTCCTCTTCCATATAATGAGGTCTTGGTAATTCCTCTCCACTTGTTAATTTAGTTGTTTTCTTGCTTTCCTGGAAGTAAAACCAAAAGCAGCTCCCCCTCCTGTGGGCTGGGGCACGTGCCTGGCACCTCAGCCATGCCAGGGCAGCGTGTGGGCACCGGCACCAGGAAATCTGCACTCCTGGAAATTCACCTGGAGTAGAAGCAATGAAGTTTTGCCTTTTTCTTTAAAGCTTTATAAAGATATATATATATATCTCTATATATGGATATATAGAGTTTAATGTATTCAATGTTAATAAATATCCTGATGTTGCACAGTAGCACATTCCCAGTGCTGCTTCAGCTTGGGGGAGTCAGGGTGCAGGCAAAGATCACAGGTCTTCATTTAATGAGATAGAAATGAGTAAGTGAATAATTTCTTGCTTGTTTGAAGTTATTGTACTGTTTTTATTTTATTTTATTTTTATTTTGTGTGTTATGTGCATAAGGAGTATTATGTAGGAGCTGATGTCTACAGCAAACTAAGTCGTCTATGTGAAAACAAAATATTTCAGCACAAATCCTGCTTTTCAAACCAGAGAAAAACTCGAGGAGGGAATTGTGAAGAGGGAGACGCTCCAGCAGTGGAGTGAGGAGTGAGAAAGCCTCATGGTCAGCTCCTGGAGTGGGCACTGGGCTCAGCTCCCCAGCATGGCCTGACTAGTCTCACTTTCTGTTCCAGAACTGGTAAACAAGACGGACCTGCTGGGCCTGAGCGGAAAGACTCTGCACGTGACAGCAGGGTCGGCCCCTGCACAGATCAGCTCTCCTGCTGCCCTGCTCTGCCAGTATATCAACTTACAGCTCATTAATGCAGCACCACAAGGTGTGTGGGATACTGATCCCCTCAGTTACAGGCTGAGCTTTCTGGGATGGAAGGTTTGGCCGTCATCGCTTGCTAGTAAAGAGAATTACATGGGTTTTCACTGGTAGATGGTGATTTTCTTAATTTTTTCTAGTATTTGCTTTCTGATAAACACAATGTTTATATTTAGCTTTTCTCCCTCTTTTCCCAAGACAAAAAGGAGAGCCAGTTTGAGATAAGGGACAGCAGTTAAACATGAGCCCTTGGGCATTGTTTTTCTGTTTCTGGCCATCAGCTCCCCTGTGCAGCTTGTTTGAAAAGGCCGAGTCTAAAACGGACCAAAACTGAATGAAGAGCCAACTCTTTATCAAGACATTGGAGACAGCCTGTGAAACACTTCTTAGTGCTATTCAAAAGCCAAATGAATTTTATTGTTAACCTGATCTGGAGTATAGATATGTGTGTGTAATTCTGTTTCCTGGCTGCAAATCTTGCAGCTTTTACTCTGAAACCTCATGTTGGAGCAGCTCTGTTGTTAGTAACTTGCTTAATCTCTGCCCTGCTATGAGCCCTTTCTGCACTGTCCATGTGGAATCTTATTGACACTACTGGGAACCTGCTGGGGCCAAAAATGTGCTTTTTACAAGGGATTTGATCATCATGAGTTGCTTTGTGAGCTTCTGCACTTAGTGGTTTCTGTGTCCTGTTGAAATATTTCATGTTTCCCAGGCTCTGTGTTATCCTGTGGACCCAGGTAAAAGATTCTGCAAAGTTTTCTTCTCTTGGTCAAGCTGTCAATAATCACTTTACACTTCTGATTCTATAATCCACGAACTTACTTAATGAATCTGTGCAGGCTGGTATTTCTCTCAGTACTGTGAAGAAATAGAAATGAAATGGAAGAGGAAATCCTAAATTTTAATTTACCGAGATAAGTGAAATAATCTCATGGCTCACCAATAGTGACTCAGCTGTTTGTCTTGTCCAGAATGTCAGAAAGGAACAGTGGGAACTCTCCTAATGGAAAACCCTGTTGGTCAGAATGGATTAACATACAAAGGTCTTCTCCATGAAACAGCAAAAGTTTTTGGGCTCAGAAGCAGGAGGCTAAAACTGTTCCTGGATGAAGCACTAACTCACGGTAAGCACAAGCCTTTGGTTTGCTTTTCCAAGGACACTTGGAAGGTTTTGTTGAGAAGCAGGTCATGTAACCTGAGATCCAGTTGAATTACTAAATGCACACTATTTACACATTGGTTTCTAATTTTGTCTAGTAATTCAATATTTATTAAATAAAATCCTTTAAGCACACATATACAGTTAGAAATTCAAAGCTCCTGTGCATTGCCTTTATCCAGTGGCCAGAACAAGTTCTGTCAAAGCTTCTTCCTTGTACAGTAAAGGTCAGTCAGAGTGGGAATGGCAGTGCCAGGCTGCAGTGACTAAGCAGAGTGAACCTCCTCCTAGAAGAGATTGAGGCTAAAGTATGAATATTTTAAGAACCTGCTCAAACTGTTCTTGTAACACTCGTATTGTTGCCTTGTCTTCCTCTTGGAGAACTGGAGGGGGTGGAATGGAATATTCGATCTATGTTGGAGTAGGTCAGACTCTTTAGGGTACACCTGTTCCTGTTTATTCCAAATACCTGGGAAGCAGGAAGCTTTAGCACACAGTCCCAGATCTGAAATGCTAAAGAACTTTCCAAAACCACAGACAGATGGTGAGGCTTAGAAACAAAATCTAGGATGCATGAGAAAGGTGTGACTAAAGCTGTAGCCACCTGTGGTTAAAAAGTTGGACCTGAGAGATTTGGGAGTTAACACTGAACAGGAAGAATGGATTGGAAACCACGTGGTGAAAAAACCAAACAACTCAAAACAGGTATTTCTATATTCAGGAAAATTCAGCTCTTGGAATGAAATGATGCAAAGGTTTCTGTCTGCAGTGTATCAGTGACATGGCTTATGAGGTGTCTGGGAGGGATCCATGACCCCCTTGGCTCTCACACACTGGGTTACCTGTCCAGAAGTTGGACATCTTGCTTAAACTGGCCATCATAGGACGGGCTGGGTCTCCTTGAGGTGCTGTCAGCTGGTGAGGGGAGGGGGAGAAGGGCAGCTCTAGTGCAGCTGCTGACAACTGGGGTCACTCAGGTGTCCACCAGTACTGGAGGATTCAGGTAGGATGGGTTAGAATGGGAGCAAGGAGGTGTGTGGGGAGTATTTTGGATTTTTGGTTGCTCGTTTTTATTTTTTATTTCATGTGACCTGAACTCTGTTTATTTAAAAGCCATTTTTGTGGCGAGAATGGGTCTCAAATATTGATGAGACTTTCTAGTGGTAGTTTGAGCTAATGACAGAAATGATGTGCTGGATGGTGTTAACAAACAGAACTGCACAAGGTGCAAGAACCAAGTAAATCAACCACACTTCATTTGCGTAAACAAAGTCAGTGAGCACAGCCTTGCTGATTGGGCATTCAGGGATTCAGCCAGTCAGGAGCAGTTGATGTTATACTCAGTTTCTTTTGGGTTCCTGTCACTGTTACAGCACTACATGATTTAGTTCAGATACTAAAATAGCTATTGTAGAAAATTTTAGAGCTTTGAAAGAGAGCAGTAACTGTCAGGACAGGAAAATGCATGGCCTTTAAGGCTCACTTTGAATAAGGATTTTAAAAATGCCTTTACCTGAAAGGGAAATGGATTGAATTGCTATAACATTTGTAGTATGGGTTCTTCAGAACTATTTCAACTTTAATTAAACTGTATAAAGTGACAATTCACAGTGATGTGAAAGAACAGATTTGATAACTATTCCAAAGCCAAAGCATGTGGTCTTTTTTAGGTTATAGAGAGCTTGGTCCCAGAGGTTTATTTGTGCAGCTAACATGTGCCTGTGCCGTGTAGCTACACTTCTGCTATCTCAGATTTAATTCTCACCATGCAGCTCCCTTAATAACTTTTTTAAATTGTTTAAACACTGAAATTGTTGTACTTTACCTTCACATCTCTTTATATGATAAATAAATGCTTTATAAAACACTTTGCCTCTAGAAAACATTAGGTCAGTTAATGTTTCTCTGTATTGTTGCAGCTTTGTAGTCCCCTATTCATCTTCTAATCCATCTATTCAAGGTCTTACCTTCAAAACAAAAAAGTTCAGTCTCTTGAGAAGGTTTCTTTTATTCTAAAAATAAAAAAAGTATTTGCTGTTAACCATTTGAAATGTTTGATGGAAATAACCCATGAATTGGAAAGTTGATGCCTGTTTTATAAAAAGCAAACCAGTCACTTGGTGGAAAATGAGTTATTGGTTTTGAAAAGGTTATTTTTATAAACCTTTTTGGTCCAGGCAGTTGGGCATCTGCTGTCCATCCACAAAAGCTTGCCAGCTTTTCAGAAACAAATGTGTTTTTCACTCCCCCGTTGTAATATTGGAAAAACGTTCCATAAATAAATGTCAGAGTGGTGAATGTTGCTTATTCATGAGCTTGAGACACAAGTTCCAGGTACCTGATTCAGAGCCATTTTGGGGATAATGGTGACACTTCCATGTGCTCCCTGCAAAGCCTTTCCTTGGAGGAATTGGCATGGGAAGGAGGATATCCTTACACTTTGTTGATAAATCAAGTTTCCAGTTTCTGAAAGTAATTATTGAGTTAAATACTGTTGAAAATAGTAGCTTCTTGTAGTTCCTAATTTTTCAGGATCTTAAAAAGAAATACTTAATAAGGGACTTGGAGACCAGGTTCATAGTTTGTTTGGCTGCTTCTGCAGACCAGACTAACATTTTTACATCCTGATGGAACATGGTCCTGGGGAGAGAAGGCAGGTTAGTGAGGAATTAAAGCCCTAATTGCTGAATTGGATTATAGCTCCACTCCTTTAGCTCTGTGGATGGATATTTAGCTGCTTAAAGCAGAGTACTACACCGTGGAAGAGGATTCCTTAAAAACAGTGCCATTGTGATCCATAAGGACTTCTCAATTCTTTAATTTATAAATGGCCTTAAACATTAATGCAGATTATCTGCTCAGTCTAAAAATGTGATATCTTTCACAGCAAGATTGGGACCTTAATGTTAGAAGGCCCATGCAGGAGTTGCATGGAAGCAGAACTCCTCGCTGCTGTTTCTGGAGTCAGTTTTCACTTGGAGATCATGTTACTGAAAACTAAAGTGCCCTGACCTGGTGTCCATGGATGCACCCCAGAGGTGCCTCTCCCACATGGGCTGTGTGAAGATGAGCCCTCAGGGCTGGGACCCAGAGCAGGGCACTGCAGAAGGGTTTGCACTGAAAGGCCCCAGCCAGTCCGGAGGTTGTTCATCTGTCCTTTGTGCTGGTGCCCAAGCTGAACGTTTTCTTCTGTTTGCTGGGGTTGGCTGTGGGGGTTCCAGGGTACAGGGTCACCCCATAACCCCAGCACTATTTACCTTGGGTATCAGTGTGTTTTTATCTTCTGAGTTTCTTGTTGCTCTGAAGTTTCTCAGTAAAGACGCCTCTGGTGTGTTTGTTATTGAGGTGACTTCTGTTCCAAGGCTGTGCTTCCCAGTATTCCAAACACTCTGCTCTCAGGGGGGGAGTTTGGTAGAGCTGATGGGTGCTGGAAGCATTGAGCCAGCGAGCACCTGACTCCTTGGGAAAAATGGAAAGTGTAATAGTGAAAAGATTTCCTGCTCCTACAAACTTTGCAGGTGACTTTCCCTGGCCACAAGTGCGTTTACTCTGTGTTTGTGTTCCAGGGGTAATTACAAACCCTGAATCAGCCTGTTAGAAATATGCTCTATCCTTCAGAGGTTTGTTGGGGAGACTTTATCCTATTACAGTTCCAAACTATGGGCATGTAGCTGCGAAAAGACTTAATGAATTGATCCGGTGTGGTATGAAATTCCTCAGACATTCTCGACAAGATTCCAGTGTTAGTTTTCCAGCAGGTACTGCTACAATCCTTGTTTTACATAAAAACTGCAGTCAATGTTTGCATGTTCCTGTTCTTGTTCTCCTGCACACAGGAGTTTTGTTCCATCAGAGCTGGGCTGCTGGAGGAGCTGGTTGTCTGTATGGCTGCTCTTCCATGCTGTTTACAAGGGACTCTGGCTTTCAGTGCGTTGTGTTGTACTGTTAATTTTGTTTTAATATCATGGCATTTTAATTTTCTGTCTGGATGTGAAGCTGGCAGCTGACAAAGACTTTCAAAAAGTTCTACTTTGTGACATAAAACAGTCTCTTCAGCCCTTGCAGGGACAGTCCTGACTTGTGGTGACCCTTCCTTTCATGCACTGGGGCTTTAACAAGAGGGAATTTTGAGCTGAGCAGTTTTTTTCCCGATCCCCCTGTGATGGAACCAGCAGAACTGTCTGAATAAAGCAAAAAAAGAAGTGTTCATAGTTTTCCCTGTAAGCAAGAGCACTAACTGTGGTGTTTCTCGTTTCCTTGTCAGAGATCACAAAGGATGTCTCCATGAAAAACCTGAACACGAAGACCCTGTATGTTCATGTCATACCCACCACAGCCGAATGTTGAGAGTTCCAGTTTGATGAAGAAGACCATGTAGACTTTTTTCCACAAAAAAACGAAGTCCAAGGAAATGAATATGCTTTTAGATGAACATCCAAGCTGTGTATGGTACTTTTAACATCTGTAGTGGCACACAGGATGTTTTCTACCAGTGCATGTCTAATATGCTGCTCTTTGGTTTCAAATACAATGTATTTTCATTATGTTACCTTATGATGCTGTAAAAGCTGTTCAGAAAGTGTCAGAACTCCTTAACCTTAGATATCTATGCAGAAATTTGCCTGAGAGAAGTGGGACTAGTACCTCAGTGATGCTGTTCTCTGCCTGTCCCTGGAGCAGAGGGCATCTTTTCTAAACCGTGAGTTACCTACAAGGCTCTCTGATACATATACACCATCCTACAATAGCTTTGTAGCTTATTTAAGGATTACCTGGATTTGTCCATTCATACTAGCTGGATTTTCATGAAGTGTGTGGCTGTTGATTTAAAATACTCCCTAAATTCAACACTTGGAACAATAAATTTGCTTCATCTCCAAACTCTTGTTTCCCTGTGTTCAGAGTCCTTTGCTTCCTTAGGATTTCTGAAGAAGACAACACTTAGCATCAGGAGCACCCAGAGACACCTGAGATCTGAAAATGTCTGTGCTGAACACCAGGGGCTGTTCAGATGGTGGTACTTACGTGGTAACATTGTGAGAAGAGCAAAGTCTTGCTGAGCATGTTTTTCCATGACTCTGTTTTTCATCTTTACACTATGAATGCCAAAGCTTGTTTGTGATAACCCTGTGTTAGTGGGAATAACTATAAATAGATGTTTTGTGTGGCTGCTGTGCAGTAGTGGACCATACCAAAATTGTAAGTACTCCTTGGAAGTAAACTTTGTCCCTGGCATTCAGCTTATGTAAAATTATTTATATCAGTATTAAAAATGGCAGTGTCTGGACCTTCTGAATCACTGGCCTGTTCAGTTTAAAGAATACTGGACATTGCCCTCTACCTTTTCCTGGAAGTCATCTGGCTTATCTTTTTTTTTTTTTTGGCATAGCGACATGGAAATCAAATTTACGGTGTTTTGTGGGGTTTCTTTGTCTTGTTTAAAAACATTCAGGTTTCATCTGTGAAACTAAGGTTGCTGTTCTGAAGCTGAGTAACTTTGCTTTATTATGGATGGAGAATAAATGAAGATGGCAAATGATTGCAATCTAATTCATTCTTAATGAGCCAAGCTAAGGGCACAACATCACTGGCATTTTTCAAGACTTTTTTTTGATTTAGCATTTTGTGCTTGTGTATGTTTTCTATTTCTAGTTCCATGTAAGGACTGGATTAGGTTTTATATGTATAAATATATATATAAGTGCTTTCCAATGAATTAGAAGCCAAGCCAAGATTTATGGATTCATTCTGAGTTATAAACAGAAAAAGATAATCATCACCAGAACCTTTTTTTCTTTCTCAAATATATTTATAGCTGTTTACTGTAAAAAGAATCTGCCTCTAAGAGAAGAAATACTTCTTGTGACCTGAGTCAAATAATCCCATGCCTTATGTGAGGTAGAGCTGAGTTGGATTTCCTGGATTTTCTTTTAAGTAACCAACTGTTTTATGCTAAAAATGAAATCTGGCCTTTCCCTGGACTTCATGTGTGAGCTTTCTCTGGGAAGATGTTCTGCAGAACAGCAAGGCCTGGGATGCACTGTTAAACCAGACAAAGACATGCTGGTAAAAGTTACAGTCAGAGGCAGAGGGTTTAAAATATTTACTCACATAGAAGGATGAAGGGAAAAATATTACTGATAATTCTGTATGTGCCTTTTAATTCTTCAGGACCTATGTGAAGGCAATAGACTGTAAGAGAAAGCAAAGACAGCACTTGATTTTTGTGACCTGAAATCAGTGTGGTTTGTGCCCAGGCTGCAGGAAGTTGCTGTGTGAGCATCACCACCCTGTGCCTGCTGCCTGGACAGCTTGTGTGGGATCATGGAGATCACAGTGTTCCACAGAGCAGCCTAAAACCCAGAGGGAGAGGGATGCCAGGAGTTCCAGAACAGGAGGTGATGGTACACCACAAACTTGACATGCAGCATGGCTGGGTTTTTTGGTTCTGCATCACCACAGCTTTATGTGCAAACGGTGCTGCAGTAGTGCCTTCCTGGGGGTTTATAGTCTAAGCACAAAAAATGACACAAAATATGGCCAAAAAGGTGGTGGAATGTTGAGCTGCTGTTCCAGTCTGTTCATGGTGTGGGTACAAGGAGCACATGTAACACTTGTATTCCAACACCCCTGTCACACAGGGACACCACCTGTTGGCATGTCCTGTTGGAACTCGTGTGAGGTCTCCTAGACTTGTCTCAGTGTTACCTTTACTAACACAGGGATTCCTGCTGCTTCAGCTGGAAGTAAGTGGTACTACACATTGAACAGCATAAGAAAATACTTCCACTTAAAAGCAGAGAATGGTGAAAGGCTTGTTCCAAGTGGCAGTGGCACAGAGGGTTGTCAGTCAGAGAAAGGCAAAACTGTTCCTTGTCAAGGAATATGTTCAGCCAGCCCTAAATCTGTTGTTTGAGATGCTGACCCAAGAAATCCTTCAAAGAGGTGTATTTCTCTTTTCTAAATGAGGCTTGAATTTAGAAACTAGAGGAAGAACTTTTCAGGTAGCTATATTCTGCAGGGCATGTGGTGTGAGCTACTCAGTTCAAGCTGATGTCTCATCACTTGATTGCTTTTCTTCTGAGGTATTGATTTTTAAAGTTCACTTTAAGTAGGTGTTGTGAGGGCACAAAGTTAAACTCCCTGTTTCTTTTCAGGGTCACAAGTACTACACATGTGGTGCTTTCCCTGTCCTGCTTCACTTCAACCTCCTTTCTTCACTGCACACACTTCATTCCTCTTTTTTTTCTTCCTTTTGTTTTGTTTTGTGTGGTTTGGGGTGGTTTCTTTTATCTGGTTGCTTTTAATTTCTCAGCTGCGGCTTCCTGTCCACATGGATGCACTCCTCATGGGTTGTGATGACTGGAACAGAAACCCTAGTGTGTCCTTGTGCTCCAGCCTGATCACATCACAAGGATGGAAATACCCATAAAAGCCCTTTCTGTCTTTGGGTAGGATTGGTAGAAGCTGTTAGAGGGGAAAATTCAATATGCTTAGGACAGGTAATGGAAGAACGAGACCAGAGTTTATCAGAGGACACTACTGGAAATGCTTCTCTGTCAATTAACTTTACATCAACATTTACATAAGTAACATGTAATTTAAAAAATAATTTTGCGGCAGAATTATAGTTTAATTTTCCTTTTAGCTGCCACTGTTACTTGGCTCTGCTCTCTTACCTCCAAAACATACTGAGAATGAATGTTAGGAACAAGTTGTGACCCATTTGGGTGAACTTGTGCTTTTTCTACCTTCCTTCTCCACATCCATTTTTAGTATTCCTTTTTGTTATTCTGGATAATATCTAATCATTGCTTGAGAGAATTTCTCTCTAGGGACCTTGAAGTAGGGAACATTTCCTAGTAATTTTTTTATTTAGGTTTCTTGATGCACGTCTATAACATTATCTAGGTTGGGCTAATAATAGTATCTTGGCTTGATATGATACTCTTCAGGATTTATGTACTTCAATTAGATTGCCTCTTAAATAGCTTGTTACACAAATTAGGTCCCAGACCACTGTTGATTCTGCACAGAGAAACACTGCTGAGGCACCACAGAGCTGTGTCACCATTTGCTGTGCCTGGAGGAGTTTGTACCCTTGAATGGCCACTGTTGCTGCTCACCTGGTGGCAATCCAGCACTCCCCCTCTGTGGAATGTGGTGCAGGAGGTGCACTGTCTCTGTGCTGTCAGGGAGCTGTAGGCACTGGTACAACACAGATCTGTTGTCATATCCAGAAATCACAGTGCTGGGGCTTAAAACAGAAAAATTAGGACATCTTTTCCCCCCTTCCTACACACACAGAGCTGTGTCCCTCCCCATTTCCTCTCCTTGTCTCAAACAGCACCCTCTTGAGTGTATCAGGCCTAGGCTGTGCTCCAAGTGATCTCTCTGTCCCATTCCCTTCCACCAGATCAGGACTCCGGAGCGGATCCTGTTTGGCACCCTTGGCAGCACAGTTGACAGGAGGGCCTGGCACTGGGTGAGGCTGGGGATAGGCTGAGATACTCCAGCCAAACTGTGGGACCAAGGAGCAGCAGGATTGCTCCCTGTCAGTCCAGCTCCTGTCATTCCTCAGGATCCGTCAGTGCCAGACTGGCTGGAAACCCGTACCTCACTCTCTCTTCCAGGTCCTTGGACAACAGTCACACACTTGCACTTCTGTCCTGCCTTAATGCAGTAAAGAAGCAGTGACTTGGTGTCCTTCTGCAGGTAACTCCAGAGAGAAGGGTTTTAAGGAGGTAAAAAACAAACGGGTTTCTCCTCATTTTGTTTTGAGTTGAATCGCAGCTGATCAACCTCTGAGCCCTTTTGCAGCCCAGAATCTCTCTGTTTTCTGCCAGCAAAGGTGGAGTTTGGGTATTCTTGTCATTACAGGTTAAGCACAAAGGAATTATTCAGTCTGTCAAGTCATTTTTTTGCTCTTTTATCTGGTTTCTTACAGGATGGACTCTTGACACTGATTAAACAGATTGAAAATGTAATGTATGCAGCTGCATTACCAAAGGTGACCTGCAAAATGGGCTCAGATAGTTTCCTTTAACACGTTTCTTTCCAAGAGTGAGCAGCACAGCCCCATCCCCACACAGATTTAGCTCTGCAGTGGGAACACTCTTTGCTGAGTTAATTTTACTCTTGCTATGCTATGAGTGGTGGGGAACTGGGGTTGGAGGGAGGGGCTGTCTTCAATTATCTAATGTTTCCCCCAGTTAAATTGTTTATGTAACAAATATAATTATAGCTTTTATGTAATTGTGGGGGGAAGAGGTTCCTATTTCAGTATGTCTGGGTATTTCAGTTCATTTACAGTCTCTGTCTATGCAAAGTTCTAATTAGGGGTAACAAAGCTCCTCAGAAGACTTCTGAAGTTCCTTATAGATGGAATTAGAATAAAGTTGCTCTTATGTTTAGGTTTTTTTAAGACTTTCTTGGGTCTTAACCTATAAGGGAATTCTGTATATATAATCCTCATTTTGCAATTTGTTCCAGTTCTCCTTAGTGTTCAAAACAGTGCAGTTGAAATCTCCCAAACAAGCAAAATGCACCCTGGCACTTAATATTTGCTGTGTTTGATCAGGTGTGACAGCTGGACAGAAGGTACTTCCATGGACTATCATTTGCCTGAAGGCCAAATATCCTTTACTTCTCAAGTCAGCAGTTTTGCAAAGGTGAAGACTCTCAAAATTTAGAGCTGGGACATGTGTTCTGTGATTAATAGTACTGGCAAACCCCAAAATCATGGGATCTTTAAGGGTGTCATATGCCAGGCATTGCACGTGGGAGGAGGGGAAGATGAAGCAGCCTGGAAAAGTTACTTTGGGAGATTTTATACTGCAAATCCTGCTGGTTATCTAGTCTAAACAAGGATGAAAGATCCTGAATATTCCTCAAGACACGTGAATGTAAGATGAAAAGGAAAAGTTGCTTTCTGTGTCAACTGAACGAGCCAAAAACCAGGCTTAGGCTCTTAGAAACCAAAGTCTTTAGAGTAAAGGGAGTTGCCACGGATTAGTAATTAAACAAGGACTAATAATTTCATATTCCTGCCAAAGAACACAAGTACCAAAAAAAGCAAGTGCTGGGCTGCATAAGCAGGATTGTCTGTAAGATGATGAAGTAATGTTTCCACTCAGTTACTGATAAGGCTCCTACTGCAGCCCCAGGTCCAATTTTGGGAACCCTGTGATGAGAAGATGTTGACAAATCTGGAGGGAAGCCAGTGAGGAGAAACAGGAATCAGGTCTGGGAAATGTGTCCTGTGGGGAAAGGTTGGAAGAGTTGGCATGTTTAGTCTACAGCAGGGAAGACTGAGGGTAAGATGCGACAAGTCTTCCAATAAAGAAATAGTAATTGCAAAGAGAATAGTAATGAACTGGTTTTCAAGAGATTTGCAGTTAAACTGGGTGGAAATTTAGGCCACACATGAGGAGAAGCAGCATAAGAATTAATCTGTCCCTAGAATGGGTGGCCTGGGAAGGGTACAGAATTTTCATCAAGGGTAGGTTTAAGAAGGGGTTGTCTCCAAGGAATTGCTTGGATACAGATTGCTCTTCCTGGAGCTGAGGGTAATTGTACCACCACAGCAGACTGGAAGCCTCACAGACCCTTTCAGGGCCCGCTTTTTAGATTTGTTTTGTCACCTGAGGAAAAGATGGCTTTGCAAAAAAATTCTTGACCAACTTCAGCCTGTCATTAGCTCATCTGTTAAAATTACTGTGGATACAAGGAGAGGAACTGTTTGTTAGTTATAAGGTGTGTTTTCTGTTTGGATATCTATAATAGCATGTTTATCATGCTGATGCCTGAACATCTCTGGTACCTTGGGTGCTTTTACTGCCCTCCATTTGATTTCACAGTGAGCCATATTCTGATGTCACCTGGAAGAACCAAGCCAGCACTGTTGCTGCTTGGATGAGTCAGACCTGGCTTGAATCCCATCATGGGCTGTTCTGTCTGTGGTTTATCAGCTGCTGCAGGGACAAGCCAGGTGCACAAATGGATTTTGCAGGCAATTTTTGGGCACCTTCAAGATTCTGTCATTCACCTGCTGTTAAACAGCATCTAACTTAGACCATCAGCTCTGTCAGAGGAATCAAAGTGACTGTAATAAAGGCACAGAAAGTGGATTAAAACCAACAAACCAGCACAGGTTATATTTATTTCTGTGTGTGATGACTACTTGCCCCAAAGGACAATGTAGGGGACAAACCTAAACTGGGACATTCAGCTTACACTGCAAATCACTGGGTGATACTATTAGTCTTGTGGACTTGGGATCTTAATTCTCCAAATTAATTAGTACAGAAAAGTGTCTTGGGTTCTCCTTTACCCTGTTTTAATGGTCTTAGTGAAAAATGCCTTTCTGAGCTTTGCCCTCCTCTCAGGGACATAAACTTACAGTTCCCAACTGACAGAGGAGATGAATAAACAGCCACAGTGTTTCTATTTTCCTCACCCTAAAATTAAATTAGGGAAATATTGAGTATCTCTGAAGAAAAAAAAGTCACAAAGCAGCCACATGGTGACTCTTGCACAGGGATTGTGTGGTGATGTAAGCACTGATGACAGGGTACCAGCCCCTCTGTACTGTGATGTTTTAAGTGTATTGATGGTTAAAGTGGCAGGGTTAATGTTCTTTTCTAATCTCTGTCTGCTGCTAGACTTCCTGAATTTTATAATACAGAGTTCTGATTCTCAGTTTTACAGAAGGCCTTGAATTTCTTCCCCCTCCATGGCTTAGTAAAGCCACTGCTCTGTGAACCTGTGCCTTTGCTTTTAGCACTTCTGTGCATTAGCCAAGAAACATGGGCTACTTCAGGCTCTGTGTATTCCAAATAGATGTCTTCCTTCCCTCGAGGAAAACAGCAAAGAACCAGTAACATTTTATAATTTTAAAAATAGAAAAATCTACAAAAAGATAATGCAAAGGTAGACTTAATGGTCTGTGTCCAAATGGCATTTTTCTGTGGGTACCATCAAGTTCAAAACACAAACAGCTCATCAGGAAGGACAAGAACAACCTCAGCCAAATGGAGTTTGACAAAACTGTCAAATATTTACCACTGATCTTGATAGTTGTGTAAAATACTATTTTCAGCTGGTCTCTTGGTGGATGCACAGCCTTAACTTAGGATAGGTTTGTTGGGTGTACTGACCTGAGGTTGCCCAGCACAGCCCTGAGGATCCCAAAACATTGTTTCCCTGTTCTGTGTTTCTCTGAGCTGGTTCTGGCTCTGGCACAGCGTTTTTTCATTCCTGCCTTTCCGTTCCCCGTGTATGAACTCAAGAGATCATCAGACTCAAAGCTGCCTCTCCCAAGCAAGACCTGTCTCTGTGCTGACCCTGAAAGGCACCAACACCGAGACTGCTCCATGGGGTTCCAGCCTTAACACCCCTTTTATTTTCCCCCACCATCAGTGATACACTTGGAACTTCTAAAGGATTGTAATCCTGGTACTTTGCTGTTTTCCAAAGAGGCACTGTGCAGCTGATGGTTCAGTAATGTGGATTTATATTTCTAAATTGTCTCCTCGAACACCGGCCTTTCCCGGGTTAATTGCTGCTTTCTGAAGATCTCTTTTGGGAGGTGCAGAAAAGAAATTGCTAAACTCATTAATTACATTGTGCACGTGTGACATCAACAGTGAAGCCACTGAGGGGGAAAGAATCCAAACCCATGATTTATTTTAAGGTGAGAAACATGCTGATTATTTTGTAGGTTGGCATTTTCCAACGTTAACAGAGTAACTTGGAGCCTGTGAGACTTGTCCTGCTTTTCATTAGCTCAGTAGCAGTGCAGGCTCTGGCTCTGAACTCCTCCCAAAGCTGCCATTCAGGGCCTGAATCCAAATTAATCTTCATTATATGATGTCAAAACAGAAATAGAGAAACTGACCCAGGAGTCAGTGACAGCAGGTTAGTTCTTAAATAATTTCCATCATAATAGGAGGGGGAAGAGAAAAGGAATGAAGTGGTAACAAAGTGAAAGATTTTCATGCAATTGTATATAATAAAGAGAAAGGGAAGATAAGGGCACAGAAAAAGAGTACATGTAGTCTCTTTATTGCAAGATTGTCTCCTTAAGCTGATGATTTTAAGGTATTAAAAGTTGCAAGAGGCCAGAGTAATTTACATGGAGCAATAATATCAAACAGGTTTTATACACCTTTGTAATAACTTTTAACATGGAATGATCACTAGGAAAAAATTTATCATTCCCCAACACTAAAACCATAGAAAAGCTGCAATATGTTATATTGATTCAGAGTGGGAAAAAATGGAGAACATGATACAAAGAGGTGCGTTTGGGAGAATAAATTTTTATAACTTTTGGTCAGACATACATAACCTAACCAGGGGTTTGTCCTTTGCAAGTCAGGAACTCTATAATAATGCAATGCAATACAATAATGACTACAGACAAAAAAAGCTATAAAGGAGGAGATTTAATCAGGGGAAATGAATAATTACACAAAAATAAAATATTTTTTTAGCTTAATTAGTGGTTTAGGGTCAATAGCAAGTTATAAGGATTTGAGGTGAGTACTCTTGTTGCTGGTACCTGTGCCCCTGTCTGAGTGTCATGTGGTTTTCTGTTGGATACTATATTTTCCCCACTATAATAATGATATTAAAAATCACTTCCCGCAGCTCATCTGTCCTTACCATTTTGAGAGGCAGCAATGTAACATCCTTCATCCTCTCATTCTTTGAATGAATTAATAAAGATAACCTGGACCTGATCTCCTTCTGTCAGCTGAAGCTGAAACTTTGTCCAGCAGTCTCAGCAGAGCTGAATTACTGAAGTAACTTTTTTGCATCTCAAGTGCAGTATTTAAGTTGCTGAGCTTGAAACAACTTAGAAATATCAAACTAAACGTGGATTTTTTTCAGCTCCTTAAATTGTTGCCTCTATTTCCCAAATGGATAAAGAGAAGCAACTCTTACCCTTGTGTTCCTTGTGGGGATGGAGGATTGGTATTTGGTGCCTCAGATCTTGAGCTGTCCTCTTCTTCATTGCAAAGAATAAAACATTCTATTTTTGTGTTGCTTCTGTGTTGCTGGAGTAAGGGAGTTTGCTCTACGTTTGGCATCTCTGTTCGCTTTACATTTAATTTGCTTTGCCCTGGGGCAAATAAGAGGTTCACAGCCTAACACTGAAATGAGATTTAACAAATAATGCAAAAGCAGAAGTGAGCTGGAGGATGAAAGTATCACCATGGGCTTTTGGGGGCTCACAGGCTTGTGTGCAAACCCTGACACTGAAAAGGGTGGAAGGGCTGGAGTTTCTTCCCCCTTCTTCATCTCCTTCTGTCCCCTCCCTCCCATTTGCTCAGCTGTAACATACTGCAATACTTCACAGCCACTGTGATGAAAACTGGTCCATGGGAACATTTGCAGAGTCTTTGTTCACCCCTGTGCAGAACAGGATTTATTGCAGGCTGGAGCTTCACGAGGAGCATCTGAACATACGAGCACCACAAGTAAGAACCCACTTTAAAGTTGAGTCATTTCCTATAAATACACTGAACATAACGAGGATTTAGGTATGAAACTGTCTGCACTAGTGTTTTTAGAACCAATTTTGTATTTTTTTGTACACTTGAAATACATGCCAGGCTAATCTTGGAATGCCTTTTCAAGCTTAGCAAGGTCAAATAAGTGCTTTGTGCAATCACACACCTAAGTTGTATTTAACTTTTCATTAACTTTTCAGTGGGCTAAAAAATATGCATAATTCATTTCCCTGCTGGTTTTATGTAACCATAGGATAAATGAATAGGAGAGGGAGAAAAAGATGAGAGATTGGTGAAGTTTTGTCATGTGTGCCTGCCACTGAGAAACCTCTACCACTGCCAACTCAGAGCACACACTCTGTGGTTTCATTTTTATTCAGATCCCAGTAAGTTATATAATTAAAGGAATATTAATCTGTACTAAGTACATCTGCTCCAACACCCCCTTAGAATTATAGAACTTTGCAATAATTACTGCTTTAGTATAGACTCTGATTAATATATGGCATTGCAGCCCATTAAAAGTAAGTAATGAGTGTATGTAGTCTGTGAGAAGTTTTAAGGAGTGGATGAAGGTCTCCTGGTGTCTTTTTGCTGGGCTATGAAAGATGTTTGTTTTTCTTGATGGGTTTACTCTTGTGCAGTAAAACAGCCTTTTTTCAAATATTGTATCTCCATACGTGGGTTTGCTTTCTTTGTTTTTAAATAACTGAAAATACACTTAAGACTGTCCTCTGTGCTTATATGCAGATGAAAAAAGGACCATAATATCTGGGCAGATACAACTTTGCACTTTGTGAGTTGATTTGCTGCCTCATCTAAACCTTTAGCATTTGCCTCAGTGCAGAAATTCCTGGATTTTCCTCACTGCAGCTCCCATAACTTTGATCAAATGTGCATTTTCAATCTTGCCAATTGTTGGAGACTAAATGCAGACACAACTAATGAGCATTGGTTTAACCAAGAAATAAACCAGAGACAGCAGGGAACTGAAGGAGGAAACAGTGATAACTTAATTTCCAAGCCCTGCGTGGCTCCTTCCGCTATTCCCAGCACAGTCCATCCCTGGAACCTCCACTCTGGGCAAGTAACTCCCTCCTTTCTTCGTCACAGAGGAAACAAGGGAAAAGTTTGGAGTAGCCAGAGGTGTTAGGGATAAAGCAATGATGCTCATGCCAACCTGCTCATTCCCAGCGAAAACGAGTCATGGAACTGCAAATGGGAGGGTTTTGGAAAGGCTCAGGGACTTCTTTAGTCTGACCAGTCATCCCAGAACTGTTCTGGCAAGTCACAGAAGGCCTGACAGACCACCCACCACGAGCTTTACAAACGTTGTCCCAGCTTTTGTTTTCCAACACATCTCAGTTCATTCCTGCTGCTGAGATCCCAGCTTTCTAGGCATAACTAGGGCAACTGGCTGTGTGTAGTAACCCTTTTATTTGCCACACTCAGGAAAGATGGGACATTAGATAGTTTTCTTTTTTAATTCTGCTATTCAATCAGAAAATTGTTTATATTGGTGAGAGACATAAATTATAATATATAAAATTAATGTTTCTCTCATTAAGAAGTGTTTGTAAACAAGGACAGAGTTTGCATCAGCCTGGGAGCAAGAGCAGACTAACAGGAAAATACTATTTGTAAAGGTGTTGCAGAGAAACCTAAAACATGCAAATGCCATTATAAGAGAATAATACTTCTCCCAAGGACTTGTTTGTGTGAGGATTTCACTCACATATAACAAAAAGTTTAAACCATCTCTAAGAGGTAATTAAATCTTAAAGCTTCAGGGGCTGGGGGTAATATTTTTGTATGATGCATTAGTATTCTGTGTCAAACACCATCCCCAAGGTAGTTTTGATCCAATTATTACTGGAAATGCTAAAGATAAGGTAGTATTTTCAGGATCAGTAAGTCTGCAAAAATTCAGATCATTCCAGAAAAGCATTTAAAAATGAAATTCATCCCTATGTCCATCCGTGATTAATTAGAAGTTGTGTGGAAAGTTACACTGAGAGAAAAACTGTAGTTTGGATGCTCCTTGTCAGGATGTTGCTGTTGAGAAAGGTCAGGTTTAAAACTTTAAATGACAATTTTCCTAGGGATAGGAACAAGAAAGAAATTTCAACAACTGTGTTTGCTCAGGGTGGTGGAGGAGAGGCTGATTTCACTCCTTGGTGTGGGTTCAGCAGAGCTGAGGCTGGAAGGCACCTCCAGCTTCCCTGCTCAAAGCATGTTCGACTCCATCAGGTTACTCAGGACTGTGTCTAGTTGGTTTTGAGTGTCTCCAGGGGGTGAAGAGCCCACAACCTCTCTGGGGAATCCCTGCCACTGTTTGGCCACCCTCATGGTTCAAAAACAAACAAACAAACAAAAGTGGGCTTTTGGTTTTGAGGTTTTTAGTGTCTAGATGGAATTTCCTGGAATTCAGTTTGTGTCTGTTGACCCTTGATCACTGAGAAGAGCCTGGCTTATTACTCCCTGCCATTGGGAATTTGGCCACGTGAAGAAAATGCCCTTGATTCTTCTCCTGTCCAGGATGAAAAAAAAAAAAGGAGAAAAAAAAAAGGCAAGTAGTTTGTAAACGGGAGGAATTTTTTGTCTAAGAGGTCTAGATCAATTTAAATCAATGTGTTGCTGAAATACTACAAGGAAACAAAAAAAGCTGAATGAAGAATAAGAAAAGGGTTGTAATTTTCCCATCCATAATGTGATCCATGTCCACATTTTTTCCTTTGTGCTGTTTGCACTCATCACTAGAATATATGCCCAAGATCATTAGACAGATATATGGATTTAATTCTAAAACAATGTGAGAGATTAATTCTTAATTGATCCTTAAGTGTGTAGTCACCTTAAATTCCTCTCCAGATAGTGGAAGGATGGAAATGATGATTCTGAAGATGGCTGAGGAGATCTGGAATGCCATCTGGATGTACTTTTCCTTGTGTGTACAGATATATATATATGTGTACATATATATGTGAGGACACACATCCCAGAGTCTGAGAGTGCTCCAGACTTCAGCACCACGATCCACTCTAATGAATACAAGCCTGTGCAATCATGGCATTATATTAAATATACAGGTAAGATGCTGGTAAGAGTCCCTTCTTTTAAGAATTAAAGCCTTCAGGAGGGACCACATGCAGTGTCAGGGCTGTATATGCCAAGGCCACGAACTGCCTCCCTGCTGCTCTTAAACCTTATAAACCTCTGGGACAGCACATCCCATCAGGCACACGGGGAATTGTGGGATTAATTTGGAAGCCCTTTGCTCGCAGGCACCCAGGCCTGTCTGTGTTTGACAGGGATGCCCATGTTCACCTCACCTCAGAGCTCATTTGTTGGAACTGCTCAGAGTTTCAAGGTGACTATTTATAGAGTGCAGTGGAGGAATAAGCATGATATTCATTAGCAGAAGTTTTGGCCAGAAGCTGGGAGACTGGAAAAGCAGACTTCAGTGTTGATGAATTGCAGAGCATTGTTAACTTCCTTTTGCAGGGACACGGGTCTCCTGAGTGCATCCAAGGGCTTCCTGATTGTTTTTCCTGGCATCTATGACTGAAAGCAATCACTTACTTAAAATGCATGCTGGCAGATTCGCCTTGCCCTGGTGCTGGTTTTCATTAAGACTTGAAGCCTGAAAGGTAAGTGGGCTTGCTAAAAAAATAGCACAAATGTCATTTACAACCTTCAATCCGAAGGAGATATTGTAAGATGTTATTATTCTCAAAGCACGTGAATTGCTTTTACCCAAAGAGCAGCAAGTTAAATCTGGTATTTATAAAATGACCACTGGGACCACGTCTGTTTGCCTTGCTAAATTCACTTTTATTTGCAACATGAATTCTGTGTTATTGATAAATATTTTCTTTTCAGTATTTTTGTGGAGTATTTTTTCTGGAGATTTCCACTGAAACCCTTGGTGACAACTAGTATTTAAATCAATTATTCTGTTTCCCCTTGGGAAACTGCTGTAGACAGCAAGGACTGACTTTTAAATTTATAGGAATGTCGAGACAAGTTTGCCAATACTCAGCTGGTTTTCCAGTACTGACCTTTAGCTGCTGCCTTGTTTTCACTAGGTTTTTTTTTTTTGGATTTTACTCTTGCTTCTGAAATGACCCACATCCCATGTCCAAGGATTTAATGCCTTCCACATCCAGGAACTTAGCTGCTCGCACTGAGAATTTTGCAAACTGGTAGTTATTTCACTCTATCAATATTTTTCCTCAAAAAACAAAGTAAAAAAAAATAGTTGAAAAATCAAAAGGAAAGAACTATGTTTGTGATTATTTTTGATTATTATACAGCTAAAAGTTGTCTTCTTTTTTTCTGAACTGTAAAACAACTGTGCAGTGACTTAATATTCAGTAGTTCACCATGATTTTTTTCTCACAGTGTTTTCACAGTTTTTAATTCAACACTTATGTCCACTTGAGCACTTTACTTCATGTTCTGTCTTGTGGATAAATACATTCAACAAAATATATAAGTTCTTAAAACGATGTCATTCATTCTAAATCTTTTAAATTTGCCAACTGATTTCCCCCAGTAACCTGTGGAATGGGTGTTATACAGGATTTGGGATTTTTTTAAAGCAGATGCTGCATAACTTAAGAGGATCATCTCAAAGTGTTGCAAAAAGGTCTGAATATTGCAAAAAGCTTTCTCACAATTACTCTATGCATATAAAAGATTTTTGTGACTGTGAATGAGTTCAGGGGTCAAAAAAGTTATTCTGCCCCCATTTACACACATATATTCAGTAGATTCTGACAAAACAAGTCAGATTATTCATCTGATAAACTAACTTGTGGCCCTTTCCAAAAATACTTAATCATAATATTACGTTTTCTCCATTCACCGTAATCTTCTGACTTTTGTTGGTGGTTTTTGTTGATTGTTGGGGGGGGTTAATTTAAATTTTTTTTTTCTTTTTTCTGGAATAAAGGTGCTGTGGACACCTCCATCGAGTTCTAAATGTGGCAGAAAATGGCTTTTTATGTTGTTTCTAACTGCATGCTTTTGGTTGCAAGACCATCAACTTTGTGTCAGGTTCAACAAATTACAGCTTGAGAATTCTTTTTGCCAGGGAGGAACCAGATTTATTTTATGGAGAAATCAATTGGTAACTTTCAGTCAAGCATATTTCTAGCCAGGGTCACTGGTGCCAACAGCACAGGAAGATTGTTGAGGCCCCATGTCTGTAAAATCGCTTCTAACATCAGATGGAATTTGAATTCCCTCTACTTTTTGCATGGCTGACGTTGGGCCATGGCAAGGTCATTTCATGTATGTGCAAACATAATGTGTGCTTTGCACCTGACTATTTCTGCTTTCATATTGAATTAGAACAGTGAAATGATGCTTGCAGAATATCCCAATGTACCTAATAATCCTCTGGTCAACATTTTTGTTTGGTTGGTTGGTTGTTGTTGGGTTGTTGCTTTAAATAACAAAAAGGGGCAGATTTTTGTTGTCTTCTCCCGTAGTGCCTGTGATGTTCAAACATTAAATGCAGAAAGCAGCTTCCCCATGCTGACTGCTGTGAGACACCATGGCAGTGTCACAGAGTGTGTTACTGACGCAGCCTTTGTCTGTCATTCCTTTTGCTCCTAAAAAAGCAGAGGTTTAGGACTGGTTGGCTTTTTCCCTGGGAGACTGTGATGTGAAGGTGTGAAATTACTGCAGGAGATCTCACTGGCGATTCACAGGGATATGCTTTCTAACTCTATCAGATGCTGGACTTGTGCCACAGTTTGGTGGCATATGATACCATGGGAGTTCTTTCCTAATTGCAACTAGGGCTGGGTCTGGACATTCAGGTAACTAAATGTCCAACTTTGTTATAAAAGAGTCAAAACTTCGCATCTGCAAGTCTGATATGGGCACTCCAAATATCCTTCCTGCTGCTTCTGTTCCACAACCGCTTGTGCCATTGTATAGCAGCTCCTCATACAACATGTCTGCCTGCTTGGTGAGGAATTATGACAGGTGTTATCACTGTACTTTGCTCTGTTGAACCATGTGCTACCACATTTTTGGCAGATCAAGTGTTCTTCACTTCCATTCTCAGCGTTGCCATTTGGTGCCAACAACACTTCAAAGGTAAACTTTGTAAGTGCAAAAGGGTTCCATGGGATGGAAGATGTTACGTTTATGTGATATCAGAATGACACAGTTATGTGCTTTAATGCACACATTTATTTTTAGAAATTTCATAAAGGATGCTGAAATAAAAATAGCTATTTCATCCTAAGATAATACAGCCAAACTATAAGTTGCTGAACTGGCCTTTCCCTGAAATCCCTCCTCTGTTTTGTTAGTGTAGAAATTAAGCTCCAGGTTGTGAAAATGATGTGAAGCTCAAACCTGAGAACTGTCTGACCAGGATAATTCACTATTAGCTTATTCAAACTTGAAGCAAGCTCGCAGTGCCAAAGTGTTTTGTGATAATGTGATCTCTGTTCCTCTACATCAGGGGTCCTCAAACTTTTTAAACAGGGGGCTGGTTCACTGTCCCTTAGACACTGTTGGGGGCCAGACTATAGTTTGGAAAAAAATTAATTTTTTTCCTCGAACACAGACACTGAATTCTGGCATATCAGACAAACAGCTCTTTCTTTGTACTCCATGAAAAAATAATCAAAGTCCACTTTTCTTGGAATACCCTGCACTCTGAGTCAATTTTTCTTTTTTTTGACATGATGGTGCACGTGCTTCCC
>JAWWLV010000024.1:17893500-17976836 GCA_035041135.1 Platyrinchus mystaceus
GGGAGAGACAGGGCAGCCGCCCACCTCGCTGATGCCGCCGCCCCCCTCCTCAGCCCGGCCGCGCAGTCCGGAAAGGGGGGCCAGAAGGGACTGAAGGGACTTTGCTGCGCCGGGGCTCTGGCGATTCGCCCAAGTTGGCAGGGGAGGGGGGTGGGGGGTTCTGTAAATACCGGCGGGCCGGGTTGAGGACCCTGAGGGGCCGTATCCAGCCCGTGGGCCGTAGTTTGAGAACCCCTGCTATAGGCAGAAGGTATTAAAATGAAGAAAGCTGCCCTGTCATTGCTTATCTTAAGTGATAAACAGACAGACACTTCTGCTATCTCACTGGGGTTGACAAAATCAGCCATAGGGGCTGAAGATGAAGAGGAGGCAAGGAAAGTAATAATTTGTACTGCTCTGGTGTTATTAATTCCAGCTGCAGTAGCTGACCTGCTGAGGATGTTATGAAGTGAGGAATCACATGCTTGGAGACTCTCCTTCTGTGTAATATTTAAATCCTGAGCTCTGCACTGTGATCCTCAGTATTTAACAGGTGCAGTTGTGTGTGGAATTTAGCATTTCTGTGAAAACAGTCTGCAGGATGTAATGTTTTTATGCAGCACAGAATTACTAGCCAAGTGTGTTTGCAGGCAGCCAGTAGGAATGCACATCTAATGCTTTTCAAATGGTGCTCCAATCATCTGCTTTAAATTATTAATAAGAACAAGCTGAAAATAGCACCACATTTACCTAATGTTTGCATGATTATTTTTGTAAACATTTCATTCAGGCTTTCTCTGCCATCTTTCTAAGCATTGTCAGAACAGAGATGCTGCTACTCTTGGTTAGTTTTTCTCAGTTGGTTTGATCTTTATCATGACCCAGGGAGATGTAGCAGGGGAAAGCACCAGAAATGTTGATTCACAGTTGACAGTAAGCATGTGGTTTAAGATCAAATGAGAAAACTAATCTAGATATTTGCAGAATAGTTACAGGTTTATGATTTTCATTCCAAAGCTGATAACTGAGCTTGGTGAGAACTACAAGTCTGGACTTTGTTAACAAGCTTGTCTGAAAGCACTACAAAAATATGGTCACAGCTTCTTCTGGTTTTAAATAAGTCTGAAATAGTTTTTAAAGATGTGGAGGGAATTGTACTTTTGTTATGTTGGCTGTCCTACTTTTTCCTTAAGTCCTTGCTGAGATAAGGTTGAAACTGGAATTTAAATGGTGTTAAGGAAGAAGCCAAGATAGTAATCAGAATATAATTAACAGTGTATCATCTCTCCAACAAGCAGGGCTGGCCAGCACTGCTAGTTACCAATAAAAAGTGGTGGAAGATTTCCAGTATTCCAAGTAAAATACTAGTGTTGTTTGCTGTAGCAGTCTACAGGTGTTGTATGATGTGTGTGTATCCTTTACACCAAAAAAACCCTCCATCCTATGTACCAAATATATTTTTCTGCTCTTCAAAAGTCGCTCTGTTTCAGTTCAGCCTTGGAGACATTTGGTAACTGGTTTTAACTCTCATGGTGAAAAGATTATGTGGCACAAGAGAACTGTTATGAAATATACTTTAAGCCTATGTGTAAACCCAGGATGGTTTAATTAAACACCCAATATGAAGTACTCTGGCAACGTTTCAAAGGTGCCATCCTCTTTTCAGCAATGTTGTGAGCAAAAGTAGTATTTTCAAATCTAAGTTGTGGTGTTAGGTTTTATTACTAATTCTCCAAAACTGGAGTGTTAGTTGCTTAGTCTATTTAATGCCCATCACCTGTACATTGTACTTTTTTCAGAAACTGAAAACACAGATACATTTTTCATTTTCCCACAGCTTCTGTGTCCCAGGGTGGGACTCTCAATCTCTCAGAATCAAGGTCAGGCCTTCCCCTTGTGATTTTTTGAGAATTCGGACTGAAAACTGTGAGTATTAAAAAAAAAAAAAAAAAAAGAAAGGTGATGGTGTCAAACCTCCTCTACTGAACCGTCGCGGTTGAGCCCCTTTGGCCGAGGCGGTCTCAGAGCCGCCCTCACCTGCGCGGCATCACCTCTCGGTTCCCGGCACTGCCCCGACGACCTGCGAGCCCGCGGAGGGTCCGCACACCCCCTTGTGCGGAGGGTCGCGCTGCCCGGAGCCCCCGGCGGAGCGGAGCGGGGCGCGGCTCAGCCTGTCCCCGCTGAGGGGAGCCCCAGGCCCGCCGGGGGAGGCTCGGCTCGGCTCCGGCACCTCGCGGGGTGGGGAGAGGCGCTGCCCGGCCCCCCCTCCAGGGCTTCCCCGCTAAGTCTGACGGCGCTGCCGCCTCCCCGCGCAGCGCAGCGGCCCCGGCGCAGGAGGAGGCGCCGAGCGCGGCCCGGACTCCCCCGGCGCCGCCGGAGAGGGACAGCGGCGGCTCCGCGCTCGGCGGCTCCGCTCGGCTCCGCTCGCCGGCTCAGGTAGGAACGGGAGCAGGGGGGGATGTGGAGCGGCGACCCCCGCGGCTGCCCCGAGCTGGGGTGACCTTGAAGGGGGGCGCGGGGGGCGGCGGGGCCGAGCCCGCCCCGGAGAGGGGCCGGGGCAGCGGGGATGCGGTCGCGGGATGTGCTGGGGCGGTGGATGGATGGATGGAACCCGCCGGTGCCGGTCCGCCTCAAGCTCGTAGGGGCAGGAGAGGGTCGGGAGGCGGCGGTGGCCGCGCTCTGCCCTGCCCGGGGACCGGGACATACCGGTACTGGAGCCCCCCGCCCGCCTGAGGCACCGCGGTCCCCGGAGCGCCCGCGGCACCGCGCCCGGCGGGAGCAGGAGCAGCGCCGAGTGCCAGAAGGTGATGCTCCTCTTAGAAATATTAATTTGAGAGGGTCAGGAGGAGGTTTTACCCCGCAGCCCTGCTCCCTCGGCGGGGCTGATGGAAGGAGGAGCCCGCCCGGGAGCGCCGTCCCCGCCGTGTCCCCGGCGCTCGCCCAGCGCCTGAGGCTGAGCTCTGCTATCGCCGGGGCTTTTCCCCCTTCTCTTTCACGGGGGGATTTAAATGATGTACGAGCAGTAGTTTTCAAAGCCTCTCAGTGCTCCAGCGAGGCGTTACGAGCACCTCCGAGCCCGGGAGGTGCGGCGGGAGGTAACTTAGCCCAGGTCCCCGGTGCACCAGCCGCCCGCAGAGGTGCCCCTGGACGCCGGCCGAGGTGGCCGCTGTAGTCCCGCTCGCCACCTTTGCATGGATGTCGTCAAGATGTGCTTTCCTACTGTCACTGAACACAGTGGGGTCTTTTTTTTTTTTCTAAAATCTTGATTTGGAGACTACTAAAATATGAAAGAAGGAACACTTTCTTCCGTTATGCATCTTTGAAAGGCCTGCTGTCTTGTAGGTGGAGGGAACCTCTCCCTTGCGGAATTAAACTGTCAAAAAGTTTACTTCTCTCTGTGTATTTCTTGCTGATCATTTTTGCTTGCGAGTGTTTCTTCCCCATCTTATTGTGCCCTTTTATCACATTACACCAACCTAATCCTGCGCTAATACATTCTTTACTTTCTTTTTATTTAAAGCGTATTTTGTAGTAAGGTGATATTTGAGAAGCATGGATACCAAGGTAAGGTGCTGGGAAGATAGGCAAGGTGAAAGCAATGGTGTAGAGTAGGACTTCACTGCTGCCGAAATAAGCTAAAATGTAAGTTTTTGAACAGTGTGAAAGTTGACACTGCTGAAACTCAACTCCTGAAGAGTAAAAAGAAACCTTTTAAAGAGTACTGGTGTATGGCTGGTAGATAGTGCGAGCCCTTAGTTATGTAAGCAGTTCTTTGAGTGGGACTGCATGCATACCATCATGTTCTCAAGTAGCACTTCGTTTCTGATCCTGTCCCCTCATCTACACGTGACTAATTTTCATGTGGTGACTCAAATAGGATTCAGCGTTTTCATGACTTTTATGTTGCTTGCCTATGTATGTCTGTGTATCTTGCTAAATAAACTCAGTATTCTTTTTAATGACTTCATGACCTAATGCTAAGCTCCATTTTCAAAGTGGATTGCAGTAAGTTCTTCCTAAAGCAAAAGAATATGTATTAAATGTTCAGTTTAGTGTCAGTATGAATATCTTCACTTTAACATTTAATGGAATGAATGAAGAGTTTTATGCTACCTTGAATTCCTATTTGATATTATTACCAGCATTGTCCTTTGCTCACATGCTGTAAATCCAGGACCACAGCCTCCTGATTATCCAGACTATTGGATGTGATATTGATTCAAATATCTGGCATGTCTCTCTATCCAGACCATGTCTTTTAACCATTCAATTCCCTCTTTCCTGATTATGCTAAGCACATTTCTCTTGGTTTTGACAAGTTCCATGATGGATATATTTCTATGGTGTCCTGTAATGCTTTCACCCTGATAGGATTAATTTTGGAGTAGCACAGTTTGGACCACTATCATAGCCAGTGGGTTGGGTTTGGTTTGGTTTTCCCCAAATAGGCACTTGGAGATGCTACCTTTTTGTAGATGGCTGAGTCAAACCTGGTGCCTTTGTGTGGTTCTTCATCTTTGGTTAGCCAAGAATAAAGCACTTCAGGTCACTTAACACAGTGACTTCAGTTGTGTGAGTAGAAATTAGGACTGTTGAATATTGTAAATCTTCTAAGTGCTTGCTTAGAGTTTATCTACATCAACAAACCCTGCATATTCTGGTTATTACAGGCAGTTTAAAGTATAGCAAGTGAGGTTAAAAAGAAAGTTCTGCTACTCAAAACACCCTAAAAACTTGCATTGTAATTTCAGAAAAGATGCAAGATGTTGGCTGCAGTTTGGGAAAAAATAATCTCTGTTAACCACGAAGAAAAAGCAGAGCAATTATACAAGAGATAAGTGATTGTTTTAGTGACAGTCTGATGGGAGGTGATAGTGGAGAAGATAATTGGGAATAGGACAAATGTTTATATTTAAACAAAATTGTGTGACTGCTGAAATCTTTTAAAATAAACAACTGAACAAAGTTCAAACTTCTGATGAAGCTTACCATTGGAATGTGTGTGTCAGACTGAAGAATTCTATTTTAAACCAGCTTTACATATTATGTATGCTGTGCAGTAAATGTCAGCAATTCACAAAGTTCAAAGTGGAATTTAAGTTGTCCTTTGAAAGAAAAAAAATGTAAAAACTAGATAAATATAAATGCAGACTGTTTAAAGTATAGAAGTAGCAAGTGCCAAAGGATAAAATAGTTACAATTATCTGAAAAGAAAAAATCCAAAGTATGTGAGAAAGGAAAAGTGATCATGAACAAATAATATTAATGTATAATAGGATGGTTGAAATGACAGTAATGTGTGTCACAGTGGCTGAGGTACATGTTGGTCTCATGCTACAGAATTATCAGTTAAATCAGAAAGGTTTCTTTTTTGCCAAAGCCTATTCTGAAAAAATGTTTCCTTAAATGGAGTTATTTAGTAGTGAAATATTTCGGGCTTCCATTTTACAGGTGTGATGGATTCTTCACATTTATGTGATCCAACACAGCATATCCTAAGGGATGTGTAACTGGCATAATCCTGAGTCACTCCATATGCGTCAGCATGGACTTATTATCTAGAGATCACCATGTAAAAGGCCTTGTTTTTACATATTTTGAAGGCTTTGTTCAGAATTCTTGGATGTTTTGTAATGTATAAATAAAACAGCTGGTGTGCTGAGAGGACACCCTCCACACTCTGAAATGTAAACCAAAAAAGGTTCAAATATTTCTTGGAGGCAGGAGTTGCTGCATATTTAACACAATAGGAAGCATGTCTTGGAGGGTTCATTGTGTACCTTGAAGAGTGCAGAAAAGACATTTCTGAAGAGCCTTTTTCTTCAGTCTGAATGCTCAGGTCAGTGCCCTCATGGCCTCAATAGCAATTCCCTTGTGGAAGCTTATTTATCTGCCTTCAGCTCTTCCTCTCCTCTCATCTAAAGGCCTTACGTTGCTGGCAGGTTTTGCAGTCTTCCCATCACTCCTATTCCAAGGCCATACATCCCAAGAACTGCTCAGCTCCCCCAGGTTACCACATTTGTGGTGCCAAAGGCTTGTGAAGGCAACGTTGTGGTGCAGTGGCTGAACATCCGTGAAAGAGCAGCAGCAGCAGCAATATTGTGTACTAGGTAGTACAGTTGTCATAATAAAAGCATCTTCGTTTGTACAATGAATTTATTCATTGTCTGGTGGAACACCTTTAAAAAGTCACAGCACTGGGTTTTTCAAATCTGCCTTCTTTCATTGGTGCTTCTCCTGAAGGAAATGCTTTTCCTGCCTGCAGGTAGCAGTCGGATGATGTATGCATTGTGTGTGCATATGGAAACCAATCACATGGGTGTGCAAATTCATCAGGGGTTGATTCTAGCTGTTGAAGGGACAGGATCTGGAGCTGCAAGGCCAAATCACATTTCCCTCTCACACCCACCAAACTCTGCAGCAGTTTGACCTTGGATGCACCTTTCAAGTTTTGAAAACCTTTGTGCATTGTGAAGCCAGAATACTGCAGCTGTCTCTATTCAGCATTTCTATTTCTAAGATTAATAAGTCATTAATTCCAAAGGGGAAATTGCCTTTAGCCCAATTTATTTTTTAATGTGCCTTAAATAACTTATATTGAACTTTATGAAAATTATGTCTACTTTAAAATCCTGGAGCAGGGATGAGGATTGCTTAAACATACTGCAGCTGCTGATGTCTGCTCTGTATCACCTGTATCTCTTCTTGAAATGGTTTAGGTTCAGGAGTTCTCTGGTGAACAGGAGCTTTTCCTTGGTGGTTATCAGTGAAACAAACACCAAGCATATTCCTTTAGTTATCTCATTATGAGCAGGAGATTCCAAGCCTCTGGATAGCTTTCCTGTGCAAAAGTCACAGTGTCACCTTGAATGTATTTGCTGATCATCTATATTCTGTCCTACTTATTGAATAGCAATTCTTCACCAGTAGAAGTTATTCCCACTAATGGGAAATCTTCCATCATGGAAGGTGTGATTGGATTCAGCAGAGCATACAAAATAGGCCCATATATTAGACAATCCAGCATTTCATTTTTTTGTGACTCAGGTACTTTCTTGGTATTATAAACCTTTCTGTAATATAGTTATTGTTAAAAGAGGCTAATACTTTTTAAGAGGATTGAAATTATAGGAATTTTGTTTTCAGGGAATGTTCTCTGTAACCCAAACCTTGATGGGTTCCTAGAAAGTATTTTAATAGGTGTCTCAAAATATTCTTAAACAGCAGTATAATTGAGGAGATTTATGATAATTGAGCAGAAACATATTCTTTGCTATCATCAGATTTCTCAGCAATTGCTGAAGCTTAAGGTAATTACTCCAAAAGAATTAAGATTTATATTCTTTTTCATCTCAGGAAGTGGATCTGTGCACTTTTAGGTGCTAGCCTACAGTCACAGAAAAAGCAAAATGGTAGTTTTGAGAATAAACTTACACAATAAAAACTAATTGGTGGCAGTATGAGGTCTATATACAACTGCTTTTCTGCACTGAACTTGTAGCCTTAAATTCAAATGCAGTGTTAATGCATTGCTTTATTCTACAGTCTGCGTGTTCTAATGTGTGAAGTGTTTTACAAGCTTTAAATCAGTTTATGTGAACTAAAAATAAAAGATTGGCATGAGTTTTGGCCTATAAACAGTAGAAAGTAATTACATGAAAGGAAAATGTCAAAATTTTATCTGGAAAAGATCTACTTCACGTTATTGGGTTTTTCTTAATGAAAGTGAGTACCCAGTGTCCAAAAGCACTGACAAAAATTAGGCCCATTTTTTGGTTAAACAGACAAATGCCACAAGGATCTATCTGGAAGATGTACAGTGATTCTTCCTGAAAGGTTAATACTTTGAAAAATTAATGTGTTATACACTGCAGCCCTGGTGATTCTGTGTCAAGTGCTAAAGACTTTGAGAGCAATAGGAACAAGAAAATGCCATTATGGCCTGTGAAGTTTGGTGTTAATGGGTGTGTTCCCTCCAAAAGATACAGTATTATGTGTCTTTTTGTGTTACCCAACAGTGTTCCCCTCATATTTTCCCTTGGCACTGCTGACATTTATTGCTCCCTGGCTAAATAAGACGACAAGACGGAGTTACATTTACTATGAATTTTTCTGGTGATTTTCAGGCTTTGCAAGTTTCTGGACAGTAGAGAAAAATGGAAAAGTTACTCTGTGTGAGACACTCCTGTTAGATATCCTGGTGTGACATATGCCTTTTTAAAAATACCATTATACTGTTTGTTACTCACAGTCTACAGTGGCTTCCAGATCCCTTTCAGCAGAACTCAGCTTATCTCTATTTTGTGTTTCCACTTGATGTCTAGATTTGCACTTTCGCTGCTTACACTTCACTTTTCAGCAAGTTCTTCAATGCATTAAGTTTTATTTCGAATTTTGATCTTGGTTGTTGGCAGACTAAGGTGATCTGAGCCCCATCTGCTTACATCACAAACATTTTTCTCTACTGGAATTTTCTAATGGGTACAGTGACTTGTGAGATGCATTCCATTGACAGTGAGTTTTGTGATCACTTTTAATGTGGGTAGTAGTTTGCTTGGTTTTCTTTAAGAAACTGTGCACCCACTAAGCTGCAATTTCATATCAGCCCCCTGCTAGTCTGCAATCTCATGTCAGTCCTTGCACCCCATGAAAATATCATGCTGGCCAGTTACTGAAAGCCTTACTGTAGACAGTCTAAACTGCCTGTTACTGGGTTGTCCTTCTGTAGAGGCCCAGTTGTCATATCAAAAAGGAAATGTCATTGGTTTGACATCCTCATTATTTTCAGGCACTTAATCCTTCAGGTGCTTATGTGATGGTTAAACTTGTTTCAGCATTTTCCTCAGTATAAAAGGGAGGTGGATTGGTCTATAGTCCCTTGAGTTAGACCCTCTTCTCCTTCTGAAGCTGCACACTGGTTTTGCTTCTCTGCTGTCCTTTGGGAACTTTACCCTCTGTGCATTATTGAATATAATAGCTAATGTTTGAGGATGGCTTTACGTAATTCCCCAAGTACTCTGCAGTGAACTTCATCATTCTCTATCAGAGACTGTCTGGCTTCTTTTGATACTTTTTAGCCTCTTCTTTCTTCTTTTCTTCAAGCCTCTAATTCTGTCTTCTTGGTAAAAATTACTTTGGAAATTTTTTTGCTTTTCATTATCCTTTAGTGTAGATGGAGACATTAAAAGAACACGAAGGAAGTACTGAATACTTCAGCTTTCTCTTTGCCATCTGTTATTTTCTCTCCTTTCCTATTAAATGCAAGAATCTCAGCTTATCTTTGTCTTCCACTTTTTTTTCTGTTGTATTTATAGATCCTTTTCCTATTGCCTTTTTATGTCCCTCATTAGTTGTTGATCCTTTTGTGTGTTGGCTCATCTGGATCAGACCTGAGACGTTTGTGCCATTCTTTTCTACTTGTTCTTTGTTAAGTACACTTGTTTTACCTTCTGTACAATCTCTTCTGATAGTCAAAGCCTTGAATGACTCTGGGTGTAACAGTAACAGTCTCTTACAATGTTCCTATATTCCCTCTGCGCTGAGATAATCTGTTGCACTATTTTATATGCGCTTTGTTGGTAATTATCAGTTTTCTGAACTCCTTGATCATCTCTTCAGGAGACATTACAAATCATTTGACTGAGTTGTCGAAGTTGTTGCCCTGAATTCCACTTCTTTTTTGTGCTTCCTTCACATCTTCCTTTTGAGCTACAAGTGAGTTCTCTTGACTTGTTATAATGCTTGCTTGAAATGTATTGCTGCCCTTAAAATCTCAGCCACTGTTTTCCTATTCATCAGAATAAAATACAGCTGCAGTGTTAGTAACAACTTCCATGTTGAAACCTTTATCTTGTTAGCACACCTCCACTTTCATAATATCCCTTGTTTCCTCCTCAAGGCAGCATCATGGAAAGACTAAAAAAATGCATGTGTGTGGTGGGATGGGGAACTAGGACTCTGTGTGTTTTTACTTGCTTTCTTACGGGGCATTTTCTCCCTTCATACAAGTTGCTTGTCTTTGCTGGGCTGTTGTTTCAGATTTATAATTAAACTGCTACAATGTGAACCTAACCTGCATGTTTCCAGGGTTGATTCATCGCTGCTTGTAAAGCTCCTGGGAATTTCGGGTAGAAAATGCTGTTGTAAGTGCAAAAGCACTGTTTGTGTCTGCCAGATATTTGTAATGTTATTCATCAAGAGTATTAAAGCCACTTCCTTAAACAGAAGGAAGTGTGTCACGTTCTGCTTATACACAACCAACCCAGTCTCCTCTGTACATGAAAACACCAGGATTTTTCCTGTTCTTGAGGGCACCATTCTGAGAACCTTTGCACTTCAAATAAAAGAACCTGCCTAGAACTGAATACCCTGCATTTAAAATTCATCCTGCTCCAAGAAGGGAAACAGCATTTGTAAACTTAGCACCGAATGTTGTATTCTTGTAAAGTAACATTTATAGCCTGATTGTCAAATAAGTTATAGATAATGCAGTAGAAAGGTTTAATGTATTAACAGCAGGATTTTTAAAAAGGGGAGGAATGGAAGCCAAATGGAATTTTAAGTCCTGTTGGCTTGTCAGTGGAATCTGTGCATCCTTAAGGTGGATGTTTTTGAAAGCAGCACTCTAAATTGGTGACTAATAGAGATCTTCCCATGATAATGGCTTACAAGTTACCATTAATAATTCAGCTGAAGGTTATTGCAGTCTGATTCAGTGCCTCCTGAAAATGGTGAAAAGTTTCTCTCAGTGATTTTAGTGGCTTTGTTGTTAGGGTGCTCTGATGAAATAATGTCCTTTTGGGGGATGCTCTTGCCCATCTTGGTAGCCAGAGGTGAAAGTCCCGAATTACAGGAGAAATGGATGATGGAGTCTTTGCCACTGTTGATGTGCAAGTATTTACAAGGATGCACAAGATCCCGTTCCCCTGAGCGCAGGAAGCATCAGGCAAAGTGCGTCTCCCTCTGCCAGCTTTCCACAGCAAAAGCTCAGTGGTGGATTTCCTTGGGAAGGGAAGTGGGAAGGGGGCTCCGCAGCGGCTCTGCTGTGCAGCACAGGCTCTGCATCAAACCCCAGCAGCAGTGCCCTCCCTCCCTCCCTCCCTCCCACAGGCACGGCCGGTGCCGCAGCCGCTGCTGTCACGCACCACCGAGGAGCTGGAGGTGCCTCTTTTCATCACTCCTTCTCTTTTTTTGCCGCTTCTCCTTTCATTTTAGCTCTCTCCTTCCATTCTCAAAAAATGTCGGGATGAATCCTTTCCCCTTAAACCATTTGAATTCCTAAACAGTCTTATATTTGCTTTTGCTTTGGATGGAAACTTGCCTTTTCCAGGGATGTCAGTTAAACCTACCAGCTTTATCCAACCAGATTTTCAAGCACCCCAGAAGCACAGCACTGTCTTAGGGTAATCTGTGTATAGATAGAGAAGCCCCATGAATATAGCTGTGGAGGACGTGAGATCTGTAAAAGAACACCAGTGGATTGTTCGTATTATCAGTAAAACAGACAAAATATTTAGAGATTTTTAGGGAGATGTGGATTTTTTTGTTATCATACCAATGTCTGTGAAAAGACACTGGTTAATCAAAACAAAGATTGGTGAAAACATGTTCATTAACACGGAAAGATGAACTGGTAGGTCCAGATCCCTCAGCAATAGAGTCATATTTTTTAAAAAAATGAAAATACAGAGGTGCTGGTGTTGAGCTGGAAGTCATTCAGAAGTAATTTTGTCTCCTCACAATGCCACTCAGTGCTGTTTGCAATCTGCCTCTGCAGAGCAACGAGTGTACAACACTGATGGCTTTTTAAGATGAATAAAATTCTGCTTCAGACATGACTCTGCCTGAATTTCTATGTGGAATGGAGCATTGCACATGGAAGGACGCTGGTAGAAGTTGGAGTGAACACTTATGGGTGCAAATGTTGTTTGGTTCTGTGTGAATGCTTTAGTGCTGGGGGTGGAGTGGGATGGGATGGGATTTTTCATCACACAACTTTTGGCTTCATAACTTTCCTGCCATTCAGCCTCTTTTTTTTGGGGGGGGGGAGGGGGCATATTTCTGCATAAATATGATTAAAAAATGTAATTGGAGGAGCTTAAGATATCCATTCTGATTTTAAACCTGTGACATCTGGAAGAAAATTGTAGCCCTAAAAGCTTTGCTCTGTGAGGGGAAGGTATACAGAAGAAAAAGCTATGGGATGACTTTCAGTGTTGAACAATAAAACCAGAACAAAAAGCTTTCTATAAATAGTAGCCTGGTCCCAGTTCAGTGAAGTACTTAAGCATATGCCTAAATCTCTCCTTGTTCAACAGAGCACTTACATGTGCATTTGAATTCTGCTGGAATGAAGCATTAAGCATCAGGGTAAGTGCTTTTGTTGAATTAGAGGCTGTATCTGCATGGACAGACCTGGGGAGAAGGATGATTTTCTCCACAGACACGGGGTATGGTGTGAGCCTTTGTGCTGTAATATTTTCTATAAAATTGCTGACATTGTGCACTGACCAGTTAATGTGGAGAACTATTGGACATGAAAGTTTCAGACAGTGATGGTGTTCCGATATTCCAAAAAATTGTGTTCTTTTGTTGCTTGCAGATTGATCAGACTTACTGAAAACTGCTGCCCTTGTAGGACCTGTATTATCTACTAAAGTGAATTTCCAATTTCTCAGTATGACTTCTAGAGTGAGGATTTTCCTCATGACATCAGAGGAGCAGTTTGTGCTCAGGAGTTCAAAGCATGGGCTTCTGGCCCCAGGTACCCCCGGTAACACTGCCAAGGAGTTTTCAAGTACATGTAAAATCCACTTGGCTTTCCATTTTAGAGTTACCTACATAAAATTACTTATTTTCTCAGAAAATATTTAGCAACTCTTTTCTTATAATGCAATCTAGTCAACCACTGCATTTTTCCCAATGTTTTAGTTCCATTTAAAAACAGGGTTCCTAACTATTTTTAGTCATCTTGTCTCTGGAAAGGCTTCACATAGAGTTAGTAATTGTTGTGGTGGCTGGAATGATCAGAAAGTGATAATTAGAAACTGTGTTCAGGCTAAAATAATGAAAATACAATGCATCCTGGTTTTTTATAACATGGACATAGACAGCTAACCAGACACTTTTTTTTTTCATTTGTAGGAAAATGGAGTTTATAAAACGTACATTTCCATTGAGATGGAAACTTGAGTGTGTCAGTCCCTTGTCAGGGAATTTGAGGTACAGATTGGCTTTTGAGAAACCTGTTCCCAGTCCCTGCTCTGATTGACAGCACAGCTTTCACATCTCAGATCACTGAAAATTAATCAGCCCAGCATTCCCCAAATGCATTTCAGTATATTAGTTATGAGAATCACCTTCACAGCTAAGGATACTTATAAAAATTTTTCTTTCCAATGGAAATCTGTGTGAAGTAGTGAGTAGTTGGACTTCTGATAAAACAAACTTTTGACTGAGAAGTATTCTGATATTTTAATGAAACAGAATTACCATGGTGATTTGGTGTATATATATATATATATATATATATATGTGGCAAGTGGATCCAGAAGACCACTTTCAAAAATAGTCTTTGAAGTACTGGGACTGTTTAAAAAGAAGTCTGTAGGGCCCAAGTCATACCCAGTGCTAATTGCCTGTCAGTCACAGGCATGCTGTCTTTGCTTTGTTTACTTCATGTTTTTCTCTTGAACAAGTCTGTACCTATTTTGTGTGAGTGCATTAAGTCCCCACCAGGAAAAGCACGCTGTAAGAATGGTTAATTCAAATGTTATACATTTGAGCTGATTAAAGAAACTCTAATCTGGATCCTTATGTAGGAAGTTATAAAGGACTTTCATAATTTAAACCAGATCAAGTCTGTAAAGTAATAATAAGCTCATGTAAATCTCCCCAGTGTAATAATTGAAATATTTCAGTTGTATAATTAAAAACACCCCTCTGTAAATATTTGAGTGAAGGTCCCTTGTTGCTTTACATTATATTTGATTAGAGCAGAGCCAGCTTTGAAGAAGTGCCGTTTTGGTCTGATCCAAAGGTCAGCTGTTACAGGTCCTGGTAATGTCATGATGGTCTCTGACTTCACGGGCTGCATTTGGCACTATAAGTTACACAAAATGTGCTTTATCTTTTTGAACTTGGTGCTGTGTGAAGGGCAATTTCTTTAACAAGGTTCAAAATATTTACTAGAATCAAAATACAAAACTCAGTCTGCAGAATGACTTCTGTTAAAATGAATGAAGTTGCACCGTGTGATGTAATTAAGCAGGTTGGTAGATAAGGAACTAATGAGCTGCTCTTTGTGAAATATTCAGATTGAATAACTTCCAATAGGATATTGCTGGGGAAATGGCTGGGATTAAACTGATGAAGTGTTTGATGGTCTAATGTTGAAACCTTTATGTAATGAGCCAAACCAGTTCTTCAAAATATAACTCTCTGTCAAGCTTCCTCTTCGCTGAAAAGAAGTTCAGCATTTTTAATAGAATGTTCCAGAGCTATTTTGTTAAGGTTGCATGGCAAATAAGTTCTTAATTATTTAGTCAGTGAAGGTGCCAGAGGCCTTTAAATCTTGCCTCCAGGAGAAGGAAAAATATTTTAAGCTATATATGAAGTACCAGTTGTAATTTTAAATACAACAAAAATTATAATTTTTGATCAAGAAAAATAATCCAAGAAACAGAATCACCTTCTGTTCCTGTTAGAAAAACCCCTCCATTTTCAAAAGAGGATTCTGTGTGTGTTAGGGGATATTGTGACTAAAGTTGAACAAAATGGTCACGCTTATTTAGTTAACAAAAATATTTAATAAAGGAAAAGGTAGTGGGGGAACATGAACAGTCATTAATTCCTTTGCAGTGCCTTCCATGCGTTTTCCTGCAGAGAGCTTTCAACAGATTTTAGCCTAAGCATGTCTTCATCAGCTGGATACCTTCTCCTCTCTCCTTTCCTCCACCTCCTCGGGAAATCAAAATCAAATTGCATTGTGCAGCAGATTAGCAGAGTTGAGTAATCAACTTGCAGAGGCGGTGATGACCTGGAAGCTTGGCTGAAAGTCCTCCCCCTCCCCCAAATCCAGGACCGTGGCATTTTCCTGGATGCTCCCTTTCTGTTTGAGGTGACCTACAAGTGAATATGGAAATGTGTGCAGGAGCCTGTGCATAGGAAAAGGAGAGAAAGGGCGTAATAAGGGAGGAAAAAATGTATCTGTCAACTCAAAAGCAATTTATTCTCTCATTTCAAATTCTTCCTGAATGTGGAGGGCAAGTTTCCTTCGGCTGCATTCATGGATCAGCTCCTGTGTGTCTGTGCTGGTCTCCTGCTTTAGCACGATGGGATTGACGGCAGCTTTTTGTATTCACTGTTCTCATTCTTACGCAGCAGGACTTTAGATGTTAAAGGTACAGTAACAGTGCTCAGAATAGCTTTGGTCTGAGAAACTCAAAATATTTTCAAATTGTGGTTTTTTCTCTTTCTTTTTTTTTTCCTTTTTTTTTTTTTCTTTTTTTTTTTTTTTTTTCTTTTTTGTCCCCAGTCTCTTATCCAAGATGTTTTTTTACCACCACAAGGGTTGGTAGGAGTTGTAGTTCTTCCCAAATTAGCCTAGCTGTTGTAATCTTTGTTGGATTCATAGAAATAACACAATACTATTGTTACTTTTATGAATGGTTGTTTGAGACCTTTATAAGGTAAAGACATACATTAAAGATGCCTATTAATATGCACAATCATATCTTAGCTTTCTGAGGGACAAATAACTTTTCCTGTATGTAAAACTAGGAATTACAAGGGAACTTCTGTGAAGCACTTCCTATCTACAAATATTTGTGAAACCCTGTCCAGCTATAAATAGTAAGGCAGGCTGCAGCTGAAGGTTTGATCTTAGAAGACACCAGATTCAGTGAGGATGGTGCTGGAATTCTGCAGCCAGGGAGACACCAAAGAGGTGTGCTTTTTATAGTTGAGTGTGGGGCTGTGATGTTACTCACACATTATTAAATTAATTAACTTTCTGTTTCTGGCACAAGTTTTTCTGTGCATCATCTCCGTTGTATGTGATGTTTCCTTGCAAGGTGTAGTTCCTGGAGTCAGAGAATACTGCAAAACCACCTTTTTTTGTTTATAAAACACCATAACTGTGCAGAAAGATATTTAAAACTGCCTCAAAATGCTGCTTTAAAAAGAAACCTGTCTTAGTTTTGTTTATTTCTTCCTCATTTCTATAAGGAATGAGCTGATTAGTTTTTTTTTTTTTTTCTTCAATTTCTTGGTAATAATGTCCACAAGATAATTCTGGGGCTGCTTTGGAAGGCAGTTCTCTGCTACAGGAGTCAGCATTAGTACAGCTGCATGAAATTCCTGGGGTGTAACGTTGTCCTTTTAATGTTCAATTGAGAGTGTAAAATAGCATTTAAACTCACTGGGGCAGGAAGTGCATGGAAAGTGGAGTATCCAGTTGCCAGCAGGTTTACAGACAGAGTCATTTAATGAACTTGAGAAAAGTGGCTTGAAAATGAAGAAACTACACATCTGAAGTTTGAGCCTTGATCTGCTCTGTGGTGCCATTGTACTAGAATAGATTATGGAAATTAAGTTGTACCATTCAGCATTTTCCTGTACTTGAAAAAAGAAAAAAAAAAAGAGCTATTTCCTCTAGAAATTAAATCCAAGTTCTGTCAGATTAGTAACTATAAACGTAGTATTGAAGGCCCACGAATAAGACATTTTTATCAGCACTCATTGCTATGTGCAGTTCCAGTGTGGTTATGGTGAGGAGAAACTGATGTTGGAATAAATCCTCCAAACAATAATTCTAATTATAGACTTAAACTTTCAGAGGATTCACCTTTCTTGGTAGGCTATTAAAAAAAAATTGATATATGCAAAATACTTTTTAGGGAACAGCAAGGTTATAAAACTAGGTAGTCCCAGATTAGCATATCCTATAATCTCAATTTTCTGGGCAGCCTCAGGAGTGAAGGGGATCCTGTCTGAGCTCGTTTTTCAGCAGAGTGTGGCTGACTTGTGTGTACTCTTGTGCTACAAATACGACAAGTATCTCTGCAGACAGCAAAGTTTAGTGTATTGTGTGTGTTTTCACTGGGAGAAGTTTCGGGTCTGATGACTGTGTGAAGTGGATGAAGGCATAAAAAGTGAACTGTATTCCCAGGGCTCTTTCAGAAGAGCATGCACGGAAATCCTTGGCTGAGTCTGCAGTTACTCTCAGGTGGGGAAGAGTATGTTTTGTGTCTGCGTTTCTCAGCATTCAGCTTTACTTCCCCTGACTTGCAACACTGGAAACTGGAGGAAAATTAGCATTTAGAAAGCTGGGCTTGAATGGGCCTCCGGAGCTGACAGTACTAGCTGGGGCAGCCAGGCAGGGTAAGTGAAGGAAATGCCCTGACCAAGAGAAAATTTGAGTTTATGGTGTAAGATGGGTGGAAAAGTGTCCTTTTTTTCTTTTTTTTTTTCAATCTCAAGTCAGATAGAGTTTAGCTCAGTGTTTTCAAGTGTTGGATAAAACAAAAATAAGTCTGTAAGTGTCAAAAAACCTTTTGAAAATGTTTTAATTGAATTTTTAACATGAGTGAGTTCTGAGGAGGAGAAGAGGATGAGGCAGCTGATGAGGCAAAACCTTCACTGCCTAAAACTCCCCAAAAAACCTGCATAGAAGCAGAGGGGAAGTGGCAGAGCTTTATCTACAGGTATTTTGTGTTGTTTTTTTTCCTGTTGGACTGAAGATGGGCGACTACTTAAGAGTCCTCTGTGGGGAAAATGACTAACAGACCTGACGTGTGTGTGTTGCACCTGCTCTCCTGTCTGAGTGTCCAGACTTGCTCCAGGTATGCTTTTCCATTTCCTTAGTGTTCTCCTGACTTCAGGCTAAATGCAGATAAAGGCAAATTCCCAAGTGCATGTGGATGGGGTGGGCTTGCTCCCTCCTGAAGAGAGCACAGATATGTCCTCACTGTTTATCTGCTTTTGCATTTCTGATAAATCACTGCTTTTCTTCAGTTTTTCTAATCCGATAGTTCAGGAAGTTTCTCACATGGCTGTCAATGGACCAACAGAAGGTGAATAAACTACTGCCATGTTATTACATTACAGAAATTAACATGAGCAAATGTTACCTTTTACAGATAATTAGTGCAGAAAATAGGTAAAATACTTGAAAATAAGCACTGTTAATAGGGGCAATAATATTGCTAGGCAGAGACATCAGTAGTGTGTGTCAAAATCACATTTTAATTACAAATGTTTTTAAGAAAACATTGGTAAGTTATTCTTCTTTTGCCTGCCCCACTGATGAAATGATGTCTTGTAGTTCCCCTGTAGAAACAGAGAAGAATACAACTTTTTCAATAATTGTAGGGTAAGGAAATGGCAACTAAGGCTGAATGTGATTCCAAGCTATTGAATATATAAACAAAATTGTCCATAAGTCTTATTTCTAATGGTCACCTAATCTCTGAGCCTTTACAGACAGACAGCAAGTTTCTCCTTCCTCAACAGATCTTAGAAAAATAACCTTTCCTTTCAGTTTCTGCCTTTTAGTGTGCATTAAGTACTTTTAATTTTCAGTACAGTTCCTCTTTGTGTAGCTGTTTAGAAAGATGAGTCATAAAGATTTATAAAAAATAATTATAAAGACATTTAATTGCTGTTTAAATAAATGCTTTTGAACACATACACAAGAATTCTCCATGGAGTCACTTGATTGTGTGTGTTAACTCTAAAAATTCACTTTCTGCTGAGAAAGTGTTACTGGCTCGGAATTGCAACCAGTACCAACATGGCAAAGCTTTAGAGGTTGTAAATCTATTCATGCCTTTTAGCAAAGATTGTAACCTTAGTTTTGTTTAGTGCTGCTCTAATCACATTTGTAACCCCATGTCAATGATTCAAAATGTTTCATGGCGTCACGGTCAACTTTAGAAATGCCAAGTTTTAAAGTAAATGATGTGAATGAGAAGAATGACGACTTGTATGAGCAGAGAAGAGAAACCTTTATGGAGGTCAAACAAGTCAAAAGCCTTATGAATTACAGGGCCCAGGACAGGGCTGTGCTGTTTGCAGGGTTACCATGTATTAAATACTAACTCTTCATACATGACAGATTTAGGAAAGCCTGAAAGCCGATGCATTCTGTCTCACTCTGATTTTCCTGTTCTGTTTGATCTGCTTTTCGGCGCTCTTTGATTTGGCAAAGATAAGTGTGTGTGTGTACAAACACAACATCATTTAATTACAACTGGGGGTAGATGGTGAGTGTGTGCATGCACATAAACACTCACAGGCTGTCCTCAGTATCGCTTAATTACCACCCAGAGCAAGCAATCTTTCTGTTTTCTGTATCCTGGGGGCGCAAAAGGAATGTTTTCTTCTTTTTGTTTGTTTTAGGGGCAGTAGGCTAAATATTTTTCTGAAAGATGCCATTTCATGTCTCACTACTGAACAGAGCAGAGAAACATAGCAGAAGTGACTGAGGAAATTAGCAATACATTGCACTTTCTTGGCATTTAAATATTTTGTATTTTATGAGATTGTTTCACGTGTCTCCCTTGCCTCTTGCTAATATGTTTGACATTTACATGCACACCACGATAATTAAAGATTTTTTCTGGCCTAGATGTTGTAGAAATATAGTGCATATTTATTCTTTGCTCGTGGATGTAGACTTTTATATGTGTGTACCTAGATTTCTGTTTTTCTTCTCTGTTTTGGGTTTTAATGTTTTGGTTACAAAGGTATTAAGAGAAAGAATAAATATCACATAGGTCTCAGGAGCTGAAGTGTTGTTTGAACCATTCTGTGGGCAAAGAGACCTCGGTCAGTTTAGCAATAAATAGATGTTTAAAGCAGAGGACTGAAAATAAGATTAGAAAGTGATCACTAATTGGCATCCTGGTGGTTGGCTCAGCAAGGGACTACTGAGACAGAAATAGTATTTATGCAGGGCCTGGGTACCAGTGCAATAAAAATGAATAATGACTGAGCTTCTCTCTCATCCTTGGAAGTGGCCCTTCCACTCCTGGTTTGGAGATGTGTTTGTGTGACACCTGCCCTCTGGGGACTACCTCTGCTCCAGGTAGGTAAGTGACTCCACAACCTTTTATCCTTGCTGAAATATTAATTATATTTAGCATTCCAAACTAGGAGGAGTCAAAATATAAATGCTAGTTGTTGAGGAAGGGAGCAGTCTGTAAGAGAAAACCTCAGAATTCACTATACCAAGCAAACTTACAGCAATTTTTGTTATTTTTCTGCCTCTTTCTTAACCGTTTCCTTGGCCCATCCTTTCTCTGGGTTCCTAGGTAAGAGCTTAGAGGAAGTTTCCCGTTGTTGGCATCAAACATTTTTTATCATGATTTTCTCAGAGGAAGCTGTGAAGACTTGCTATTTTGTCCTTTCTGTACTATCAGTACTTAATAATGAAAGTCCTTTGCCTTATTTATCCCTGCTGAAGTTTGGGGTTTAGTTTAGAGAAGGTGAACACACCTCAGTCCTGAAATACACTCTTAGCTCTGTATCTCTTAATTTACCTCTCAGCTGTGCCTGCCAGCACCTTTGCATTCCACACTGGACTAAGATCTCTGTGAATTATTCCTGAGCTACCTGAGTTGTAAATTTTGTTTGCTTTCCTGTTCTTAGTGGCTGAAACAAAAATTTTGCAAGAAACAAAACCAGAATTGAACCGAAACAGCAATTACAGAACTGTTGGCAAAACAATGTATAAGGCTTTGCTTTTCAGCCTAAAATATTTGCCAGCTCAGTTAAAACTAAATGTTTTCCAGATTTCCTTAAATTTAGGTGAATTTTGGAATGAAAAATTAACACTATAAAATATTTTAACATGAAATATGTTAGAAAGAAATATTTCAGTCTGATTTCAAAATGAGATGTGTTACATTCTGCAACTTTTGCTCTCACATTTTTTCCAGCTCAGTCTCTTGGTCAAATATGACTTAAATTAGAATTGGTTTTATTCACGACCTCTTTCTCTTACTCCTGCACCGCCCAGCTATCCCCAAGACACCCTTAATTTTTCCTGCTGGCTCTATTATCACTGATCCCATTGACTTCTGCAAAATGTTCCTCTGCTAAGTGAGTGTCATTTGGAGAAATGACATTCTCTTTACCGAGGTTTTCAATCGACTGCAATTTGACTGGTTTCTCAAGAAAACTCAGTCCATTTACTTCCAGAATGCTGCTTGATAAGTGATATGGACAACCCCCTCCCTAAGGACTGAAAGTAGGAAAATCTAAGATGTTTATACTTGTTTGATCATAATCTAATTCTCCAAATGGATTAAAAATCTAAAGTGTGTATTATTTTTAGGCTTGTCAAGAAAAAGCACACATGCATAATTCAGGCTAGAGTGGATCCATGCTCTGTGGCAGGGGCTTTCATCTGAATAAGTGCAGCTATTTCTTCATCCAGAGCATTTCCCACCACGATTATTGCAGTAGCTGTATGTGCTATTTATGATGTGTACAGTAAAAGCAACACATGTGCTCTTATCTGATAAGCAGTCTAAAAGCTTTGTTTGTTTTACTGTAGTCAGAAATTCTGCTGTTGCAGACTAGGATTAAAATGGTTTGACTTTGGAAGAAATACTTAATGAAGAGTTGCTGAAATTAAATTTCAGGCAGGGAGCTGTCAGTGCAGAGGATGAGAAGAGGTGCAGTGCAGAGCTGTGAGTCACAGCTCATGTGCAGCGCCGACCGTGGCGCTCAGTGGCATTTCCCGTCGTTTGCTCCGGAGGAGACTCCTCTGTGTCTGTTAATCGTCATTCCCAGTTTTAAATGCAAAGCTTTTCTCCTTTGATCTCCGAGCTCTCCCGCAGCCCTGCCTAACGTAGCTGATAGGCAGGTTTACCGCAGGCCAGATACTGCTTGTCAAAAAAAAGAAAAAAAAAACCAGGAGAAAATGTCTGCCCACAATTTTCTTATTTGCATATTCGTCTGGGCATATTCCTGGCTCAGACTTGGAGTTTTGTTCCTTTCCTTTCATTAAAATCTTCTGCTGCTCAGTGAGCTCATCGCAGCACTTCTCCTCTCTCCACTCCTCCTGGAGGAGAATCGCCTGTGTAAATCACTGCAATGGCATCGCTGATTGCCACAGTCTTGTAATGTAGCTGGAACTCTAACAGTGATTCATCTTTGGATCTGCTCAAGGTCTCCAGAAATGAAAGAAAGGAGATATTGTTTGAATTATAAAGAGGAAGTTCTGCTGAGAATTCTCAACACTCCTTGAAGCCCACTGACTACTGCAGATATTGTCTATCTTGTGGGTTTTTTTATCCAGCCACCTAATGAACTTTGTCTCCCAGTGATACATGGGGAAAATAAGACCAGAGTTTTGCTGGTACATTCAGGCCCTGCAGGTATGTTTTGCACCAATATCCAAAGAAAGAGGATTTTTAAATTTTTTTTTTTGAATTTGAACTCTCACCAGAAGAACAGCAAGAGGTAAATGACTTATCTAAAAGATTGAACTAGAATTTCCTTCAGGAAATGTTTTCCAAACACCTCTAAGCCTATCAGAGAGAAGGAATGACTACCAGCTCTGTCAGATAACCCACAAAATGTTATGGCAAAATGCTACCTCTGTGTTGAAAGGTAATTACAAACTAAGAATGGAGCAACTGAATTGCTGTAGGGGCAATGTAACAAGAGTTGCGTAATCTTCACAAACCTCACAGTCAAACAGTGAAAGTGGGAGCTGTCAGAAAAAACCCCTGACACAAGTGTGTGGTGGGCAGTGTCTGCTGGACCCACAGTCCTGTTCGCTCTAGTAAATGCTAATACACTTCTTGTTTTATAAGCATTTGAAATAAATCCTCCCCTAAGGTGCCACACTTTTGGAAACAAGTCATCTCCAAAACAGAACACCTATGAGACAGATTTCAGGACGTAAAATTCTCATAAGAGCTATAACCAACGTCCTCTACTTCTTCTCCAAAAGTTTTTAAGAGATGTAAATGTATTCCTCTGCCTGCAAACTGAAAAGACTCCAAACTTCCACTGCCAGTGAAGGAGAGAGGGGGGGAACTGGATGTGAGGCAAACAAAAATGTTTTGGTGAAATAGGATTAGTTCTTAAATCTCAAAAAAGCTTGTGGAGTCATGCAAAACAGAAAAGAGAGGTTTAGCCTGCATAGAAACAGAATCACATGAGTGCAATATCATTCAGTCTTTCACTCGTGACATTTGGTTGTTGTTGGAGACAAATCTTTGAGAAAAGAAGTACAGTAGATTTTATAGATAAGGAGCTCAGTTTCCTTAGGTTTTTGCAGGACGTGAGATACAATTATTGCGAGGGGCTGACGTGGGAATATGGCAAATACTCTCCCAATTTGGCTGCACATGTGTTTTCTTTAAACAATGAGTTGTTATTTTCTTGTTTAGGGGAATATGTTTGATTTGTGGGCTGGAACACCAGGTGCGGAATGTGTCGTTGCGAGTTTCATAAGAGAATGACAAGGCATGGGGAAAATTGTAAAGAGCTGCCATAGTGAGATAAGTTTAAAGAGTCTTATCCTGGGCATAGTGGCTGGAGAGAATGAGATTTATTTGTGTGTATGCAGGAACTGCACAGTTTCTTGCAGACCTCTTTGAATAACTGTCCACATCCAGAGAGCAGGTTGGAGTCGCCATGGCCATCAGCACCTGCTGAGTGCTCTGTGTTTATTATGCTGTGCACAAGAAGGCATCAAGGATATAAAACAGTTCCTGGGGCTCAGCTCCTCTCAGTTGCTTCCTTCTCCAAATGAGTGCTCTGTGCATTTGGACTGCAGGAGTGTTTTGCCTTAGCAGGTTGCTTGTTAGTTTTTCTTAGTGTTTTTAAAAACCTGGGGCTTGCCTGGAATAAAGTTTAACACTTCAGCTTATTCAAAGGAGGGATAAAAAGTTATCATTCTGTTTCCTGGGGTAATGCTGCACTTCCAGATTCCTCAACACAAGACAGAGGCTATCAGTTGTGTTGGAGCTGGTCTAGATAATTCAAATATGGTTGAAGTCTGAGGGAGTTCAAATGGCAAATCCTCCATGAAAAGGCTCCTTAAGAATGAAAATTCTCCTAGTGCTGCCTACACTGCCTCTGCACTGAGGCCTGTGGCAGCTCTTGAAGGCACTTACATTATATATAGAGTCAAAGATCAGATAAAATCTGGGGTCAGTGTTACAGGTGTCAGAACAGGTGTTTTGTTCCCTTCTTTGCACTTGAGCTTTCTCCAGCATCACTTGGCCATCTGTGCTGCCTGAGTAGGGTTTGTGCTGTGACTCCTTCACCTCTTCAGCACCTTTCTGAGAAGAATGAATCAATGCCAGCACTCTGAGATCTTCCAGATGTGGTAGTTCTAAGTAAGGTCTGCAGTGCACACTTACCTCTTCTTCGGTCTCTTGTCTCTGTAGAGAGAGTGGAGCTATGGTGGGAATATTTTGTTCTGTTTATGATCCTAGTTCACAGTGTGAATTTCTAAAGAGCATTCTGGTCAAAACGTGGCTCAGATTGGTTTCAGAAGATACAGGAGAAAACGTGGGACTAAGGAAGAATGAAGTAAGGAACATCTGAAACTCATTTTAAATTCTCACATTAAAAGCACTGCTGGGAAAAGAAGGTTGATAAGCTGCTGTGTGTGTCTCTTGTTATTAAAATTTGGTTTCTTGGTATTGGTTTATAAGAAACCATCCTCCTCAGTAACCCTTCCTCAATACAGGGAATAATAAACCTCCCTAAATCCCACTGCCCCATAAGCCAAATTACGTATTAACCCCCAGATGACAAATGATAATACCAGTGTGGAATGCTTCCCAGGTACTCTTCCTAAGAGGCTGGCATCCTCTGGCAAGGGGACGAGGCATAATGATTCCTTTCCTTTGCCTAACAGGTTGTACTTGGCTTTTCAGCCCCCTTCCAATGTGACAAAACTCTACGTTCCAAAATACACTCCCTGTGTGCCTTCTCCTGGCCCAGATACCATTTGCACGTTATGCGAAGGAAATAAATACTCTGGTGTCCTCCCAAACGACATGAAGCTCCTGAGCACAGCTTCTTGCGGTTTCCTGGTTGTTCTTAATAATCTGTTGTCTTGCCTTTTGTCTGGTGCTGAGGTAACACCTTGGCCCATATTGGATGGAGGGTGATGTCTTCTCAGACATACACTCAGTTTTCTACCAGAGGTAGGGAAAGTTAATATTCTTAAGTTGCTCTCTTATGAAACCCAAAGTAGCTTCTGGGCAATTTGCAATGAAGTCCAGGGAATGGGTTTATCATTACCTGAGAGGTGGTATTTTACTGAGATAATTTTTGTCAAGTCCACTTTTTAGGAGAGATATTTTTGTTTCTTTTTTTTTTTTTCCCCAGTGAAAACTAAACACAAAAGTGGATTGAGGCAGTATGGTTGAAGGGGAAAAAAACATGTTTTCTATACTTAATAACTCTTGCAGAAAAGCAAGTCAGCTCAAAGGAGTCCCTGTTTTGATATTAAATGAATGTTTTATTTAAATAAAGTAATGCCACCAGCTGTAGATCACTTGGTGGCTCTGCCTTGAACATTTTTCTCTTTGGGTAGACATGACTGATTTTTAAAGACAGGAGGGGTTTATTTGCATTGATCTCACAGTATTGACCTCAGGCTAAGTGCCATCAGCTGTGAGTTTAATCACATCTATTTAGATGGTTTTCACATGGTCGATGTGAAATGTTTTCATACCTTAACAAATACTGAAGCTTTCCTTACTCTTCCTACAAAAACAAATGGGACTACAACAGAGTTACAGTCAAAATGCCTTTTTTTCTTTTTTTAGTGAAGAAGTAGCCTCTTATTTCAAGCACGAGCTACCCAATCCTGCAAACTTTGGAGAGCAGCTCTGTCTCAGGAGACACCCAGTGTTTTCAGCTCCTCCTGGGCTGTGCATGTTTGCTGCAGGAGAAGGCTCTCCAGGACAGAGCTGTTCCCTTCCCTGGCTGTACCAGTGGCCACAGGTGGAAGCTGAACTTGAGGGAGACACAGCTGGAGGTGTTTGAGAGTTCAAGCCTGAGCAGCCACGCCCTCACTGCTTTGGAGGGAGGGCACAAACCAAATACATTTAATTTGGCTCCCAGGACGATAACAGGACCACCCTGTGCACTCAACTGACCCTGTTATTTGGAAACAGAGAATGCTGGAAAAAAAAAGGAATGATAATTAAGATATTGCAAATGAGCAGTTTTTCTATACAGAAGATTAAAACCGAAGCATGGCCAACAATAGGAGCAGAGGGAAGAAAACTGCAGGCAGAGATGCAACAATGAATTTGCAGGTATTACTCTGAAACTGCTGCCATAGTGGGCTGGAAGCTGGGATGGTCTCTGAGATGTCCTTTCAGAGAGGAAACAGGATATGGTTAGAGAGCAGCAAACATTTTCAGCCCCCTGCAGATGTCAGCTAGGGCTCTGAGAGCCAGGAACTAAAGCAGAGAGTATCTGAATCTGATGAGGAATTGCCTGTATTTCTCCAGAGCAAGAATTTTAGTATTTTAGCCTAGTGAGGAAAAACTACCCTGGTGAGCTGTTGGGGTCTATCAGATGAGTGACTGGTCAGAACATGGAAAAATAACTTATAAAAAACCAGCACAAACCCACTGAGATGGGGGAGAACCCATTGTCAGGCCATGTGTTTAATGGCCAGAGCTCACCTCACTAGTACATGAACAAACACTTACACTAGTTGTTGGCTTCTGAGGCCAGGAACTGTCATGAAAAATCAAAACAGTCCAAAATGATTCAAATCAAAATGGTAAAAGAAGATTTTATTTCACTGAATGATCTAGAACAGGAAGCCAGGCTTCTTGTTTTCACTCATTAGTTATTTAAATCAATCACAGCTGACTTGAGTTAGGTCAGAATATCACCCCAGCTGCTTTTCCCTCTCCCATTTGCTCCCTAGTTTCTCCCATTTCCAGTGGCTCTCGGCAAGTGCTGGTGGTAAGAGGGCACTGACACCCAGCAGGGGCTTAACTGAGCTGGTGAAACCCCAGCCAGTGTGCTGAGCTTACCAGGGTGTCATTTACGGGGACAAATTAGAATTCGTAGGCAATGATGAGCATTTCTTGCAAAACTTGGATCTGTTTGCATGTTCTTGTGCCGAGCTGTGAAGAGGATGAAAGAAGGATGTGCAGAAGTTCCCATCCTCTATTTCCCAAGGGATGGGAAGACCATCAGTGAGGAGGTAGACCCAGTGAAAGTGTTAAAACTCTTGAGACTGAACTTGTTTTGTTCTCCTCTGGTCTAGAGGCTGCTGTTCCTGTCTGTCCTCCCCTCTCTGCTTGCAGAATGTTTTATGGGACTGCCATTGTTTTACTCTGGCAGCTTATGTTGTAATTTCAAACTGTTCTCACAGTATATTCAATATGTTTCCAGTCAGTGGATTTCAGCTAAGGAGATTAGTTGCTCTTATAGAATGCTACTGGACAACATTAATACTTGAGAATTATTGTGTAAAATAAGGTTTAGGCTCCCTGGGTCGAGGGTTTTTTTTCTCAAGTGCTTAATTTTCTTGTTTGCTCCAGATGGATGGTTTCTATTGGTTTTGGGCAAAAGTGTTTCTACTGGGCATACATAATGTAGAAGCTTTGTCTAGAAAAAATATTTTTTTTTTTACTTTGCATGGTTATGGATGCCTCAAACCCCTCTAATTTAAGACTATTGCAGGTATTCTCTGGTGTTTTATTTCTGTAAAATGATTTAAATGCATACTGTAGGTGACAAAAGGGATATGTTGCTATTTTATGCTGTCTTTTAGTGCATTGCTGTAAATCAGTTTAACCAAATATTTGCTTGAAAACCCTAAAATAGCGCATTATCTTTCACTTTTGGTGTAAATGAGTATAATTTAATTTGAGTGAATAGCATATCTTTTGTCCTAAAATTAGCCCACACTTTACAAGGATAGCTCCAGGTTGCCTGTTGGTATAATTTCTTGCAATGTCAAGAACATGGATGGAAATAAAAGCCTTTTTCTGTCTTGACTCCTTCCCCCCTCTAATGTACCTTTTCCCCACGTACCTTGCTCAGAACATGGGATTTCAGTGTGTGTCTGCACTGGGTGGGAGCTCCCTTACAGTCCTCCAAGGAAAGCTGATCTTGTAGTAGTGGAAAGGGCTGGGTTTGAATTGCTTTTATACTTTCAAGGGGTTACATCACCTCCTGGTTTTTGTTTTGCTCATTATACGCTTTAAATGAACTTTTCTGTGTGCTGTGGTGGACTTCAGTGCCTGTGTGAAACCTGGCAGTGACTGATTCATGGTAACTGAAATGGCTGAAGGTTCAGGAGAAGTGAGATTTGTTAGGAGAGGAAATAAATTTGATCACTGATATCACTCTAACTTGTAAATTTTAAGGTGTTGTGTATGAGTGGGAAGGCAGAACTAAATAGAGCATAGGGGTGGCCTTAAAAAATGCATGCAAAATTTAACTCTCAGGAGTAAAGTCCATGAACCACTTCTTGCTTAGAGTATTTTTTCTTATAAGAGTGGGGTAGAGTAAGAAATAAGATGAAAAACTCATTTGTGTAGCTTTGAAATATCTTTAAATGCTTCTTTTTAACTTTTGGCTATAACCTATCTTTTTAAGTTTTTACTTTGGACCAAAAATGTTTATTTATAGTGCAATTTTGCTTCTTAGAATTCAAGACAGAAAAAAATTCATAAACGTTAAAGTGACTGTTAAAAAGGAGCAAAGTATCACTTGTATGAGTTTCCAGGTTTTGGTACCACACTTACACACATGACTAGTCAGAATTGTTGTTGAATTTTGCTGAGGAGTGATAACACACCAACTTTGCAGACTTAAGGTGCAGTTAAGAGACTCTTCCCCCTCAGTGTTCTTGCCAACATGGGAAATTCTAGTGCTCGTGCTGTCACGTCTCAAGGCACTGCACTGAATTTGCTACTTTTCCAGTGTGTTTTTATAGTGCCCATAGGAGGTACAGGGTGAGCAGGAGAGCGCGGACAGGAATGTTTACACGTGCACTAAACACTCCCAAAGATATCAATGGTATTTTGCTCTTTCTGTGAATAGTTAATGTGATATTATTGTTATATTTGCACATTAATACTTTTATCAACCATTGCTGCCTGTCTCTCAGTGGATATAAACCACAATGTGTTTGAAGAGGTAAAACATTTGTGTTGATCTCTCACCCTTCAGCACCACTGATTGTTTATACAGTTACCAAACCAGCTGTAAACCAAATCAGTGCTGATGTGGGAGGCTGATTTCCATGCAGTTGTTAGTATAAAATACTCACTTGTGGTAGTTTATGCCCAGAGAGTGAGACAACAGCAGAACAACCTGATATTATGGCATATATCAAGGAAATTTTTTACACTCGCATGCACAGAACTATGTCACCAAACTTGTTTTCGTATTTGAGATGGACAGATACCCTGGACATTCATCTGGCCAGAAACACTGTGTGTTCTGCTGTCACTCTTCCTGGAGCCAAGGAACTGGCATTGTTGCTTGTAATGCTGCTTGTTCTCTGGGAGTGCTGGGCTCTGCACTGTGGCTTTAGGCTCTCCTGCCTGAGCTGGCACCCAAAAATACATCACTGTGTGTCTAGGCAAAGCTCATTCTGCTTGTGCTGACGCAGGATGCCGAGCACTGTGGCACCAAGAGCAAGCTGAGATGATTAGATCTGTACTGAACTGGGCAGGTCTAATTCGTGTTGTAGCACAGGCAGCATAAACACTCCTTTGATTACGAATTGTTATTTAGAGATGCTCAAAGCTATGTGAAAAATTCTTTCTTTACAACAAGAAGCCCACCCTGAGTGGGAGGCTGGTGCCACCCAAGCCAGTGCTTACATTGGCTCAGTCCCTTAACAGTGTCTGGTTTGTTTTCATGCTCTCTGTTTGCTGAGAGACTCAAGACATCCTCTTTCTGCAGTGGGAAATGAACACATGGGCTTTTTGGCTTTTTTTTTCTTCTTTCTTTTTTTGAGGCTTCAAGGAATTGAATGTCTTATCCAAACAGAGGTTCCAAATCCCTGTTAATGATATTCCAGTCTTGGAATTTCTCTGCTAACCATCACTCGTCAGTGGTGAAGTGAATACGTGTGCACTGTGCAATCACACTCTGAGCTACGTAGGGTTTAGTGCGTGTTTGTAATTCCTTTAACCTAAGGATAGAAACAGGTTTGTCCCTGAGCTTGGTAGCTACGTTTTTCTGAGTTGTTAAACTTTTCACTTCTTCAGCCAAGTATTCTCTTTATGTTTATATGTGTGTACAAGTACTGACATATCTGTCTCGCTCCCTCTTCTCCACTTAATGGCATTTTCTCAAGAAAGCCCTTGGGTTGTAATAAGGCACAAGGGGGTGATCACTTCCCTCATCCTTTGCCTTATCTTCACTTCTGAATTATCCCCTACTGAAGACCGTATTCAAACTTCATCTATTGAGTTGACATCTACTTGAGATACAAAGAATATGTTTTTTGAGCTATTATTGTTAAAAAGGGGTTTTAAGATCCAGGACAAAAGAGTGGATGTTAAACATCCCTCTCTTGCAGAGAACTCATTCAGTATCTGATAATGAGCGATCTGCTCAGGATAAACGAAGATAAGATATCCACGCTCTGTCAGCAGCCTCAGCCTCCCGGACTGGTGGGAGATGGGGTTTTAAACGCTGCTTGGGTTTGCAGCACTTAGAGCTGCAGCTCCTCACAGGGCTGCAGCAGTGGCCTTACTGCTCACATGGCGGTTCCCGCGTTTGACTCGGCGACATTGGAGTTATTGAACACGGACCAAATATCCGATGTTGTTGGTCCGGGGTTTGGGGGAATGCAAAGGGCGTGCTTAATCCCAGATGCTGCTCGTGGTTAGACGGGGGAGCTCCAAATGACACCAGCTGGCCTTGGTGTTGAAGTCCCCATTGCACCAGTACCCCAGTGAGGGTCCATGGCCAAAAACCGGACCTCTCTCAGAAGGGAGGGGGTCACCCCGAGCCCTCCCGGGGGCCGCCGCGGCCGCCAGAGGGGGCCGCTCGCCTGGCCGCCCTGCGCGGGGAGGGACGGGACGGGGGATCCCCCCGGACCCCTCAAACCCCTCGATTCCCACCCCCAGAACCCCTCGGTCCCCCCGGTGCCGACCCCGCTCCGCCCCGCGGGGCTGCGCTGCCCCCGCCGCCTCCAACACCCCGTTCCCTGTCCCGCGGCGCTGCGGGAGCATCTCCCCCTCTGCCCGCGATGCCGACCCGAAACAGCGCCGTGCTGCGAGCGATGGGTTTGTCACCCCCTCACACGGCGTTGAGTCTGCGTTTCCCGCAGCTCCCCGCGCTGACTTCGCTCTCAGAGCTTCTGCGGTCCCCCCGCAGCACCAGCGCACCCCGAGCTGCGACCCTCAGGGTGCCCAAGGGTTTGGGTGCCTGGAGGAAGGAAAGCTTCCCAAGGAAGCCAAAATCAAAGCAGACATTTCAAGGTCCCTCCTGCCCCGTTTACAAATCTTTTTGGCACCGTCTTAATTGTGTTTTGTGTCGGTAATCTCCGAGTTCCCAGATACCCGGTTTTCACGGCGTGTAATAAAGCCCTCGGTGCTGAGCAAAGAGCTTCTTATTCTTCTATTAGAATGTAAACCCCAGAATGCTGTATCCATTGAAAAACAAAATTTGCATTGCTCCGTGCTGCCATTTATTTAACGCCATATGGAAGGGAGAAATTTGACCTTTCTGATTGTTGTGTGGTCTCCTTGAAGACACTCTAGTCACTGAGTAAATACACACGGTTTCTTTTTATGCTGGAAAACAGATTATAGAAAACTACAAGTGAAAGCAGCTGATTATATTAAATCCAATTACACCTTAATAGCTTTATGGAGTTTTCTTTGCATTTCTTAAAAAATTCCACATGCAGGGCACATACTGAGAGGAGATGATGGCAGTGTAACCCCCGTATCCTTTGTGTAATTATTCTTGTTATCAAACTTAAAGCCAATCTTTTAAATATATTTTTTGTTTCTGAATGTTATGGATAAGGGTGCATCACTATATTATTAATTCCTAACTAAAATGGGAGGGAAATGACCACAATTACTTTTATTTTTTTTTAAATACAAAATAACTGTTATTCATCAGAAAACTATAGTGCTGAAACTAAGCATCCTGCTGAGATAAAACAGTGAATGTGTTTCTTATGGTGAGGGAGAAGATAATATATTAGCTCTCAGCTTGCTCTGTTTCTGTAACCACTGCTGGTGTCCTGTTTGGAAACATCAGGCTCTCTGCTACACAGAGATTTTGCCATTCGCTGCTGATTGTATATTGATGAGCATAAACATTTTTTATAATCTGGGCACTTTGCTATTATGTCCAGCATTACTGTGTAAACAAACAGGTGGGTGGCCAGAGAAAGGTAGAATTTAAATTTTTTTTTTTTAAAGCTGTAGCCAGAGCTAAAGAGCTTTCAGCTTTCGGACAGATATTGTGGTCCAAAATCTAGAAAGTTCATCTGAGGTTTTTGAGAGGTGTTCACAGGACTTTTTAGAGGAGACTGTTCAAAACCTCTCTGGCTCTGGGAAGCATCTGTAACTGGGCATCCGAAGCACAAACACATATCCAGGCCTGTTTCAGAGTTAGAACATGACTGTTCCTTCCAGTTTAGCTGTGATGCATCTGCTCAGCACACTTAAATTGCTGCCTTGCTATGTGACAATTAATAGTTTTGTTGATGTTTAGGTACATATGTTAATATTTTCCTCAATATTGTCAACCCCATATGCATATTATCGATGAAGTGAATTTTCCTCCCAGTTGGCATTTCTAATGTAGCATAAACGTAGCTGTTTGTTTAAGTTGAGGCACATTCTTCTTTTACATCACTACAGCTCCTGGTTTCACCGAAGGCTCTATCAGTAAAAATGTGATGGGAAGCTGCCTCCAAAAATGTGAGTTACATAACAGGTAGAAATCCTCTTTGGCTATAAAATATTTATTCAGTATTATGTAAGAAAATGGAAAAGCTTGGAGGTGGAGAAAAAAAGGGGAAAAAAAATCTAATATAAGATTTGAGTGGGAAACCAAAGCAGATAAAATCTGAGAAAGTGAGCCTGGTGATGGTGGAAAGAGTCTATTTAAGGTTTCCTTCATGACTTCATCATTAATTCCCAAAGTTTTCAGGCTGAGGAGAGAAAACAAGTGTACAGGATCTGAGCTTTCTGGTGCACAGCTCTCACGTATTCTCAGACTTCAGGTGCAGTAAGAAATGCCTTTTATTTCCTCCATAAAGCTTTTGTCACATTACGTGAAGATCCAATGAGACCTTTTCCAGGGAAGCGTGACTGAAAGCTCCCTGCCTTCCACATTGCCATCCACCCACCTGGCCTTGAGCCTGCTGGAGGCACGGAGGGATGTTTGAATACCTGAAGAGATCCTTCTCCCATGGGGCAACTAACACTTCCAAAAGAGCACCACGTACTCTGTAAAGTAGATGTCTTTAAATCTGGGGTTAAGGAAAGAAAGTTCTTCAGCCTGTGAGTGAAGTCACAGTGCTGTCTGCTTTCTGTGACTGGGCCAAGACTTTCCTGCTGGCTGTCTTCTGGATGTTTTGGAGTAGGAAGCAGGTCCTGAGTTTGCTTTCTCTCGAGACAGGAGATTTCAGTGGGTGTGCCCTGGTTTTCTCTGTGTTGTGCAGGCAGCTGAAGAAATTGGCTTCAGTATTTGCAAAGCAGACATTGAACTTTTTTTCTTATTGTTTTGATTTTTGTTTGTTTGTTTTTTTAATTGAGAGAGTCATCCTATTTTTCTTCACTTTTAAAGCCTTGGTAGTTTAATGAACTCTTTAATTTAAATCTATAGCGTAGCAGGAGGAAAAGCCTTCACTGGCTTTAGCAGTATTTTTCCTTAATAGTTGAGTTTGCTGCAAGAATTACAGTGGAAAGTAAAATAAGTCCTACCTGTTAGCTTTGTACATGATTGTTTTTAAATATTTGTCCAGAAAAGTAGGGCTGAACTCAACTGGATTGGATTCCTTGGTTTGAGTTGCTGCATGAGCGAAGGATTCTCACTGGGGAAAAGCTTTGATTCTCTTATCTTGCTGTCGAAGCATATGATGGTGAAAATGAAATTAACTTGTCACAAGCAAAGTTTGGTGAGAACTCATCTGCGTGCAGAATAACTCCTGTAAGCATGACATCTTCATTTAAACATGTTTCTGACACTGCACGGGGAATTTGTCATGCAGATGAGATCCTCATTAGGAAGTAATATTTTTAGAATACTTTAAGCAAAAATAAGCATGTTTTCCTAGAGGCTTTCTGTACATACATAGAACAACTCTTAAAAAAGGGAGATCATGGACATGGTTGTATTAATGTAAGACAAATGTTTTCCTAGGTCATCTCATTAGGAAATCCAAATTTGGAGTTCCTACATGATCCACCTTTCACAAAATGTTATGTTTTAAAGGCCTAGGCTTTAATGTCTAAAATTCAACCTACCTGTGCCAGATGGCAAGGGGCTGTTGCTTTTCTGCAGTGCACCACTGGATATCTTTCCTGGTCATTTCAGACAAGAAGCAATAGGTCTGTTTTCCTGCTTTTGAGCAGGGTGAAATACAGGTACTCTGGCTGCTGAGAGCCAGACATGGATTCTTCACTGGGTTTGTGCTTCCCTCAAAGGCTTGACTAAGTTGAGAGTGGCTTTGCAGTCACCTTAAGTGTGTTTCTGTTTGTCTTGTTTTGTAATGTAGGTACTTTTGTGGGTAATTTCTGGTCCATTCCGGAAGTTAAGGAAGTTTTCTGTGTGTCAGCAGGAGGAGATTTGACTTTGCTGATGATATAAAATACATGGTCTCAGTGCAGTCCCCTGTGGTGTGAGCAGCAGCGAGTGGGAGGTGATAAGAGGTTTCGCTCAATGAACTGTCCTACCCCTCTGCAAGAGCCAGAGAAATCCTTTGCTTTGTGAGGCACTCAAGCAGTGTGAAGGATAGAAATGATTAAGGTATATGGGAAAAGTGGTGATGAAAATCAGGAATTCAGGGCACTGGATGGATGGTAAAAGTGACAAAGAGCAAATTAATTAGTGCTCACATCACATCATTTGCTGCTCTGGCTCCCTTGTTGATAAGACCAAATAGTTATTATTAAGGAGAAGCAGTTTGTGTGAACTTATAAAGCTGTAAAGAGGGGCAACTGATTAATATGAATGTTTAGGGTTGGTGTCAGTCTCCTGTGAAACTGATAAAGTCTCAGGAACTGAAATGATCTCTGGCTTCTGTCACCCTGGGCGCTGAAGTAACAAAGTGTCTGAGCCCTTCTGTTCTGTGTGCTTAGAAAATGGATAATTAATTAATGTGGACACTTCTCCTCAAGTGAAGCAATTAGAACTCTTGTCAGGTGGGGTTGGGTTCTACTGTTCACCTGGAAAGCTTTAGAGGGAAAACCTGGGAAGTGCTCCTGGCCAGAATGCCTGCTGAGCATGTGTTGTACCAATTGCACTGTTGATCCATATCTGTGTTGAAAAGCAGTACTTTTATTTTCTTGCAATATAGATTCTGAAATTATTGGATTGCCAAGTCATTGGTTTTTATTGTAGTAATCTAAAAAAGTCAACTGTGAAACTTCTAGCTTGAATAATGTAATAGTTTCTTAATACTCTTATATTCAGTTTTGTGAGGTTTTAGGTTTGCTTTAAAAAGATGAGGTTTGGGTTTGAGTGTGTGCTTTCAGCAAGAAAAGCAACACTTCTTGCAGCTACTTAGATGACAAGGAAACAAATACAGTTACTGTTCAAGAGAGTGATGTTCACTTTGAAATATGCTGTGGAGTCTGTGGTCCTTTTATAAGATGCACTCCCTCCTTGTTTGAGGAGCACTAATGTAAAAGGTGGATATTGCACTTGAGTGGACCTCTGCATGCAGGGAAGGAAGCAGCAACCAGACTGGGGAATCTGGTGACCCAATAGAAATGAGCAGAGAACTGCATGAAATAGGCTCTGCTCTGTACACACAGTAATTTCCACCTGGTGTGGTTTTGATTTTGTTTAGGGAAAAGGAACCTGTCTATGTGCTTTAAATAGCCACTTTTTTTTTTTTTAAGAAAATCCATCATTAATTCTCCCTTCAACTGAAAGAAAAACCAAAGAAGCAAACAAACAAAAAAAAATCAAAATAAAGTCAATCCCCTCAACCCCAAATAACAACCACCCAACCACCCCCCCAAAAAAACCCCCACCAAACAAAAGAACTACCTAACCAAACAAACAACAACAAAAAAAACCAGTGAAAAATCCCAATGCCACGCTCCCTGAATTTGGCTAACTCCAGGCCTAGTAATAGGGATTTTAGTTGGTGGCAAAGAAAAATGGAAAGTTTGTCATTATGTTAATTCATTTCCCGTGGAGGAAAATACTGGATAGCACTGGATACAGGGCCAGTTCAGCATTGTTGAATTAAATATGCATGTAATATATTTGAGAACCCACAGGTAAATGGCATATGTATGAACAGAGTAGCAATGCACACTCAGTCAAACGAAGGTATTATCCAAAGCTGGATTGTTGATGAAGGCAGGGAAAACAGAACAGAAAAGGGACATAAGGGTAGATAGAAACCTTAATATTAAAGGAAATAAGAGATTCAGGCAGGTATTTGTGTGTGTCCATGAGAAAGCACATCTCAGTGTGGTGCTCTAGGACCACATGTCACCCGAGTGCTGCTGTCAATTCTCACGCTGGTTAATGAATGTACTTTCCTAGAAAAGTTATTGCCTTTTGAGGGGGCCAAGCCTGTGTCTTTGAGAATGTGATGGAAGAGATACAGAGCAGTTGGGACCGTAGGTGCTGCATTCCAGGCTGCATTCCAGCTGGCAGGCACCTGACACCAACCACCATTTAACTTACCTGCGGTGTTGACAAAGTTAATTGCAGCGTTTCTGAAGGGAAAAAACCCCATTGCTATGGCAGTGAGCTCCCAGGGGATTCCTTCCCGAGCCACCTCAGTGCAGGTGGGCACCTGTTCTGGGTGACACAGAGCTTGTCCCATGTAGCCTGACCTTGTCACCCGTGGTCTGCACAGGTTCTGCAGGCAGCAGCAAGAACAGAGTGGACTATTGAAGGTGCTGCAGAGAACACAATGATTCTGCTGTACAGAATCACAAAGGTTTCCTTATTCCTCTGGCTTGTGGTCTAGGATGTGAGGGGCTGCTCGAGCACGTGCTGATGTCACCTCTGTTATTTTCAGTGAATATCTGATGTTCAGGGCTCTGGTCACAGTCTGCCAGACTGTGCAAGGGCAGCAGAAAGCTGCCTTCAGAAATGGTGAGCCTTGGAAGCCTTGGAGAATATGCCACTATGTGGATTTACTGTTAAGATTCAGCTTCTGTGATTGATCTTCCTGAAAGGATGAAACCAAAAGCATATATTTATCAAAGGAGAATTAAAAATTAATATGATCCTGAATAGAAAAGTGCTGTTTCTTTGGGGGTAATCAAATGTTCTGAGATGTGGATGACTCAAGTCTGGTAGCATTTCTAAAGACTGTCAGAAGTCACAAGGTGTCTGTCCAGCTAGAAATGTATTAATGACAAAGATCTTCTCCCTCCAGTTATGGTGCCGTGGGGGACAGAGCTGCCTCACTGACATGAGTGCAGCAACAGGTGACTGACTGGCCTTGGAAGAACACAGACTGAACTGAGACAGAATCATTTCTTCAAGGTCAATGGCTGTCCTGGGGTTCAGCCTTGGTTCCGTGGTGCTTTGTTTGTGCTGTTGTACTTTGCTGATGCAGTGCTCAGAATAAACAGCTTTGCAAACCGTGAAGCAGAAGTGACAGAAAAGGAATTTTGTTATGCAAGCACCTGACAGCAGGAAGTGCACAAGAAACACATCCTCTTGCTGTCAGGAGAATTTTAGGGATAAGAAGTGCTGCTGATACAACTAATTCAATAGCATGTGCAGCAGACTTCTATATAGGGGCTACTCAATAAAATTTTAGTGATTGCTTTTATTAATTAATTTATTCCAGTAATTTTATAATTTTTCTTGTAAAATATAATCATTGAAATAATATCTTAATCATGCAGTAATTAACCATGATCACAGACTTCAGTCTGTAAACACTCCAGATGCAGGTACCCTCAGTAAACAGTAGGTTACCACAATAATTTGTCTTGGGTACTCCAGCATTTACATTTGCCTTCGCTGCTTAATGAGTGTCAGAAAGTACAAATGATTTTGAGCAAGGACACTCAGGTGTATTTGATGAGAATTTAAACTTTCCCATAGCAGTTCATTCTTTGAATTCCCATACCAAAACTAATCTGGGAAGCTGTATTTTTTTTATGTTTCAGGACAGATTTCCCATGACCCTGCCTATAAATAAAACAAGATTATTATTTCTGCAGGCTTGATTCTTTGAGTAGCCTGAGCAGTTTTCATGGATGCTTTCTTAAAATTAAAGCAAACCAAAAAGAAAGATTAATTCAACAATTTTTTTTCCTGTTTTCATGCATTCATTGTCTTTCTGTGAACTGAATCTTAGCCCTCCAACTGCGGCTGTGCTGACACAGCATAACATTTGGTTTTGATTGCTTGCTCTTTGGAAAAATTGATGGTAAATAAGAGGGAAGGGTAAGACTTACAAAGTCAGAAACAAAGATGTATGCAACTATTTAACATTCACGATCCGAGGTTGGCTCCATGCTGTATATAAGTTTGCAATTCCTATTTCTCAGCAAAAAAGCTGAACTAAGGCCCAGGTATTTGTAGCTGGACACTCTGCTAAGTTGGCCACAGTTAAATTTGGACAAGGTTAAATGCAGGTAAGACACAGTCTTAAAGAGATATGCTTAATGTAATTTATCTTTGATGTATTTTCAGGGAAAAGGTTAGATTCTTATTGCCAGCAAGATACTGGGGGGGGGAGAAAAAAAAAAAAGGAGGTTCCTGGACTTGCTCAGAAATGATTTATACTTATGGTGTTAAACCTACAAGATAGACTGTGTGGGATGTCTTTCTGTCCCTTCTGGCTGTTGGGAGGAGGAAAAAGATCTTCTGCTCTGAATTTACTGACTCCTTAATGGAAAAAAGTAATACAGTATGATTAGAATATTGTGTAGAAACATAAGTAATACAAATTCTTTAATGAGAATTTTAAATTGGAGGATACTAACTGCAGCAATATTTCTGATGCTGCAATCCCCTTGAGCAAAGGACTTGGCTCTATTTTTTTAATTGCCTTTTTTATTGTTTATTTGCTTATGGCTTTATTTTTTTTTTTTAGTGTTCAAAAGTAAATAAGGCAACCAAGTGGGGGGGATTTGATGACATTTTGCAGAAGCTGGTGGCCTTGCTTGAAACCTGTTCTAGGTGACCCTGCCTTGTCAGAGGATTAGAACTAGATGATCTCCAGCTTTAAGCTGAAGATGTATTAAAAGAAAAAGTTTTAAATCTTCTAAGTAACATTGATTGTTGTGGATTAAGGTAAACAAGACAGGATTCAGGCCTTTGCAAATACTTCTGTGCAGAGGTTGGGCAAAGGGAAGGACTGGAGTTCATGTGACCAGACCCTCTGTTCCTTCTTGGCAGCAGTGAGATGTTGCAAGAGGATGGGGAAGCAACTGTGTGGTTGGGATTTTCTTATTTACAGCAGTAAACCCTGGGGATGGGAAACCAGTCAGCCTAGAGCAAAGAGGAGCAGTGCCAGTTCTTGTTTGGCCTGCATGAACACCAGAACCAGCAAAGCAGCTGTCCTGTTCCACCCCACCATGTTGATACCCAAGTATCTATGAAGGATTCCTTCCTCTCCCTCAGCTCCCTGTGGTGTGGCAAGTGGGATGCAGCTGGAGCAGCCAGTGGTGCCAGCTGCCTTCCTTGCAGCACGCTGTGATGCAGGAGAGCTGCTGGAGACACAGTGGCTTTATTTAGCCCGTTCCTGGGGCTGCAGGAGCTACCAGGAGTAGCTGTGAGGCAGGTGGGGCACAGCAGTGTTTGTGTTTCAGAGCTGGGTAAGAAGAGTTTTGAGAACCACAGGTTGTCTGCAGAGCACAGTTTGGTCATCCTTGTCATGCCCTAATGAGCTCTTTGGGGTTTATGTTTGTGGGAATAGCATTTTTCTTGTTGATTTCCCGACCTGTCATCTGCTCTGGTTGTGTTTGATCTCACTGATTGCTTTCAACTTGCATGTTTTGTCAGATGTTCTGTGGCAGGTGTGCTGTTGGTCAGACCTTGGGGGTAAGAGCAGGTGGAAAAAGGACACTCCTGTCTTGGGCTTTGCCATTTCTTCTGAACTCCTCCTGTTAAAATTGGAGGGAGGTAATTCTTTTCAAATGTGTTCCTTTTTTGTATTGCTAGGTTGTCACCAGAAATATTTTCAATGCCCCATTTCAAGGTATAACTGTTACTATTTGCTTTATTAAGCTGGTTTTGCCCACCCCCAGATGAGTCCAGCAACATTTCAAAGGCTTTTTTTTTCCAGTTACGATCTTGTGCTTGGACTTAAACTAGAACTGCCCTGCTAATGAAGACTATGTGACAAATACATCACTGTTTTGGACACGTTTGGTTCTAAGGGCCATGGCAATTACTCCATCTCCAGAGCCTTAATCCATAGAAAATGCTGTTTCCTTTGTGCCACTGGCATTGTGAGGCTTGGAGGGGAAGCCCAGTGATTTGTTGGCACAGAAACATTATGATTCCTGAGTGCAGGTAAAGCACAAAAAGAAAGAATTTAGAAGTTTCTATGTAATTACATTTCTATAATTTAGATTAATTTCTGTTATTCTATATTTTCTGCTGCCCATTCGAAGGAGCTTTTCTTGTGTTTGATTGTAGATGTTGGTGTTTCAAGGTCAGAAAGTTTGAGGTGCTCCAGCCTTGTAGGTTCTAAAGGGAAATAACTCACAGTAAGACTGTACTTGACTACAGATGCAAACACACAATAAAACAATCCCCAGGATCTGCAGACTTAATTTAGAATGCATAATATTTCCCAAGGAGCATTTTACTGTTTTGCTGAAATGGTAGAGCATATTGTTTATGTCTTTTAATTTTTAAGAGCATTTATAGATTTATTTTTTGACTGGTACTTCGCTTTGTTTTTCGGAGATTTGGTCGAGTTTCAGTTTTGCAGTTGTCATGTTGTTTTTTAATTCCTTATCAGGTCATGTTGAGATTGACATCTCACTAGGCTTGTTTTTGATTCACCTGGTTATTTTTTAATAGTGTTTTCTGTGATACTTATTTGCAACAGAGAAAACAAATAACTGCTTAGTGGAAATAGTGTTTTGTGTTTGTCATGTCACCTCTTTTCTAGCATGTTTACGGTTTTGTTTTCTTCTTCTGTTCATTTGATTAGCTTTTCTCCAAAAGAAAATACTTCAAAGTTTAATTCTAAACCACAATTTTCTCATAAAAATACACATCTTGTTAAATATTAGTATATAAGATTTAGGCAAACTCTATAACCAGTGCTGTATAGCAATTTTCTGATCAATTTTTTTTCTGAAGAGTTTTTTCCATTAATAAAAATGAATGTATTTTCTCACGTTATTTTTCTGATTTGCCACGTTCATTTTCATGTATTACAAATATGTTCATTTGGAAAAGATAGTAGTTATTAAAATATTGTAACAGAAGCTGATTTTGGCAGTCAAGTTGCTTTTTTTTAGCCATTTGTTTGCTAACATAGTTCCTTTTCCTTTGCCTTGGGCTAGAGAATTAATTTTGTTATGCTGGGTTGAGGAGTCATTTACTTAGGCTGTTGTTCTATCAAAAGAGGTTATGAAGCAATGAAAGATAGTGAATTTGGAGAGGAAAATAAAAAACTGAACTGTGTCTCAGAGTGTTTTGTGAAGCTCTGTAATGTACAGCATCTGTAACACAGCATTAAACACTGGCAGTCTGAGATGAGTCCATGGCTTTAATGGGAAAAAAGAGCCCATGCTTTGGTGAAGAGAATGGGGGGAGTTGTGGTCTCATGGGATCATTTAATAGACTGAGGATAATAAAATGTCTTTCTCTGAAAAGCAGACATTTTTATAGGCAAAACATTGAGATGGGCGATGGTTTTTGTCTTTTATGGGCTGTTCAGGTGCCTGTGTTGTAACACCGTGTTCTGCTTTGCGTCACAGGAACACACACTGGCCTGGGTTGGAAGAGACCTTAAAGATCACCCAATTCCATCTCCTGCCATGGGCAGGGACACCTTCCACTAGCCCAGGTTGCTCCAAGCCCCGTCCAACCTGGCCTTGGACACTCCCAGGGATGGGGCAGCCACAGCTTCTCTGGGCAACCCGTGCCAGGGCCTCCTCACCCTCACAGTCAAGAATTTCTTCCCAATATCCCATCAAACCCTGCTCTCTGTCAGTTTGAAGCCATTCCCTCTTGTCCTGTCACTCCAGGCCCTTGTCCAAAGTCCCTCTCCAGCCCCTGTAGGCACTGGAAGGGGCTCAGAGGTTTCCCTGGAGCTTTATCTTCTCCAGAGAATTTCTTCTCCAGCTGAACAGCCCAAGCTCTCCCAGCCTGTCAAGATCAATTTTGAAGTCCTTTATTTAATTTTTAGTGTCAAGAGTAACTGATAGAAACCAATTTCTTTCAGCCAAGCCTGTCCTTGTAGACAAAGTATACTTCTGGTGTTTCTGCAGCAACAACTAACCCCAACACTGTGCATGCAATAGTTTTTTTGCTAGATTGCAGTAGGTGTGATTTTGTTGTTGTTGTTGTTGTGGTTGTAAGTCACAAATGTAGATTATCATCCATTCGCAGTCCTTTTGTAACACCCAATTTTGTAATACCCTCTTATTGAGACTCTGGATTTTATCCACCATTTTCTCAATGAGCCTTTTATCCAAATGATTTCGTTATGCTTTTTTCTTTTTTCCGTTTAATCTTGGTGTTTAAAAATAGATAATTTTCAGACATCATTAAAGCCTCTGACTCCATGAAATTTTAACAGATGTGACACTTGAGAGGTTCTGTAGTGGACAGCGATCATTTATCAGGCAATGCTTTTTAAGACCTGCATTATTATTCAATAATTAAAAATTCACAAGAGTGAAAAGATACCTTTGTAAATATTTTATTCTCTCTTTTTTTGTGTGTGTTTTTTTCTTTTTTTTTTTCTCACAAGATTTAAGATGGTAATACTTCTTATATAAAACCACTACCAATTATGGGATGATTTGCTGTGGACAATTCTTGTGCCAAGGTAGGCAGTGGGAGACAAGAGATTTAAGGGAAGGGCTTAACATGTTGAATTGTTTCACAGATTGCACATGGTCATATTTTTTTGAGAATGAGCAAAGGAGGAAATACTTACAGTAATGTGAATATTTTTCTTGTATTTACTGAGATACTGGGAAAGATTTCCTATTGAGTGGAGTTAGGAACTGCTGGAAGAAACTGCCTAACATTAACATGAAATAATTGGTCAACATGCTGCTAACTCTTTGGAGATACAATTGGCTGAAGTTCTGTGTGTTGTTTGCTTAATTTGCATTTCTTTATTACTTCTGTTTCTACCACAGAATACTGAATATTCTTGGGGTTTTTACATCTGAATAAAAATCTTCATCTCTTCCTTACATTCCACTGCAGAGTTTTTAGCCTTTTGTGTGTATTGTTAAACAGCTGTTTTAACATAGATTCTTTGGGAGGGTAAAGCTGCTGCCTGTAGTTTTCTGTTCAGAGACTATTTAGCCACAATGTTGTCAATGGGAAGAAAATGCCCCAGTCAGCTATGGCTGGAATACCTAGAATTCCAAATCACAAGCCAGTAAATTTCCAGCTGGTTTACACTTGGTTTGTTGTGTCAGTGGAGAAGTTGGATCACCTTTGTTGTTCAGAGTTTTCCTAGTTCTGGCTCTAGCATCCTTGGTGCTTTGTTGATATCTGTACTGGGATAAGTCTGTTTAGGACAGTGAAAACAAACAAATGGTGAACTGAATTCTCCTCTGTGCTTGGGAGATTAAACAGTAAAACTTGCTGAAAAAATGCTTTTGGCTTTCACTAAGAAATACAACTAAAGAAAACCCTTTTATTCCTGCATCTGAATATAATGCTGTATGTTACTGAATGTAACACCATATACAAATGTCAAACTTGCAGTATATATTTCTGTTTAGATTAGATATATAAATTAGATATTAGGAAGAAATTCTTGGCTGTGAGGGTGGGGAGGCCCTGGCACAGGTTGCCCAGAGAAGCTGTGGCTGCCCCATCCCTGAGAGTGTCCAAGGCCAGGTTGGATGGGGCTTGGAGCAACCTGGGCTAGTGGCAGGTGTCCCTGCCCATGGCAGGGGGATGGAACGAGATGAGCTTTAAAGTCCCTTCCAACCCATGCCATTCCATGATTCTGTGATCTATATTGACATAAATTGGCAGAGAACATTTGTCTACAGAATTCCAAGTTTCCTTTGATTTGAAAAGATTATTTCAATATTTTGTTTCATCCAGGAGAGCTGACTATATCTTGGTAGCTAATTTTCAGGTTTCTTCTCAGGTGGTGATTTTCAAGTTACAGTTTGGTTTAGTTTTGACCAGCTCACAGTTATCACTGTTGGTGTGCAGATCTCAAAATCTTTTACTTTCTGACCTCGAGTCTTAGAATATGTCTGAGTCATTTGCTTTTACTATTTCATGTGGAAAACCCCCATTTCTTCAACATCTGCTGTAGAAAGGAACATATGTATTAGAAAATTCCTGAAAGTGTACATGAAGTATGACAAGGCAATGGTTTAAAAATCTCTCTTCGCAATTTAATTCGTAAAAACATTGAGAATAGAAAAGACTTTTTATGAATGGAAAAGACTGAAGAGGAGTGGACGTGTACGTTGGATCAATAGCTGTGCCATCTCTTCCCTTGTCAAAATCTACTTATTCCTTTTATAAAGCACAGTGGAAGTTAAAAAATGAATGTGGGTGAATAACGCTCTGTCAAATGTGTATAACAAATGGGTATTTTCAGCAGTGTATGAGAGGCATGACTAGTGAGACAGGACAGAGTTTATAGTCAGGGAACTAGATACAAAAATTCTAGTAAGAATTTAAGAATGATCTTTTTGGTTATTTTTCTCCCGTTCCCTTAGAAAAAAAAAAAATCAACTCTTGCAGCAGTGGAGCAGCAGATGAGAGAACTGATGTGGCATCTTGCCAGAGAAGAGAGCTTGCTGTATTGACAGTATATATATTTCAGCTGAATGATTGATTTAAGCAGCTTTCTGCCTGGAAATGTCACATTTTCGTAGTAGTACATTTTGGGGATGGTAACTGATACTTAAGATAATTGTGCTACATGGATGCTGCTTTCTTTTTTTTTCTAAATGTCATGGATAAATACTTAAGGGAGACCTAAAGCCAGCCCTCTTTGGTTAGAGCAGGTTTTAGCTGGATCCTGTGTTTCACTGGATGTTGCATTTGAACTCCCCTCTCTGGTCTGTGTGAACTGTAAAAACTGTAGGTGAACCTGAGGATCATTGTTACATTGTGGCTCCTGTTTTTAGTCTGGAAAGCAGCATTCTAGTTTTAGGTGTGAGAGAAGCTGCAAATGACTGATTAGTGAAGCTTTGCTTTCATGAGTATCCACGTCCAAGTGGAACCACTTAGGCTCTGGTTTCTCTTTCCCTGTACACTTGGTGCTCCAAGTGACACCTCCGTGTCAGCTGCCCAGTTCTGAAGATGAACATTTACTATGGTCATGTTTTTTAAAATGCACTTGCTTTGTTTGCTGGAAGATTCCAAGTGGCAAGAGATTGTCTGAATCTCGATCTTCGAGATCTCTTTTTCCTTGGATGAGAATGATGCAAACCCAAGTGCTTGTTTGTTTTTTTTTGTTTATTTTGTGGGGGTTTTGTTTGGGTTTTTTTGTTTGTTTTTGGTTTTTTGGGTTTTTTTTTCCTGGCAGTTTAGGGGATTGGATCTCTGATATTCTGGGCTTTCTCCTTAGATGGAATAGCAAGGCTCTATTTCAGGGGTACTGCGGGGAATGTGTGATCCTCAGAAAGCTCTTCTTGAGGATGGAGGACAATTATTTTAGAAAGCTGATGAGGCAAACTGGTAGAAATTAGGTTGGCACACACCATATAAAGAAAAGCTGGTCAGTCAAGAGAGAAAATATGCTAAAAAAATCAGAAAATAGTTTTGTTTGTTTAGACGTAATGTCTGTTGTCAAATACTAAAATTTTTTTTTCATCTTGCATCCTTGAGTGAATGAGTGGCAGAAGAATGCAAAAACAATTGACATGTTTATTATGTTCTTGTGAATTTTGGCCTGGTATTTTCTTCCCTGTTCGTCCCTCAACGACTTCTAATAAACTTAATGGTCCCAGTTGTGGTGGTTTGAAAATTGAGAGGGGTTTTTTACTGCTTTTGTTGAATCCACCTCAGCCAGAAAAGCCAATGCCTGCTGTTTTATGGGATTGTTTTTTTAAACTGTACATGCTGGCAGTATAAATATTCAGGAGACAATCTAATTTTATGTGTGTGTATATGTATATGTATATATATTTATACACACAGGCAAGGTTGGTTTTGGTTTTTTTTCTAGTTGATTTCTTCTTGGTAGAATAATTCTGGTTGCTGCTGTGGGCTGGTGATGTGCTGTGCAGTGAGAGTTTCCTCTTCAACCTCTCTATTGGTGAATGTAGAAAGCAATGTTTGCTCTGACAATGCATTTGTGTGTCCATGAAAGAGGTACTGAATCGTCCTCATTGTGCTGCTGTTCCTCTGAACCTATTCATGTCTCAAACACTAAAAAAGGCATTGTGAGAGCCAAACATTTTATGCCTACGTGACAATATTTGAAGAAGATAATCAAAGCTGTTTGTTCTGCTTTACTGCTTTCACTTTGTCTGCAGTTCAGGTCTTCATTATGAAGCAAGATGGTGTCTGAAACATCGTCTGTAAAAGAGGTTAAAAAAGGAGGGGGGGGGGAAAGCCAAAATAGATTTGGGACTAAAACACCAAGGGAATTGATAAGGGCTGGCTGGAATATTCTTGGTTGTGCAGTGTATTCTGTGTGTGTTCATGACCTGTTGTGTGTGTCCTACAGACTGTGGCTGTTGGCTTTGGAAAAATCCTGAAGCCTTGACCTGTGAATATGTCTTTATGTATAAAGACATATATATTTAATAATTGGTTTTGCTTGGACTTACACTTCTTAGGAAAAACCTAGAGATTTTTATATTCCTTATAATGTGCTTTAATGTAAAATAATGATGCCACTGCTTTGTCTGTAGACCCAGAATTTTTATTTAAACAATGCTATAATAATGGTTGGTAAAACCTTCAGAAGAACAGAACCCCAAAAATTGTTTGTATGGCAAAAAGTAGAAGTAACAGAGAAGCACCGAGAGAGTGCTTTGCTAACAGTAGAACTCCTTCAGTCATGTTTTTGGGAGTTTTTTTGTGTGAGTTTGGTTTTATTTTTGTTGCTGTTCCTTCAGCCTTTTGTTTATCTGTCAAAATAATAGGTCATATGAAAATGAAAAGTACTAATAAAAAATGGCCAGAGCATTTGCATGAGCAAGAAAGCAAATAAAGCATGTTTATAGGACAGGATTCTGAATCCTAAATTGAAAGTTGTCTTTATTTCTGATGGGCTAGGGAAAGGTGTGTATATATAGAGAGAGGAGGTCTGGTTGGTTGGGTTTTTTTAGGGCTTAAGATTCTGATTTTCCCAAGAAACTTAATACAGTATAAGAGCCTGTAGCCACTGACATTTTGAATAAAATTGTATTGAAATAGATTTGGCTTTTTTTACTTGAGCTGAAAGAGGTGTCTTCCTAGCTATGTGGAATTAGGAATTATTTTGAGGGGAGGACAAACAACCACAACAAAACCCCCCAAACCCAACATCCTAAGGCCCAGTCATAACCTGCCTGTGGGACACAAAGCTTTGCTGTTCCTGAACTTGTGTTTGGAAGGAATAATGATGATAAGAATAGTTAACAAATCTCTGATTATTGTTTTTTTGAAGTCAACTGCTTAATTAGTCTTGGAAATGAAGAAGTCAGCATTAAAAGAACTATTTTCATGCAGGTGTCCTGCATGATTCAGTATGTTACACACAGGAGCTGAAGTCATGCTCAGCAATAGTTGGTCTTACAAAATTAAAAGCTTAGTTGGATTATAGCCATTTTGCATGGTACAAATAATATGAGTATTTTATAGTTATTTGTATTTTGTAAATTTTTCTGCTGCCAATCTTCTAATGTTCCTGTCTTTGGGGATTTTCTGGAAGATTTATAGTGGCTGCCTGACAAGCTGGACAAATAATTTATGATGTCTTTGTAAATGCCAGTTAATATTTGTGCTGTTAACACCTTGTACGTTCATTTGCAATTCTAATGTCCAATTCTCTTGTAAAGGAAAGGTATCAATAACTGCAGCTGAAATTTGATTTTGACCACATCCAATGGGAAGTTTAAATGTTCTCATGTAAGTGGCTGAAGGCCACAAAACAATCTGGCTTTATAGTATTGGACACTTAAAAAGATCCCCAAACTCAACATTTAGAAACTTTTAATAGTAAATTCTTTGATCCAAACTATAACGTTCTTTTAGCAAAATAAAACTGGAGACTAAGGATGGGGAAGGATTTCTTTATTTGCTGCAAATGCTCCCTAAAATAGTCAAACCTTCTTCAGTATCAGGATGAGACATGAGGCTGTGTAAAAGCATTGCAGATTCAAAGAGGGAGTTTGGTGCTGCAACATCTGACCAAAGGCCATATACAGTTATTCTCAAAAGTGGTAATAAATCCCAGTATAGTAGTTTCTTTTCAATATTCAACAGTTGTTTCAGTTTTCACAAAACTAATGTATTGTTTAAAGCATGCGACATAATGGCTATTGAAAAGCCTGAGATGGTAGGAAGAAAGGAGAAAGAAGAAAAACTCAAGGGGGGAGTGGTAATGATTTTGTTACTGTGAAAATGACTGTGCATTTTGCCACTAATTTTACTGAATTCATCACTGAAATTCTTTAATTACAACATCCAATATTTCACTTTTTTGGGTGTGTTTTTTGCTATAATTGTATCAAAAAAATTGGATTTGATGTGGAATTTTTGCCTGGGGAGCGCTTCATTTCAGTTGTTTAGTCTCCTGCGAGAGTTTACTTTTTCATTGCATGTATATTAAAATCTTCCCACAAAAAGCCACAAGGACATGCTGGGATGTGCCTGCTGCCCTCCCTGCTTATTCTGTGCAGAGAATGCTTGTCACAGCCACTGAACTCCAGTGGGTTTGTGTCCTCTCATGTTCTGGTTTTGTTTGTGTATATATTTCCTGGGACGTTATGATGGATGTGGAAAAGTAGAATGGAATCTGAAAACTGTAGCAAAAGGTTAGTTGGTCTGTTAGTGCTTAGTGGATATGGTAAGTGGGATTTTAACACAGCTGTTTGAATGGAATATTTACTCAGCTTATTAGGAGATGAAGGGTTGTTTGAGTCGAACTTTGTCCCTGTGCTTCCAAGTTTCATAAAGCACTTAATGATTACTGATCCAGCCATTAAATCCAGATGATTTCAGTAGTTGAAATGGTATGTTTTCTGATTACTTTGTTTAGTCTGTGTTCAACCCAGAAGGTGGAATGTTGCCGGACGTGTAACTTGTGCTCTGTCTTTTCTTCAGATGTTCAGGTTGCAGGTAATACATCTTCATTTCCATCCTGTGAGCAGTATCTGATAAGAGGTGTTGAAACAGAGGTTTCCTGAGGAGTAGATCAGTTGCACTGATGGGCACTTGGTAATTCCTTTGGATTTAGATGCAGATGTTTGATCTCTTAGCCTTTCCAGTCTGCAGCAGGGCAGATGTTTAATACCTGTCCAAGTCCAGCTCATCTTTTTAACCTTGACCTGTGTGGAACTGGAGTGCACTGCAGCTGTGCCACAGCAGCTCTGCTGCAATGGTTGTAAACCACACGCTGAAGCCTGGATTGCGAGAGAATTCCATGCAGGAAAGGGAGAGGAGGACCAGAAATGTGACATAAACCCACGTGTCTTTGCGTATCATGAGGGAGAAGTGGGAAATAAAAATTATATTCCGTATTGCACGCTGCCTGACCTAATCACACTGCAAACTCTGTGGGGATGGTTTGATATTCCTGTCCAGAATTCATGCTTATATAGGTCAGAAATATTTTCTCTCTAGACCCAAATTAACCAATTTATTAGTGTCGAGATCAGGACTTGAAATTATATTTCACTTAGGATATTTTTCCCCTGTTCTAACTACTTCTAAAAAGGAAGAAAATTAGGTATAATTTGAAATTCAATTGCCAAAACATTCACTGGAAGAACAGTAAGATTTGAACATGCAGTTATGATGTATTACAAGAATAAATGTTAGATTAAACTTTTGATTTTTAGCTGTGTGGTGTTAAATTACTTATCTGCTCATGAAAATATTGGAGACAATAGGTTTAATGAAACTATCAACTGCATCCTAAGAAAATGAAGACATTTCTTCCCATCCTTCTGAAATAAGGCTGAGAAGAAAAGTGTTTATTATTTAATAGGAGGTCAGAGATTATAAGGTAGATCAAAAGGGTGATTTTTATATGTTTGGAGTGATCAAGAAAATATTGCCGGTCACTTCTATTTGCTTCCTTTGTTTCCTTGCAGAATTTAACCTGTAATATGAACTAAGAACACCCTCTCATCCCATTACGTTTTCTCTAACAATTTTATGATACTTTCAGCCACTGGTGGTTCTCAAAGTTGTATAAACTGAGAACTTGACCTTTCCTAAGTAAACAGTTGTTTGCATCAGTTAATCATGTGTCAGTTTTGTTTTCCACATTAGTCTTTCTCACCATAGTTCTGACAAACCAGTAGGACTAGATTTTGGTTTTGTTTTTTTAAGAGCTTTCGGTTGTTTGTGCTAATTTGAAATAATGAGTTTATCAATACCCTGGGATTGACAGTGGTAATACAGATTATTTTCTGGTGATAGACGAAATACTGTCGCACTCTACTGCCTCCACCTCACAAAGCAAAACTCTGTGGTAGTTTGGAAAAGAAATCAACACAGTTTAACTTCCTGAGAAAGTCTAGGCTGCTTTTTTAAGTGTTTGTTAAGCTGGTTGTGGCTCTTCTGGTTGGGTTTCAGGCAACTTGTACAGTGATTTTAATGAGCTGAATTACGTCTTCCTCCAAGGAAGAAGGTCTCTAGTCTCCTGAAGAATCTGATTCCTTTGAAGGTGTTTTAATTTTTCTTAAAATGACTTTGGGAAAACTGAGTTCCTGTGTGTTCTCAGAGGTTTTCAACTTATGTGCTATTTTGAGCAATGCCATGTGATTATCTAATAATGTTTAAAAAAAAACCCCCACCTTCTTAATCTTTTTCTGTCAGAGAATCAGATAAACAAAGTGTGACTTTTGGGCTCATTTTGGGCTGATACAATTATTTAGTTTAATCCTGAGTCATGAAGCTTTGGGAGAAAAAAATAAATAGTCACTGTTAGTTTGTTCTAGAAAATTAAGATATTATTAATCTGACATGGAGACTATTTATTTGTAGAACTGTTGAGAATTAGGTTTCTTAAATGATCACTCCAAGAGATGTTTTTGGCTACAGAAGATGTGGAAAGGTTAGAGGTTTAAATCACACTACTGTGCAGATGAATTAACTTGCATCTCTTGTACACTGAAAAAGAGGTTTATGTTTCCAGAACCACTCAGCTGTGGAGTAGATAATGAACCAAGCAATTGTAAAATAAATAACTAAAACCCAAACCCCTTTAATTCTGATAAATCTGCAGTATGTGTTGCCAGGCCAATGACTGTACACTTGGTGTAACTGTAGGGACTCATGGAATGGTTTGGGTTGGAAGGGGCCATAAAAGATCATCCAATTCCAACCCCCTGCTGTGGGCAGGGACACCTTCCACTGATGTATGAGCAAAACAAAATGTCCTTGGTTTGAGAGCTGCATTTGCCAGAGAGGAACAAGGAGTCTGTTTGTTGCTTCTGGATTAATTCTGAGGTTTTGTTTTTTGCATTAACAACAGGGACACCCTCCCTCTCTTCCCCCCACACCCCCTTCAAGTGTAGTTCATAAAAGAAAGAATGTTATCATTGCCCATGTTGCCAGTGTTTCAGGCACCTGCAGCTGAGTTAGTTTGAGCAATAGGAGCTGATAAGCAGCTCTGAAGGTATGCCAGGAAAAGATCTCCAACACGTCTTCCCCCTCTTCCTTCTGCTGTACCAGCACTATCTCTATGCTAGATAAAGGCCTTCCCCCACAGATCGATTATCTTCATCCCTGGAGAGAAGCAGCCAAATCCATTAATTATTCCCAGTTCCTTTGCCAAGGGAAAACAAGAGCAATAGTCAGAGAAGCCATCTATTTTAAAATTTATTTTCAGTAAATTAATCTATCATATTATTTTAAGAGGTTATCTACTTAATGTTCTTTTTATTTCTGTTAGTTTCTTCTAAAAACATCCATCAAAATAGACGTAGCACTATTAAATGGATTTCATTCTTTCTTTGCCATGTCCTTGTGCTCACAGACCTGTGTTTGACATCCCTGAGCGTTGCTGTGATCGTGTTCCCACACTGGTAGAGATTTACAGAGAGAATTATTAGGTGATCAGGCATTTTTTTTTTCTTTTTAATTTGTATTTCTGTAGCAGGAATCATTCATCAAGGTCAAGTGTTAGATAGAGAGGAATGTGGTTGGTTACTTTGTTTTATTGGTTTAAATACGGAAGAAATAACCCAAGATGAATTTTCTTTAAGGCTTTATAGACATCTTATAATATTTTCCTCAGAAAAACTAGTTCATCTACTGCTGCATTTTGATATATTGAGTCTTCCTGATACGCCTTTGCACTTGGTGGATGAGAATCTAAACTGCAGTACATGATAACGTACCATGGCAAAATCGCTGACATATTCCCCACTGAAGCAGGGTTTGTGTTTATTTCTTTGAGAGGGGGAAATGTGTCTGGAGTTGTTGTAATATGGTAATGTTGCCCTTTTCCTGACCGCTGCATCAAACTTCTTTTCATGATCAAAATCAAAGTGAGCTTTGCAGCGACAGAATCTGCTACTTTACTGAGAACCTTCAGCCTGCTGCCAACGCTGCAGTCGAGGTGGAGGAGGTTGCAGAGCTGTGCAGTTGATATATCTGCCCAGAGCTATTTTTTCAGGAGGAAAAAATAACTTTTTCAGATATATTTTTTTTCCCGTCGGACAGATATGTTTGATTTATTCTGTCATAATTAAGCTTATCTTTTGGTGGACCATGATAAGCCCAAAGATTGTACTCTGAGACTTGGCAGATGGCTGTGTGCAAGCAGTGGCTGTACACTGTAATAAGAAAGGGGTAGAGGAATTAATCCCTTGTATTTCTTCTTGTTTTACTTACCTAATTTAATAGTGCTTTGAATACTTAGTTCAAAACAAGACTGAGAATTGGGATTGTTCAGCCTGGAGAAGAGAAGGTTTTGGATTGACCTAATTGGAGCCTGTCAGTACCTGAAGGGAAGTGAAAAAAAAGATGGAGAGAGACTATTTACAAGAGCCTGGAATGGCTTCAAACTGACAGAGAGGAGGTTTAGATTGGATATCAGGAAGAAATTCTTTACTGTGAGGGTGGGGAGGCCCTGGCACAGTTTGCCCAAAGAACTTGTGGCTGCCCCATCCCTGGAACTGCTCCAGGTTGGACAGGGCTTTGGAGCAACCTGGGATCATGGAAGGTGATGTCTCTGCACATGGCAAGGTTGGAATGAAATGAACTTTAAGGTCCCTTCCAACCCATCCCATTCTAGGAGTCTATGACAAAATCAGTTTGCCCAATAAAATCTGCCTAGTGAGAATCTCTGCTTCTTGCTAAATTTTAAGAATTGGTCAACTCACCCCCATGAAACACAATGCATTTCTGTCCCTCCTACAACAGATATTTCAGAGATCTCTGAGAGCAACAGCTGGTAGCCCTCTATGAAACACAGCAGAGCTGACTGTTAAATCCCAAACGGCAATATGGAGCTCCCCAAACCAAGATTGGTGACTAGTGACAGCATTGCCACTTTCCAACCTACCTGAGAGGGTGATTGTTCCAACCCAGCCCCGGACTGGCAGCAAAGTTACCAAGAAGCTATGGCTTGAGCAAAAGCTCAAGTTACCTTGGATGTAGGTGTTGTCCTGCAGCACTTCTCATGGACTTTTCATTGTTGAGTTTTAGGGAGATGAAGCTGTTCCAAAATACATGAAAAACAGGACTGTGTCAACCCTGCAACAGTTAGCTCTCCTTATTAGTTTTATAATTTGCATTATTCCACATCCTTCTATTTAAAAGTTGCCATTATGTAGTGGTTTTCACACCTTGCCATGCAAGCTACAGTCAGAAATTTTTCAAGGCTGCACTTATTCCCTTTGCAGATAAAGCTGTACTGCAATTAAGATTAACTCAGCCTCACAGTGTTCAAATCTGAGGTAGTATCATGTAGTGTTATGGCTTCATATTAGTCTGGTAACTATTTGTAGAAGGAGATGCCAAGAGAGGCACGTGTGCAGTGTAAGTGCTGTTTTTGTGGTGTTTAGTAAGGGGTGGTTTGCAATGTCATACCGAGGTTGCACAGTCTGAGCTGAGCGGGGTCCTGGGTGACATTTTAGTGTTTTCTGAAGGTTGAGTATGACTAAACATTGTTTACCTTGCTATCCTGTCCTTCTTGGGGGAATATCTTGAGCGTGTTTCTGCTCCTTTTGTTGAAATGGATGGCACATACTGTGCTGCCTTCTGTGTTCAGCAAAGCAGGTGATGGAGAACGGCTCTGCTCCCCCTGCCCACACAGCCATTCATTTTCATTAACATGCAGCCAGCTCTCTGCTTGCTGTATGATTTGTATAAATGACTGACTTTAATTTGACCTCCTGGAGTGTGAAGGGATTTCAGCGTTCGGTTAAATGTTATAAGTTGCTGTCTTTCCTGGAGTGTAAAGGGAGTGGGAACTGATGAACCACTGCCACTGGAGAAACACCTGTTTGAGCTCAGACACAGGGCTGGGAGTGACAGGGCTCAGCTTCTCCATTAAATGTAAAATGGAAATAATGGTAGATTTATAATTGTTATAAGGAGCTATCTGGCATGGAGGCAGCCATTTATTATACCTGTTATAATTATAAGCAAGAACTTTGATATAATTTCAGCAAAATAGTTTACTTGGATCCTCGGGATGTGTTTTTTGGAGACTTGAAGCACTTCAAGTCTTTCAGGTGCTGCTTCCAGTGTGCTGCCCTCATGGAGATGCTTTAGTGACTGCTCCCATGTAGATTGTAGTGTCCTTGAGGATGGGAGAGAAGAGCTGAAGTGCAATGCCAGCTCTGCAAAGGCCAAAGGAAAAACTTCAGTTTAATTGAGACATTGCAGACACTGAGTGACAGGAGGGGAATGCCTTCAGGAATTGCCAAAGTTAGGATAAGTAGGATCACTTTGTTTATGGAGGATTACAGGGGTAGTTCAGTGAGCCAGGTCAGCTAAATGTTTTCAGGTGAAGGGGCAGAGGTCAGAAGGAGTTCCAGCTCTGCACTGAGAAGCCTCTGAGTTCCAAATGGACACGCTCAGGAAGACATGAAAGTGAAGAAAAGACTTGTCACTGATGGCTACTAAAGGACAGGGACACTAAGATTAAAAACATCATTCCTTTCTTCTGGTAGAATATTGTATAGCTCTTAGAATATTGAATTACCTCTCAGAAAATGAGAGGTAAAGGCTCTCTGTGAACAGACAGTGTCTTCTGTTTCATAATGATTTTGTTTGCGTGTTGAGATGGTCCTGCCTTTGTCAGAAGGAAGACTAAAATTACAAACTGATTTCCATTTTAAAGGGAGAGATAGAGGGCATGGAAACTAAGTGAAACTCTTGGGAGCTTCCTGAAGGCAAAGAATTGAAAAGCTGATTCCATAGGGAGTAAGAAGTTGTGACCTTAGTCACTTAGAAACCAACCTGGTAGAAAAACACCAAATGTGGGAGGAATCTATTTTTCTCATGGATGAGGTACTAAAAATCCCAAAACTCCCAAACCCAAATGTCTTTTATTTTTTTACTAGCTTTAAAGACTGTGATAAAATTTTTTATTTATTTTCTTTGTAAAAATTAATTTATTTCCTCTCCAGGTTTGATGAATGAAGGGAAAAAAGTGAGAAATTTTTGATAAATAGTGGTTCTTATTGCTCTCTGGACTGTACAGACACACATGGGAACATGTTTCCCACTTAAGTGTTAAATACAGCCCTGTGCCATCACCACTAATCTCTCAGTGGCCAAAAAGCAGAGTATGTTATTAACATGAAGACACAGAATGTTTTTAATTTGCTTAGATGTTACTGAATGCTCTTACCTGATTTTCAGTTGGATTGTGAATGGTGGTGATTTGGAAAGGAGCCTGTGGTTATACACCAGTGCCTGTGGTTGGCAGTTGTTAATTTTTGGTATTCACTGTAGTGGATGTTCATGGAGAATATTTTGGTGAAATATTTCCAATCTGAAAGCATTTTTCAAATATAGTTTGAATCTCTAATTTTAAAGCAGTCCAAAATAGATGCAGCATGTTTTTCTACATCTCTCTGATATTCTTTGCTTTAATCAGGAAAAACTTTTCATTTTCTAGGGATGTCTCATGTGCTGGGTTGCTTTGCTTTGACTTTCTTATCTTTAAGTCCTCTCTTGAAGTGCTTCAGGCTCAATGAGACTTCAATAATGTTTAGAACGGTATAGAGGAATGACACTTCTGTGAACACCTGGATTTTCCTCTGGGTTTGCCCTTTGCACCTGGAATCCAATTGACCACCTCCAGTCTGCAGAATTTGCCTTGCTGGGAGTTCTTCAGTTTATCTTCTTTGACTGCTTAAAACCTAATTGCATAAATAATTTTATAATTATTAAGAGCATCTAAACCAAATAGCTGCAAAACACGCTCCATTATTTTCAGCAATCTCTTTTTAAAGGATTGTAAAGCAGCATTTTGTAAAATTACTTTTCTCCTTGCTTTTGCCCCACATTCTTACATTGGGAAATATTTTACACACCTGGCAGATTTCCTAGATATTTTATTTAAAAATCAATAAAAGAGGTTTAAATTCCTTCCCACAGAATGTTTTAACCTGTGTTAAAAGATGGGGTTTTTTTGCATATGCAGGATGCTGCAACCTCCTATTCGTTGATATGAAAGAAAGTTTTCTCCTTTTACAGATGAAAATGGGATTTGTGTGCTGGCTTTGCTTAGATATGAAGTGTTAATTGGAGGTTATAATTTGATGTACATATTTATGATAGGCATTTACATGCTGTGGTGTGATGAATACTAAACACTGAGCACACACACAGATGCTGATGTGAAGGCTTTTGAAGCTGTTCTGTCACATTTTTTCCCACTGTTTTTTTTGTTTGTTTGTTTGTTTGTGGTTTTTTTGATTCTTTAGACCATCGGGGAAGACTCACTTGCCATTAACTACATAATTCTTGGAAGAAGCTCAGTGTTACTGGAATGCTGAGGGAATATTACCAACACCTTGGGTCTGACGGAATGAGCAGTGACAGGGTTACAGGTGGTGGTGGTGATTTTCCTTCTGTGAACAATAGAGGATGATGCCTCTCACTAGAGAGAAGTTGACAAGCACATAATTTGTGTATCTCTGCTTTTATGTCCAATTACAGTGAAGAAAAAAGAGCCTTTTCACCCAGAATATGCTATAGGGATTCATTTGCTTAAGGTGTGTTTAGTTCAATAATTCTGTGAAATCCATCCTGTGATGGGAAAATTTCCCACCATTTTAGTGGAATCTAAATTGAGATGGTGCTGAAGATAATATGCATGGAATTCTGTGTGGTTCATTAAAATAAGATATTTTGGGAGTTTTTTTCCTGGGCTCCTGAAAAATCTCCTGTCATTTAACAAACTTTAATGCTTGGCACTGTATTTTGCTAAGATTCCATTAGTACTGTCTTTCCTTTTGTGCACTAACAAATTCTCTTAACAAAATGTGAGAAAAGTGCCTGTAATCTTCCTTTACCCTTCCCAAATGTATGTTCTAGTTCTTAATCCATCTGGGATCTTATAGCCTAAACTCAGCCATTGGTATCATTGTCTATGAATGTTATATATGGTCTTACCCAAACAGCCAAGAGATAACAAGAAACTTTTGTACTTTGAGATTCACTCAATTATTGGCTCAATTATTTTCAAGTACTGAGCTCATGTGAAGGCACCACATGCACTTTTGAAGAAGAAAATGAAGAATTCTTGATTTGGACATGATTATCCAAAAAATGTCTACTGAAAACATATGTAGCTTGAAGGGTAACTAAAGTTATGACTCTTTTAAAAAAAAATTACTATATTTCAGTTGTCAAGCACTGTAATAGCACCATAACAGGGAGGATTATGGGATAACTGGTTCAGTTAATATGTGCTCTGTTGCTGCACTGAGCAGCTCTAGTGATTTAATCTGTTGGGTTAAATCAGATGCTGCCAGATGCAATTACAGGTTTACCAGCACTGGTGGAAAACAGGGTTAAAGTGCAATGATTTCTATATGTTTTGTCCCACAAGTTACATTTATGTGCATGATATTGTGCTGTGGGCCTATCCATACTAATAAACACTTGTATATATACTTTGTAATGTACAGCAGAGGCCCAGTTTCCATTAAGTTAAGCAGATTGTGACAGTCCTACCCTCTTGTGTATGGTGTGTCTATAAATTTGTTTAATGTGATATTGGGAGCCTTTATTACCTTAAGGCATCACTGTCTCTGTCTCCCCTATTACACACTTTGCTAATATTACTGACTTTTATCCTGAGATCTTTTTCTTCCTGGGCAAAGGCTGTAGAGGCAGCAAAAGTTGCTCACCAGAAAGAAATCTATAGGAATATTTTCATATGCACATCATTGCTACAGCTATTAAAAGTTTAATTTCCAGAGCTAACATAAAATTAAGGAAGTTATAAATCAATGGGCTACTGTGTATTTTTATCATCTCCTATTGCTTGGTATGACTTCAAAACATCAATTCTGTATATTAATGCACTCAGTCAATTGTATGACAAGTCTTACCCCATAGCAGAAATACTTGTCTAGATATTATTTTTACTTTTTGTTTTTTAAAGCTGATAAATTTTACTATGATGTTATATATTATATTTTACACCTAGATTATTCTTGGAAGTTAGAACTTTGGTTGTCTTTCATATGTTTGGGAAACTGGTGCTTGACCCGCTAAACATTTTCCTACTTAAATTTCATTAACATGTTATGTACTGATTTCCTAAGATGATTTAGACATGACTACACTGCAGCTGATTAAATAATTTGTCATCTCAAACTTTTAAAAATGCAAGCATTGTATTTACCCACCTTCTGGATCCAACAGTGCTTGAAAGAGTTCGGTCCTTCTTGTGATGTCCACGAAGCACCACTTGGTCCTTCCCCCCTTGGAACTAATTCAGCTGCAGGCTCATCCCTCCTCTGAGTCTAAACATGCTGCCTTCAAAACCTGGGTGAAGGGAAGAGGTTTTGTGTTTTTACCTCTCCTGGATGTAGAAGACTTTCTTGCTGTTTCTTGACACTGTCCTGTGAGATTCACCTTTTCCCTCTTGCTTTTGCCAGAACCCCTTTCTCATCACAGGCTCGAGTCACTGCCTGCTGGGACACACAGACTGTGGGCTTTAAAAATGCTTGGAATTGGGTGCTGTTGAACTGAAATATTTCAGGGTGCAAGGCCAGCAATATTTTATCAGGAAAAACATGAAGGTGGAGGTTTTTTCCCAGCCTTCTGACAAGGCTTAGGGTTACAGGATTTAAATCGTGACAACCAATTTTGCCAACATTAATTCTAATAGTACTTTGCCTTCCTTCGTTATCAGAGAAGTTAGAGGGGCTTTGCTGCCTTGGGTTCAGATGCTTATTTTTTGTTTCACAGCCTGTCATTTCAAATTGTCAAATATTTACTTGTCTCCTGTCTGACTGTAACGCCAGGCTTTGTGTGTAATTTGTGTTTGTGTATAATTTGCACCTGATGCTTTGATGCTGTCAGAACGTGTGTAACATGATCCGTGGCTTTCCCCTGCTCCTGCTTCACCCTTTAACTGCAGATCATTTGCTGTCACTCACTTGGCATCTCTGGGAACTGCAGGAGCATTTGGAATTAATCCTATATATTATAGGCTGGCTGTGCTCTTTGTAGCACTGCCTTAAACAAGAAAGCTGCAATCTATCCTAAACTTGGCCTGTTCAGGAGAAAAGTATTTACTTCCCCAAAAATTAAGAATTTTTAGCCTTATATTCATCAGGTTTTACGATTCTACTTGCTAACAATATCTGATTTTTATCTGACTTTTGCAATGTTATGGTGAAGTGAAACACGGTCTGTGAAGTCAGTTTTCACCTTGCAATGACCACAGGAGAATGTTTGAACATCTGAGCTATTAATGCAACTTGTACTGCATAACTTGGTTTCTCCTGAACATCTGTGACTGGATTTTTGGGAGGAGGATTTGAGTTTCAAGTGGTTATATGTGTCAAAAATCAGATTTTGAATGTTCCATTCTTCTCCAGCCTGTAGATTCAAATCTCTCACTGATGCTCAGCTATTAAATGACTAAGGGTGAAATATTTGGATGCCTGTCCTTGGGAATCAAACCACAAAGAGGTAGCCCATTTTTCTGAAGTTTTCTGCATCAGATTTGTTTGATTTCTTTATTTGGAAATAGTGGTGGAAATTGTGGCTTGCAATGACTGAGTATTCATATTTGAGCAATAGAGATTTTAAAAGACCTTCTGACTCTAGTCCTAAACAAACATAATGATTCACTGTTCTGCACAATACTGGTTTTCTTTGGAGGCAGTTCCATATCTGCAAGTTTATTACTTTTCTTTGTGCATTTTGAATGACTTTCAATCATCATCATCAGGTTTATTAATTCTTTATTTTGCAGGGGAGTGAGGGTGCCTTCTAATGGTGTTTTCTGTGTCTGTGCTTATTTCAATACAACTCTGAAATTCTGGAAGTTTTGGGTTAGGGTTAAACTCAAGTCAAGTTGGATGTTCTGGAGTCTTTCCAGGTCCTGAGCCCACCTGGCACCATTGTGTGCAAACTGCTTAGAGGGGACAGGCCAGGATCTCTCACTACAACCCTCTCCATCTCTGTGTTTCTTCTGTACAGCTCAGATGTGGCAAGAAAAGTATTTTCAGTGTTTTTTCATCATTAAAAGAATCAGCAGAATCCCAGTCCAACAGATCTTCACCCATGACGACTGTGAGGTTTCACTGTCAGACTCTGTGTTCTCAGTGTCAGCTTAAGTTATTTCAATCCCTGCTTCCATGTGTTGAAACACTTCTCTAATGTGTTTCCTCATTGGAATCATAAGATCTAATTTCTGTTTGCTATATATTTCTTTTTTTTCCTTAACCCTCAAGGCCAGGAGAAGGCATTTCTGTCCCTACCAAGGCTTGGTTACTGGGTAATGAAGGTGAAGCGTTTCCTTGGGCTGGGGGTGGAAGGATGCCGTATTCTGTATTTGAGTTTCCAACTCTTCCACCTGCATTCACTGTGAAGTTCCAACGCAGTGGTGTTCAAAAGAAAACCATATTATCACAGTTCCTGCTGTGAAGCTGTAGGAAAAGATCATGAAGTTTGTAGTCAGTTATGTATTAGATGGGTTTTAACCTGAAAATCTATTTAGAGGCATTTCTTTCTCTTCCTCTTGTTTCTGACAGTCTGGAAGAGAAAGACCTAACATTTTGTATGTGCTTCTGGGAATTTCATGCAGCTGAAAATCATGACTGATGGAAAGGAGCAAAGTTGAGACTCAGTATTTATTTGTTCCTTGTGTTACCTTCTCGCCCAATAAATGCTTGCCACATGTCCTTGGGCTCGCTCAGCTAATCCTTCTTCCTAGATTTGTGGTGATGATGGCTTGGGTTTCCATTTGCAGCATCTGTAGTGACACAATATGGAACTGTGGCTTTTTCCTTCTGACCCTGGGCAGGATCCATGTCCTGCACAGGACATGCATTTCCCACCTGTGGGCAGAGGGACCACAGGCACAGGGAGCTCTTGAGCTCAGCACCAGCTGCCATGACATCTGTGTTATTTCTTGGCCTGTAGATGTGTAAATCTCTTCATGGGCTAGTAACCAAGACCTCTTGGTTTGCTCCATACCAGCATCTTTTACCAGTGTGTGACATTTTAAATTCCACATTCCAGAATATGAAGTTTAAACAAAAGGATTTTTCTCAATGAGACTTCTGCCAGTTATTGGTTAAAACCAGCTCCTGTATCCACCCAGAAGGAACTAGTAAAGCCATATAGAGCATGGATTAACCCACAGATTATTCCTTTTATGTGCTCTAGATAAATACTGCATCTTGTTGAACTTTTTGACATCAGGAGAAATTTAATTCAAATTATTTATATCAGAAACTCACTGTTGATAATAAATAATGATTTCTCTATAGAAATCCAGCTGCACAGACTGGAATGCTCTAACAGATTTATAATGCTTTTGAAAAGAGGTTTTCTTGTCTTACTAAATGCTAAATGATAGTTTGATTCCAAATTTGAAGTTGTCCTCTTAAAAAGTCTTCTGAAGTAAAGAGCCATCGCTCTTTACTGAGCAAAGAATGCATTATCAGTGCACAGAACTTGGAATGCATTCTGGAATATTTAACTTTTAAATAAAACAATGGCAAGGTTTGATTTTGGTTTTTTTTAATTACACATTTTAAAGGGCCCTACACTTGTGGTGACGTGTTATATTCACTGTATATAAACTGAAATGAGGTAATGTAGCTAAGCTTCATTCCTTAGCAAGGAAGTCAGCAAAAAATAGCTCAGTGGAAATTCAAAACCTCTAAAGTTAGGGTTCAAAACTTGGCATAAATCATAAACACTATTTCTCTGAATGCATTTTCAAAAATTGAGGGACCCTGGAATTTTAATCATTACACAGTCAAAGATCCACTTGGACATTGGAACTGAGTTCCCATCCTTTGGAACCAAATTAATGTCTTAGTGGAGAGATTCAGATCTGCAACTGGTGGTTTGTATGTAATATGAATTGAGTAGATGACATCATAGCACTAGTGATAGAACTGTTTGCCTGAAGATTACATGATAATTTTAAAATAATGGTCTGAACTGCAAGGTTTTTGTGAATACAGATGCAATTCCAGCTTCATGAATAGCAGTAGTTTTGTGGGTTCTTTTTTTTCTTTCTTTTTTTTTTTTTCTTTTCCCCCCCGAGAGCGAGACTCCAGCCTTTCTTGCATTGGGGAGGATCTGAGAGAGTTAACCTAAAGTTATCATCATTCAAAAAAATTCCATAGTATTTAGTAAACGCTTTGTAACGAAAGTACAAGTGCTAGAGGGCTAGAGGCTGTAAATTCAGAAGTCAGATGTGTGTGTGCCAAACGCAGGCAGGAAACAGACATGTCTGATTTTTGTCTCTGATAAGAAATTGTGTGAAGTGCCAAACATTGCTCAAATAGCTCCAGCTCTGTCCCACTGCTGGGAAAGTTTAGATCGTGGATCTGTAGCTTCCTGACAGATCCACTTACAGATACTTCTGTAAATGAATCAACTGTGTTGCAGTGGTGCTTTTGCCTGGAATTTGTCTGTTGGGCAGTTTATCTGAGCAAAGAATAAAGTCTGTGGTGTTAAGAGGTCTGTAAATACTATCTCCATTATTGTAAGTTCTTTGTGGGTTTGGTTTATTTGGTTAGTTGGGGTTTTTTGTTTGTTTGTTTTTTGGTTTTCAGTAGAGTAGTGATATGAGCAGGTGAGGACTGTGGATTGTTCTGACCCATCACTCTAAATAATTACAGACCTTCCTGAATTCTGACAGTGCTAACTTTACTAATTTCAATAATTTTAGCTCCTTGTATTCTCCACTTGTAAGTAGGTCAGGAAAAATAAATTCTCTCTTGCTGTTGGCCAAGGGTAGCTTGTATTAATCATGAAATATCTGTTTTGGTTTTAGAAATCCAAGATACTTTCAGCAATACCTGAGTTAACCTGTGTTTTTCACGAGCTTAGCTGTGGACATTTCGCCTTAGACCCTAATGGGGAATTGCTTCAAGATCTTCAACCACAGAAATCCCAGATATCAATAGAAACCCCGTGTGTGTACCAGCTTGTGGAAGGAAGAAACTAAAATTTCATATAGTCCTGTAGAGTAAATAGCTGTACACACTGTTTGCTAAAAGGCAAAATTAACATATTAGAGACACTTAACTGACAGTGTGTTGTTCTGAGTTATAGTGATTTGCTTCAAAATTAGGCTCAACAGTTTTGGTTCTCTACAAGCTGTTAATTAACTTGAGAAAACTGTTCTCCAATTAAAAAGGCTGGAGATGGTAATTGGGACTTTTTTTCCATGGCCACTGTCTGGTCAAACCAGAATGGTCGCTATCTTTAGGCATATGGAGAAGGAGGTGTCTCTTTCTTCTAGTGAGTGAGAAAAAAGAACAGATGATTTGGAGAAAGCTGAAACATGTAATGTCTTTTTTTCCTTAGCCTATCCAGAAGAGATTAACCAGAATCAGATGCTTTATGCAATTTCACAGTAGTACTGCAAGCCTGAAGATAAGAACTAGGAAATATTTAGGTAATTTAGATGAATTCAACTTGGTTAGGTCCAATGAAAATAAATTGTTTGCTATTTAAGGAGTTCTTTGAAGTGTGTGGTTTACTGCCTTTTGACACAGAGAATTTGTCAGGAGGAAGAATTCCCAGAGTGCTGGATGGTGTGGGTGGGTGGGAAGCAATACTGCTTTGCTTTGTAGGAGGGTAACGAGTGCCTAACTGGGTATTTGGAAAGATGTCAGAATGGGTTTTTAAAAAATGAGTTTGCCAGTACAGAGAGGACAGATTTTATTAAAGAGTTGTCAGGTTTTACTGAGAACACACCACCTTTATGGCTTTGAAAGGCTGGCTGGAATAGCAGAAGAGGAGAAGCCCATAAATGTGGCTTCAGCAGGGCCTTTGACATCATCTGTTTTGACATTTTCAGAAATAAAATCTGATATGGGGGAATTACTGCGAAACAATTACACATTTTCAGGGGAACAGCCAGTTTAGAAGAATATTCAGAGTTCTCAGTTATCCACTGTGTAATTGGAATAGGTCACTGAAGAATATCTTCTGGGTCTGATTCTTCTGTGCAATTTTTTTTAATTAACAAATTGACACTAGAATGGAAAAAACCCCGTATGTACAACTTGTAGTGCTCCCTGGATAGGTGGGGATGCAGGCTTTTTGCATGGCAGTGCCAGAATTAAAACAGATGTTTACAAATAGGTGAAATAAATAAAAACATTGAACAAATTAAAAAAGGAAATGTATTAATTACTATGGTAGGTAGAAACCTAAAATAAGAGATCATTTGGTTAGCAGGTGGAGAAGGAATTAGGGTTAAGGTACAGTGCAGGATTAAAGTGAACTGTGGAGTTTTTAATATGGGATGTTTGGAGTTTTCCTTTGTCATATCCACCCTCAGAGCTCAGGAAGGCTCACTTGGCTTCTAATTTGGGCTCTTTAAAAAAAGTGGAAGAGAAGGGAAAGCAAAGGAGAAATTATGATGAGTACAGTGGATAAAGGAAAAATAAAATGTGTGGGGAAATAAACCCTGAAAGAATTGGAAGAGTAAACTATCAGCTGACAATATGATTCTTGAAATACAAGGATTCTCACAAGAGGATGGTGATCCAAGAAGCAGAGCAGGAAAAGTCATCAAGAGTTAAGTTTGCAAGGAGGATTTAAATGGGGTAGTGTTGGGGGGAGGTGAGGGTTGAGCTGCATTTGGAGCTTGAAGCAGCAGGGTGGGAGGTGTGTGGGGGCTGAGTGAGGACTGGAACTGGGACTGGGGCACAGCCTCAGGCACGAACTCCAGGGCTGCTCCAGTCCATATTCTCCCCAAGCCTGTTGGCTTTTTCAGGTGAGGGAAACTCACCTTGCACTTCCCACGTGGCCTCTTTGGCTCCCACTGTGAGAAATAAAAATATGGTTTTTTCCACAAACAAATTTTGTCAGGAAACTCATAGGTGTGCCGTGAAGTCGTAAGGTACCCAGTCCTGCTTGGGCCTGGTGCCAGGGCTCCTTGTGGCCAGGATAGGCAATTTTAGGCAAATGTAAAGCTGGAGAAAGGGCCCCTAAAAATGAAAACCTTTTTGGCCATTTTTGAGCATAGGGGCCTCTCCCCATGTGCTGAGAACAAAGGAGGATCCATCATTTTGACAGGGGTTGCCTTGCAGCCAATCGGGAGGAGGGGAACATCCCCCCCGCCTTTTGGAGAAACAACATTTTAAGGCAAAAATATATTATATTTTAATATAATACATTGGACTGACTGAATATATTAAACTGACCTGAAAGGGTGGGATTTTGTAAAACTGTAAATGCGTGAAATTTAAACGAAAGGGGGTCTCTTCCTCCCCCAGGAGATTGGTGGAGGCGGACCCAGAGAGTGCTGCAAATAAAACTTTCCCTGTCATTACAGTTCCCTTGTTTCACAGGTAATTGAGTTTTTCTAAATTAAATAACGAGACATTTCTCACTCCACCACCCTAGTGGAGGGGTTTAAGTGAAAAGGAAGGCAGTATTCTCTAAGGAAGGGCAGCAGCTCTTTTCTTTTTTTGTGCAGAGACTGGTCTATACAAATATGGGCATCGTGTTCCTTTTTGTAATATTTCTGCATGGGCATAATGGGAAAACCTCAGGCATGCTCTGAATTTTACCCTTTGGTATCTAGAATGTTCTTTGCAGCTTTGTGCAGTGCTGTTGCATCCAATAATTTTATTGTTTTATTTTTGAAACTCTAAATGAGCCAACATAATGAGCCAGCATATCCACATGAAGTTTTTTTTGAGTCCCTTCATACTGCTGAGTCTCTGCTGCTGCATTAAAAGGTCAGAGGATTGAGTGCTGATATTGTCTTAGATATAAAGGGATTGTTTCCAGATATTGGGTTAACCAAAGGTGGCTCTGCCACTTTACTCAGATCTTCAGAGCTTGAGATCTAAGCACTAAATAACCCCCAGACCCCTTCTGTCATCTAAAAGCTTAACAACTTCACATCACTCTTAACCTATATGCTTCACCTGCATATTGTTGAAGTATAATTGTTTGAAGCTGTCAGAAGATGATGAATTTATGATCTCTGTTGGGGGAAGGGGAGGAATATAATTATGTGCCACTTACCAGAATGAAGAGGCATTACAAAGCATCAAAGCAAACTGCACTGCCTTTTGGAAATGAAAATTAGTCTGAGTAATAATACAGGTTATATACTCAAAAAAAAAAAAGGCAAGCTGAGGAATTATTTTTAATGTAAGTCTTTTCAAATGATGTCTGTTTAACAGCTTATAACAACTTCACAATCTGTGCTGGACTCGCCATGTTTCATTTGATGCTCTCCCTCATGTGAACTAGCAAAGCCAGTTTTTTTTTTCCTGCAGCTTATTTCAGAAAGCCACACAGTTTCCTTGTGATCTGAGCATTTTTTGTATTTAATTCATTCAGGAATGTTTAATCTAAATAAATATGCCATTCTTTCCATTAGCCCATGGTCATATATTTGTATGATCTGTGTTTAAGCAGCTGCTTAAATTGCTGCTTGCTTCAATATACTAATAATGTCAAACAAAAATTAATTAGACAGCTTAACGACCCAAAGTAAACTATTTATTTCAAGTTACCCTTATGTTTACTACTTTCACATTTAAAATCTCTCGTGTGACTGTGACTTGGACTTTTGCCTTCGCATGTTGTGCATTAGGAGAAAGTGAAAAATTTATTTTCAGAGATCTTGTTAAATTAAGTCTAATCCTGCTCGTGTGCTGAATCCAAAGCAAAGGAACTTAGGAAGAAAAAGAGGCAAAGAAAGAATGACAAAGCAAATGTATCACTGATATTTTGAGTTATTCTTAAGGATTTCAGTTGGAGTGGTTAATAGCGAATTCTTATTTCATGCTGAGCAAATTATCTTAAAGTCATACTTAGAAATGTTAAAAAAATGCACCAACGCTTGGGAAATGTAGCCTTAATGTCAACAGGATGGACAGGTGTGCCAGATTTATTGCAATTCTCCCAATATCTTTGCACTGCTGACAACTGGTAAGAAGGAGCAGCAGTGTGAGAGCTGCCTGTTGGCCTTTTGCTCCCAATGCTTTTGTAATACCTGAAATAGTTCCCAAGTACAAGATTCTTGTACAAATCCTGCAGACAATGGTTTCTCAAGTTGTTTGCCTGACCTTAACTTGTGGAGAATATTCAGGAGTGAGATTAGACTGGTGCTTGAAACGTGAAGGACTCAATTTCAGCTCCATTTAAGTTCTTTAGATGGTTCAATGTTAAGAATTGAGAGCTCAAGCTACCTAAGTAAACTGTGCTACTTTTCCTTTTCAATAGTTAAAAATATATATAAAAATGCATTTCTGCCTGTGGATTGCTCTTGTCATTTGGAATTCTCTGAAGCAGCAATCCTGAAGCATTTTACATTTACGGGGTGGGTTTTTTTTTCCTCCAATTGAAATTTTTGGTGCTTTCCAAAGGAGGGAGCTCAGAATAACCTTCAGTGTTTGGCTATAACTTTGGAGTCTGATAGAATGTGTCTTCCTTAGTAATAATAAAAGTTGTGTATGGGAAATTTCAGGCTAAATGAGGTATTGTGTTAGGTTCACCATACAAGTCACATTCCTCCTAAAAGGGTTGTCAGAAACAAATTGCCAAGAATCTTGATGAAGGAGGGAAATAAAAATAATTAATAACCAGTTCTAGATCATACAGGAAGTGAATTTACAGCTGGCTTTAAGTTGGTATCTATAATTATAACTTTATATAAATAAAACCTACTGGTCTTTGCCATCTGTGTTCTGAGGGAATAAGGAAGCTTTTATAAGGTACTTCTGAAACAAGTCAGACTTGGGCAGGTGTCTTTGCTTTACATGACCTTTCAATCCTTTCTGTGAAAAAAGATGAATAATCTGATGCTCATCTAAAGGGGATTTGAATTTTATGGTTTCTTTGGTTTTCACCTCACTGGAATGTCACTTTAAGAACAGTAAAAATTATCTATTCTGTCAGTCTTTCTCAAATGCTGGTGGGTTGTATTTACACTTAGTTAACAACGTTACTATTTCTTACCATAATATTGATTAGGAACTGCATGTATTAAAACACCATAATGTAGGGCTGGATCAGCATTGTTCAGAATTACTGTCCTGTAACATTTGCCATTTGAACCTGTCCTAATTGGTCTGCAAATCAGATAATATCAAAAACTCCCTGTTTCAATGGAAATAAATAATTGCAGAAACAGATGTTGTGAGTATTTCTCCTGAAAGTTTTCTGATCTTTTCTTTGGAATAATGAATAACTTCCCTAGTAGTTCTCTGAAAGCAATTGCAATAGTTGTCTTAGTGCTGTATTGAGTTTTCTTTCATGCAGCAGAGGAACAACTTCTGTGTGATTTCCCCAGGGAGAATAGGAAGCTAAAAGTAGGAATGGGCCTGCTGATCACTTGTGGGTAACTAAAGAGGGTTTGTACCTCTGAGAGACTCAGAGACAGTGTTTGGTCATGGGGGTTTTACACAAACTCTACGTTTGAAGAATAAATCTCAATTTGTACAGAGTTCAATTAGAAATTTTTATGAAGACATTGTGAATATCATTCTCATTAAATTATTGTATGAGCAGCAGATGTAGTAGAAGGAATCATTGCTGCTTCTGCATTATCTGTTTTCCCCATTCTCTTCTGGTACATTTTGCATGTTAACACCATTTCTCATCTCAGTGCTTCAGGACTTGGTGGAGGGAGATGCAAACACAGTCTGTCCCAACTCAAATAATCTGTAATTCTACAGGGCATTTATGTGAAGTAAGAGAAACCTGGTCTGACTGGGAGCATTCAGAAGTTATTAATAAATTATTTTCACTTATAGTGAATGTGTGAAAGAGAATGGGAAGGGGAAAGGATCTTTGGGAGGGGGAAAGGGTTTGTGGATAAAATGTGAGTTATATTGGCTTTGTTTGACAGGGTAAGAGATTGAGCTGAGTCTGGAAATTAGAATGTGCCCTCATGCTTAATTTTACTTTTTCTAGTCTCTAGACCTGGGAGTTGAGGCAGAAGAGCCAAGGAAGGCCAACCACAGGTTGATCTAAAGGGATATGCCGAGATTTATGCCAATCTTGATGTGATCAGGTGTCACATGTAGTACTGTACCGGTGTATGAGGCATAGCACAATTACTTTGCTATTTGTACTGGGTTTAAAAACAAAACAAAAGCACTTCTAGCTTGGAAAAGCAGTGGGAAAACAGTTCCACCTCTGCTATACAGCATTAAATACTGTCCTTTCATATAGTACTAATAGTGGTGGTCTTTTCTGGACACAGACTTATAGGTGTGGGGTAGAAGTATTGGATCAGAAGGTGTTTTCTTTCTGTTTGAGCTGCTGCTCTTCAGCAGGAGGGAAATGGTGAAGGCTTTCATTGCTGTATATGTTTGCATTGCTCACTATTTGCATGTTTTTATTCTCTTTAGAGCAGAAATTTTTTCATTATAAGCAACTCCTTGAAACACCAGTAAGGATTATGGTCTCATCCTCGCAAATGTTATCTTCATGCATGGTGCTGCTTAAGACTAATATATTTAATATTGCTTAAAATTATTCTTGATTAAATATATGTTCTATTCTGCATTTACTATAGAATTCCTCAAATCCAGCTAGCAGGATTTGACAGTGTTAGGAATAGTTGCTGCTACTTTTGATTTGTTTCTCTTTTCATGATTATCTTTAAAAAACATATTTGTGTAAAGATAATAAAGCTGTTTGTTCAGTGATAGTGGTGAGACTATTAATATGAATTTATTGCTCTTTTGGAGTAGTTCTGAAGAGGGTTTTTTGGAGGAATTGTACTCGTCTGCCTTTAGTTGTGTCAGCATTCCCACTGAGGTAATACTTGCTGCACTGAAACGTTGAGACAGTTGTAGCTGCAATGAGACAGTCACTGAAGGGTTTCTAGAGGGTGCAACTTGGCTTTGTTTCATTCACACAGGGGATGGGAATAGGAAATCACATGTCTTTCAAAGAGGTAAGGATGTGTAGAAGTCAAAGAGGGAAAGAGTTGGTATTACTTAATTCTAGTAATAACTAATTAATGCCGTTGAGATACTTTGCAGATGGAATTTTTCATATTTTTAAAAATGTGACTAATAACATCCTGGAAAAGAGGGTGTAGAGTGGAACAGATAACTATGTTGTCGGTATCCTTGGAAGGATGAAAATAAGTATCAGTAGTAAATATTTATTCTCTATATTCAGTGATGGCATAGGGAACTGGTCACCCCAAAGGAGGAGTAGAATCGCAGCAGAAATCGTTTGCCAAAGACAGGATTTCATTTGTGTGCTTGTGTTTTTTCTCAGCCATAGCTACAAAAACAGGCACATTTTGTCTGATTTTCAACGTGGAGGGGAAGTTACAGGGAGGGGACAGTGAGTAAAAAGTTTGCTTTCTTGTTTTGAGAATGTCCTTTCAAGACTTAATCACAGATGGATTCTCTCTGTATGATAGAATATTCCTCAGAAGTTTACAGAGAACATGGATTAATGAGTGCAGGAGGGCTTAGTGAAGTGTGTGCCCTCAGGAGGAAGAGGGGATGTGGTACTTGCATATGTTGTGAAAAACATATGCAACTAAATTTAGCTCCCACTAGCAGATTCTGCTTATTTTGAAGATTGTGGGATACTTTCAACCTTGGATGAAAAAGGGCATGGGAAGATTTTTTCATTTCTATTTGGGCTCTTGCATCTCTTTTTTTCCTTTCTCCTTCCCCCAAATTAAAAAAAAAAAGCCTCTGAACAGAAGACAAATTATTTCTCTGCCTACACTTGTATCTTAGTGGTCTGATTTTAGCACTGTGTCGTCATGATGTAAGATTAATTGGCATATGCTGGTTTTTGTTTTTAACCTTCTCTGGTTTTATACAGTAACTAATGCTTCTCCCCCAAATCTTAGATGTACCTCTGAAAGCTTAGCTTATTATCCAAAACAACTTCATCCCTGTTCTTTTGGAAAGCAGGGATGTTAGAAACTGCTGTTTATTGTGTGCAATATATATTTTGTGTTTTTGGTACTAGGATGCTGAATAAAAAAAGGAAGGGATGGCTTAATATTTGTATGCTAGCACTTTAGAACTTTTATTAACCCTTTTCAGTGGGTGTGCTGTGATTGTAGTTCACAGAAATACAGTGTCAGATTGACCTCTTGAGTCATTATTTTCAGAAATTATATTTTCCCCCCCTCTATTATTGGCAAATTTGAACACTAAAATAGGATATATCATGAACCTTGCTTTGATCTGGTTGGAAAAGCATTGATTGTTTTTCTTTTTGAGGGGAGAAAACCCCCCACTGATATTATAATTGCATGTCTCATCAGTAGCTGAAAAGAAAAAATATTGTACACTGATGCTCTTCCATATTCCAAAGTGTGTAATTTTTTCTTACAAAAGATACTTTCTCTCCCTGCAGGTTTTGCTTTGCATGCAGTGAACTGCTGCCTTTCTGCCTTAAGCTAAACAAACACCAGTTAGTTGAAACAGATTTGAAGATTTCTAATTGTTTATAATCTTCTTATGGAGTTGGTGACTATAATATATTCAGATTCAGGGATTGTACCTTGGATTTCCAAGTGGTCAAATAAGGTTGTTCGCTGTTCTGAAGCTTTACAAGATATCCAGAGAATTCCCCTTCAGCACTACACTTCATAAAGCTGTTGGTATTTCTTCCTTGACAGCATCTACCCGTAGGTGTTGAATTTAAAGATTTTTGGCATCTGGAGGTAAAAGGATTTATAAGACACTTTTTAAGAAGGTCAGAAAGGAACGCTGAGTTGCTGTTTTTAGAGGTGACTGTCTCAGCTGCTTTTACAACTTGTCCTTTGTCTTTGGAGTACCTTGTTTTACAACAGAACTGCTGAAGGTTGAGTCAAGTTTGTTCAGAGCTGTATCCCCTGGAAACATATTGGCAAGCGTGATTTAGCACTGCTTGTCTTAATCCTGTACATTCCTGACCATGGCAAGGCTGCACATTCAGTAAGATTTCTTCCACGCTGTACTTTGAGCATTTAAAGTGTGTGAAGCCAAAGGCATTAAAAAGATGATCCGAGAAATGAGCTTTTTTTTTCTTTTTCTGTATTGTAGAGAGAAACCTTAAAAGTCTCAAAAAGAGATTATTACATAATATGAAACTATAACTTTGGAATAGGCTTAAGAATTAACCTGAAATGTGAAAAATGTATGAAGTGACACAACTATTTTCAGCACCATTGGATTCTAGAAGTATTTGGGGCAGTTTGTGCCAACAGTCCTCGTACATCAAATTGGTGTGCAGATAAGCTTTTTCCAGTGGCTGCTTCATTTAGGCAAAGGACCTCTTTATGACCAACCTTCTTCTCATCAGGGCAAGCTTCTAGACAAATTAAAAGGTTTCTAAAGTAATAGTTATTCAGTAGGTCTGTAGAGATGAAGAGGGTACTTATATTCTAAAACCCATACAAAAAGTAAGGGCTTCAGGCAGACCTGCTGGCAGCAGGCACTCAAATGGTTGTGACTCCTGTCAATGTAAAAAGGAATAGAATATGTTTTATGAGGGTCTAATTATTGCTTTGAATGCAAGGGACTCTGACTTAGTAGAAGGCCTGTATTTTGCTGAGGTTAGGCCTGGTCCACACTGGATATGATTATGTCTCCAGTCCTGTTTTTTTCAGGAAGCTGGACCAAGTATTTCAATAATTTAGATAACATTTCTTACAGTAGAGCGCTGCAGAAAACTGAAACTAATTCCTTAGGGAATTCTTCACCTCAGAGCTGGATGTTTTGGGAGATAGGGGAGTGGAAGTGAGTGTTATCACTCTCTTGTATTTCATGGTACTTACACTAGCATTTATGATGGTACTACCATAATATTATGACATGTTGTCTCAATAGCTCTGAGGAGAAGGGGAATCACTCCTGTCTACAAAGAGAAAATGAGTCATGCAATCACTTGAGAAATTGGGAGATCTTGTGGAGCAGGCTAGAGAGTCAATATGAGCAACACATTATCTGACTACGAGTGCAGCTGGCCTATTTCTCATGTGTTTTAACCCATAAGCTGGTTTATTTTCCATCAACTAAAGAAAAAGTTGGTTCAATAAAATGATTACTTTACTGTTGAAAATTCTGAGTTGGTGAAAGGAAATATTCCAAACAGTATTCTTTTCCTGAGATGGAATCTGTACTTTTACAACTGGGATGAAACGAGCAGAGGAGTAGTGGCTGTTCCTAATTCATCTAAAATGTTATTTAAGGTGGTTGGTTTTGTTTATTTCTGTTAATTACCGAAGTTTTATTAAGTGAATAAAACTAAAAATAGTTCTATTGTTATTCCTTCCGTGGAAAAACGTTGTAATTGTTTGAGTACCACCACCCTTCTTCATTTCTTCCTTATGGCAGTGCTGGGCACTGTTAGGCTTTGGGAAAGCAGGGCCAGGCAGGAGGAAGGGAGCCCAAATTGCTCGGGAATGAGCACTTAAAATAGAATCTGTGCAAAATCCAGTTCATAACATTTCTCAGTGTTCCCCCCCAGATATTGCAGTTTGAACTGAAACCGTCACATCTTCACCGCTTGCAGCTGTTGCTCAAATGCCAAAATGTTCTCCAAAGGCTGTTTCGTTACAGAAAATGTGGGTTTCTGCCCATGAACAATTGATTTCTCAGTGTTTCAGTAAATACACTTTTTGGAGAGAAATTTCTATTTTTTTTAATAAGGCTTTTCCTTGGTATTTCAGGCCACCTTAGTTTCTGAATAAGGAAAAATTGAGAGGTCTTTCAAAGGTACACCCCTTTGTTGCCAAACTGGTGTGGTGGAGTATGAGGTAGAAACTTCTAGTTTGAGAGTAGAATCTAAAGCACGTTTTGCAGCAGGTTCCTAAACTCCTTAGCACAATTCTCAACCACTTGCTCTGGTCTTTAGGTCTTGGCCATTTCAAAAGAATTGCGATTACATCAAAACACACTGTCTTGTTTGAAGAGAGGAATCAAATACTATATTCAGTATCCCTAGTGTCAGATTTGGGACCTAGACAAGACATTATTGCATTTCAGATTATTACTGTTATATGCAAGTTTGTCTATTATTCTACTGTCATAACTATGTAAATTAGAGGGAAATTAGACTGAGGATCTGAAAATTTCTGTTAAATTTTTGATATGTAAAGATTTTCCTGAAAGGAAGTGTTACTATAGCCTTTAAATCAATGGAGTTTCAGGGATGACATACATGGTATAGGAGAAAGTTTAACTGCCAGTCTAACTCATGCTTTAAAAGTTATATTTGCTTCAAGTGGGAGATCCATTTAATTCCTACAGAGAGACTGAGCATCTTTGTTTACAAATGTGTTACAGTTTTGTGCATCAACAGGAACTTCCAGTTGAAGTTAAAAAGTGTAGAACAGTTTGGGGTGGAAGGGACCTTGAAGTTTATGTTGTTCCAGCTCTCCTGCCACGGACAGGAACACCTTCCACTAGCCCAGGTTGCTCCAAGCCTTGTCCAACCTGGCCTTGGACACTGCCGGGGTGGAACAGCCACAGCTTCTCTGGGCAACCTGTGCCAGGGTCTCCCCACCCTCACAATAATGAATTCCTTCACAATATCCCATCTAGCCCTGCATTCTGGCAGTGGGAAGTCATTCCCCCTTGTCCTGTCCTTCTGGGCTCCTCTCCCAAGTCCCTCTCCAGCTCTCTTGGAGCCCCTTTAGGCACTGGAAGGGGCTCTAAACTCTCCCTGCAGCCTTCTCTGCTCCAGGCTGAACAGCCCCAGCTCTCCCAGCCTGTGTTCATAGGTGAGGTGCTCCAGCCCTCAGAGCATCCTTTTGGACCTCCTGTGGACCTACTCCAAGAGGTCCACGCCTTTCTTTTGTTGGGAGCCCCAGAGCTGGATGCAGTACCCCAGGTGGGGTCTCACTGACACCAATTACACTGATACCAAGTAATTAGACTTATACTTTGTGCTTGCCAGAATCAAGACTAATCTTTGAAAATCCTTGTTCCACCAAACTGTTATGTGTCATAATGGTTTATATTCCACTTGACATCCTTTCCCTAATGGAAAAGCTGTTAGAGATTGAAGTAAATAGTTTGGGATAGGGTGGATTAAGTTTTTCTTCAAGTGATTACTCCCTGTGTTTCCCCATGCTCCTGGTTGGGTGATACATTAGGGGAGGCTGGGGAGAGGCAGTGAGAACACTTTTATCCTCTGTTTGGAGGTCGTTGTGTGAAGCTTGATTTATACAAAATGCATAAAATAGAAACACACTGCTACACTGAGCTTGGTAAATAATTACTCTTTGGAGAGTGAGTGAGCAGCTGAGCTCTTTGCACGGCTGCAAGTCGGTGGGTCACCTGTGACAGCAATACCTACATTGATTCCTCCCGCAAACATGCTATCTACAGTGTTAACTAGCATTAGTTATTATTTTGTCTCTGAAATTGCTCGAATCTTGCAGCAGCAAGGGATAATTATTGGAATTTGCAGTGAAACTTTCTCCAGCAGGATCTTGGCGGGGGGGGGCGGGATCTGAGCTTGTAATGTTTAAGAAATAACGTACTTTGACGTGGCTCTGTTGTGTGGGTGTTGTGCAACATCAAAGCAAGGGAATCAGGGCTTCTGTGCTGAGATGTCAGTAGGTCAGTGATAGTACATTTCTCTTAATCTTTTAATCATGAGATAACTAGAGAAAGAGAATCTAATGTTTTTATGAGTCAGAATAGTGTCACCTCGTCAAGAGCATTAACTTGCAATACTGTCAGTCCTTTGGAAAGTTTTTATGCTTTAACAGAACTTTTTCTGTTCTGGACTCCAGCAGCCATTACCTTGTAGTTGTAGCTGTGAGGGTTCAGCACATCTGGCAGGTCCAGGTTGGATACAGAACATGCACAGCACGGGATCAGCGAGCATCGGTGAGAAATTCTGTTGGCTCTGGGTCACATAAGAATTCTGCAATAACTGCAGAGGAATGATCCAGTTGGCCAGGACTGCATAACAAATCCCTTTTTATGGCTTTTAATTTTGGTGGAGACTTGTGACAAAACCATTTTCGGCTGAAAAATTGAAATTCATTGTAACACCGAGTGTTTGTGGAAATGTGTCCTTTTGAAATCCTAATGAAACAGACCTTTGGAAAGGGTTGGTTTCCTGCTGGCTCGGCTTGGCTTGGCAGTTTGAGGTGGAGCCTCCATGACATTGCTGTGATCCCCAGCCCCAGGAGGGCTGTGGTCCTTCCTTTGAAGGTGTAAGGCCAGGGCTCCCTGTTTCCCAACAGGTCCTCACAAATCCCAGGTCCTCACCTCCTCCTCTTTCTGCCTGGCTCAGTGGTTGCAGAAAGCCAGGTGTGCCCAGAAGCCACTGCTGCCTCTTAGAAGTCAAGCCTTGGTTGTCATATTTTTCCAAAATTATTTTGACTTCCTCTCCACGTGGGAAGTTTTGCAATATCTGCCTTCTGTTTTCCGGAATTTCTTGCTAAATAAATTTTCTGTTCCCACTTTTGCAAATGCTGTCATAGATGAGGGAGGGAGTGACAACTCTTTTGCTCTCAGAGCTGATTTAGCTGAGTTTTAAGTAGAGAAAAGAAGTTAAAGTAACATGTTACTCGGTCACATGCACGGCTTTGGTTTGGGTGGAGGAATAGCTGGAGCAGGAGTGAGACCACCTGTGAGGCCACTTGGAGTGACACGGAGTGCACGTGGGGTGCATGGGGCAGTGAATATGTGACAACTCCATTCTTGGCACTGAATCACAATAATTCCACCTTAATATTTGCAAATTATGTGACTGAAGTGCATAAAAGTAGCATTAATGCCAGTTATTCTAAATTTAGTTATTTTGTAAGTGGTTTGGCTCTATGAATAGTTTCTAAAGCCGTAGTTTTGTAGAATCATATGGACTCGAGTCATGTCCCTTGCAAGCGACATTTTGCCATATATAAATTTGGTTCTGAGAAAGTAAAGCCATTTGTATTTGTGCAGAGACACTCTTTTATCCAGGAGTGACATGTTTCTGGAATTTCTTGGTGAGCTTTCCAAACGCTCACCTGCTCAGGGTGTCCAGCACCTTCTGCTGTTTTAACTTTATTTTGCACCATGCTCTGTGTAGCAGAGTGAGCTTCACTGCCCTGAATATTTGATGTTGTCACTGGCAAAGTCCCAGCTGGAAGGTGCTTATTTAATGACTTCTGTTTGGACACTTGTTAAGAAAGAGATAAGCAGGGGTGAGTGTGACCTGCTTTGAGTAAAGTAAGAAGCTGAGAGGTTTTATGAAATGTTTTATATGAACATCTTTTTAAACTCTTCAGTACTTTAGACATTAGGAGTTCTAAGGTTTTTTTAGCACGTGAAGTAATATTTTTACCAGGTGTAGAGTTTAATTTGCATGAAAATATTGTATAGTCTTGTTTCTTCCAGGTTGTTACAGATGGAAAGAAGTGCAGACGTGTCACAAGGCAGGTACCAAATACTTGTGCCTGACTGTAGAACTCAGATAGTGAGGCCTTGAGTGCAATTATTGCTGATTTGAACAGAAATTGAGAAGCATCCTAAGATATGTAGAGGCTTGAACTGCTTTTTCTAAACTATGTACTGTTATCAGTCCTTCATTATTATGTGTTCCAGAAGTAATAGTTCTGTTTGTGACTGTTTCTTTCAATCTTTTACTAGCTCTACTTTCAATTTTATTTTGGCAAATTAGAGTTTATCAGTTTCTTCAAAGTGATCATAGAAATGCATGAATATTAGACCTAGTTATGCATTTTGAAAAAAAGGAGAGTCTGATGAAAGAAAAAATTAATGTGAATGTCCTGAAAATACTTCAGTAAAGCTTGTTTGGAAATACATTTCCTGGTGAATCAGCCTTTTTGTTGCTTTTGTTTGGGCTCATGTTTTTTTTTTGCTGTTGTTTAAAAGCTTTGCGGACTTCAGTTAAGTCAGTTTGAGAATAGTTTTAAAAGCAATTGCACATCAGTTTTCATTTCCACCTTTAAAACTGAAGCGTTACCCATCTGTACTACCATGTAACATAGAGGTCTTAACCCAGGAAAAAATAGCAGAGATAATAAATCTGAAGAGCTCTCATAAAAGAAGGAGTTTCTCTAGGACCACTCAGAAATTCTTTTACCTCTGTGGTGTAGAGCATCTCTATACTTAGCAGGCAGGTCTGCAATTTCACAGATATGTGTCTTATGAGAAAAGCAATAATTATTATTATAATAAGTGGAAACATTAAGGGCTTTTTCCTTTGAAGTATATGATACTTTCCATATGATCTGATGCCCTGCATCAGTGGAACAGTTGTACTCACTTAGAAAAATGGCTTTTTGTTGAGCTAGCTCTTTCAAATTTAATAATACCTCAAGGTGTATCTGACCTGTACCAGCCTCAACCCTTCTGCCCTGTTATTTTACTTATGTCTCAAGGAACCTTGAGATGAATTGAGAGTGGTGAATACTATTAGCTTTTTAGAATAGTGTATTAAAGCTTCTGTTTTCCTTCAGAACTCTTTAACTTTTCTGCTTTACTATTTGCAGACCATATTGACTTAAACCCAAACCAAACAAAAACAAACCCAACAGACCAGGCCCATTGCCTTTTTTTTTTTTTTTTTTTTTAATGGCAAAATAACCTTCAGCAGAAGTTCAAACAGGAATTTGTTGTTCCTGCTGGGGAGGGTGGATGCAGTTCTGTTCTGAAGGAGCCTTTGGTCAGCCCCTTACAGATGAAAGCAAAAAACCCCCAGTTTTGTTTCCACAGTGCTTTTGTGCTGGTTTATGCCACTTTGGAACCACTGAACATTTATAGCCATGTGCATGAATTGAAGACAACCCCTGGGTTCCACATGGGGGTCGTTGTCGTGGCAAAATCCAAATTGAAAAAGTCTTGGACAGCCCAACTGCTGGGTGGCCTTGCACAGCTGAGATGGTTATTGCTCTATGCTGACAGCAGTTTGGTAACTGATTTTTTTGGCTTCTGGGAGGCTTGGCTTACATTGCTGTGCTGTTTTATTCTACTTTTGAAGTCATTCATCTCAACTGTCATCCAACTCTAGAGGGGCCACTTGGAATCAGCACTGCCCAAAGTAAATCATTTAGCTCAGGTAAATCTTCAACTCCATGGCTGGGAGAAGACAGGGAACACCGGTTTTATTTTATGAGGGTGCTGTGTTGTAGCAAACCATGTCAAAGATGAGGCCAGTGCTTTTCCCTGGCACTGGAAAAATACAAAAACTGAGAGATTTCAAATTCTCTTTCCCCTACTCCTTTGCTGGGAGTGTCCTGTTCTAAAGATTCCTTTGCCACAGCCATTTATTCCTGGCATTCTTTCTCCCAGACAGTGCTGTGATGGTCCATGTGAATGACCAAGGTCACCCATTTTATTAACCCCTTTGGAAAGACCAACTGATACATAAAGAACTCTGAACCAAAGATTGAAATTCACAAAAATACCTCTAACAGTGTCTCTTCCCTCATATCAGTGCACTGTTTCCTCAAAAGACTTCCATTTTTATTTAGCCTGGAACTAAGTTTAATATTTTCTCTCCAATAGTAGGGGGTTGCTTGTTCTGTGCTAGTAATCCTATTTTCCTTGCAGTTGTGTAACGTGGCAGTCAAGGTGTTCTTGTGACATTTATAATCGACAAGAATTCAGATGTGCTTTAGGGCACTGTTTGGTTTTTTCTTTTTCCCCTGAGTAAAGTTTTTTCTTCACTGCATTTGCCATGATTTTTGGAAGAGAGGAAACATCAGTGCTTGACAAACAGCACTGTTACTTTTTCAGTAGGAGGCATTGTTTGAAAAATATGAAATGGGTTTGGGCAATGAGTTTTCCTCTTATTCATGGATGAGAAGCTGTTCTGCAGATCGTGCCTGTTGATGTAGAAGATCATGAAAGGCCTTTGTGATGTTCAGAACAGCACATCTTCATCCAACAAGTGAGGTATTTCTTCCTGCTGTCAATTTATTTTGGCTGGAGTGCAGCTGATCAAACTTCTCTGGGACTTACGGCTGCGTGACAGTTGCTGTAGTGAGGTGGATGTTGCTCCTGGGTAGGAAGCTTCTGTCAAACTTGGAACAGAAAAGGTTCTGGCAGTAAGAGGCCCCTACAGTTCAGGAATGATGGTGCTGGAGTAACAGAAGGATGATTTGCCAAAACTTCATTTTGGCCTTTATCACCAGAAGAGTGTGAAGGAAAGAATTTTCTTTCCACCCACCAACTGTAGTGCAGAGTTTGTCAGCACAGCAAGGAAATGTTCGTGCAAACCGAAGTTGTTGTCATGTCAAGAAATGCCAATAGTGTGACACTTGTGGCATGGCCTTATAAAGCCATCCCAGGATGGTAGTAATGGAGTCATCCCAAGCAGATGTTTCTGTATATATGCTTACATTTTTATATTAAGATTAATCCATTCCTTAGAGAAATAAAAGCAGTCATCCCATTGGTAAGTTAAAAATAAACTTTTAAACTGGTTGTTCTTTTTTTTTTTTTGGTGTTCCTGTTAAAATTTTTTGTTGGCAGTATGGTGGGCTAATCAATTCATGTGTTCTAGAAAGCAGGGTTTCTAATTAGAGTCACTAAGAGTGGTTTGTTTTTTAATTTTAAAATCCTTTGAAGGCCATAAATGGGCTTAAGGAAAAAACATGTGTTATTTCCTCAATGATGTATTTCTTGAGATCAGTTATATTCTCTCATCATATATTTTGTTCTGCCCAGGTCTGGTTAGGGACTGGATAATACCAGTCATTGGATAATAAAGCCCATTCCAGTGCCTTTAGCTAATTTTTCAACAGTATAGGCATTTATGATTTGAATCTCCTATTTCTCTCTTTTTTTGAGTGTGCAACTTTTCAGTCCTTTCCCTTCCCTTTTCAACCACGCCCGTTCTTCTCCTTTCTTCTCTCCTTTCTTATTTAGTAGGATTTTGCCAGAGCACCATCAGAGCCCCAAAAGATCACTTTGGTGGAGTAGAATTGCAGGTCAAATGTATGAATCAGATACGTAAAACCCAGGAATGATGTGCTCCAGGATAATGCCTGGAGTATATCTATATCTGTCTGCATCACAGCTACTCATACAAGTATTGGTCAATAATGCACATCTTTTATCTCAGGTTTGATGCCAAACTAGCCAAGAAAAATACTGTTCTTGCTCCTTTCCCCTTCCTTTCTATTTTAACTTCCTTGAAAATTTTGACCAAAATGAAGATGTTGCCAACAGGCTGTACCTGAAGCGTGTCTCTGTTATTAGACAATAATTCTAATGAAGTTATAGCTTTGGGTCATTTACATACATTAGATATATTTTAACGTGTATACTTATTTAATTTGCATAATTAATACTTATATAGAATTCTCCCTTTTTTGAGCTCAAGCCTGTTGAATGTTAATGGAGTTGCGTTTGCAGTGTGCTAGGGGAGGTTAGAACTGGGGCTTGCTTGTTGTGGAGCAAAATACTCCAGCAAAAGCCTTTGACTTCCATGTGTGTCAGTGTTGAAACCCTACTGGAAAAATGAACTTTGTCTAAGCCAGAAAAAGCTGCATTTCTAGAGCTTGTACTATTGGTGAGGTCAAACCAGGAGCTGGGTGCTGCATATTGCAAAAGTGTTCCAGAGAAAAGTTTAATTGATACTGTGTTAAAATCTGAGCTGCTAAAACCCTTCCAAAAATGGTGCTGGTCTAAAACATTTCCTGAATTATCTGAAGGCCTTGAGAAGTATTTAAATTTCCCTTGTCTGTTGTAAGACCTGAGGTGGGAAAACTGAGTGTTGGCTTTTAAATTGTCATTGTATAGTACACTCCTAATGAGGCAGGTGTAGAAGGTGATTAAAAAAAAAAAATATTTTTTTTCTTTACTAGATTCATCAAAAAGTGTTTCCCACCAAGCACATTTTTGGTATAACCTCTCAAGTAATTCATGTGACCTCAGTTAGTGAATGAGTAATACAGCCAACCAATGACAATGCCAGCAGAATTTTAAAATGATGTTAAATGGCATGAGAGCAAAATATTTACCCTCTTTCCTCTGGAATATTTTATGAAATAAATAATAAACAGTGTAAGTACTAAATGTGCGTCACTGGTGGGCAAAGCAGTTTTACTTTGCCTATAAAAACGTTACTTTGTGATCTGCTAATGTCCTTCAGAGATCTCTTTGGTAAAAAAGCTCCTTAGTGAGACATGAAAGAAAGTGGACTGAAGTAGAAGAAACAATGATGTTTTTTATTTGTAAAATATTGGATTATACAGTCCATCGGGGGATGTCAGGTAAACATCATTGCAAGAGTTCTCTGCACTG
>JAWWLV010000024.1:17982965-17997264 GCA_035041135.1 Platyrinchus mystaceus
GGAGGCCCTGGCACAGGTTGCCCAGAGAAGCTGTGGCTGCCCCATCCCTGGGAGTGTCCAAGGCCAGGTTGGACAGGTCTTGGAGCAACCTGGGCTAGTGGCAGGTGTCCCTGCCCATGGCAGGGGGTGGAACAACAAAATCTTTAAGGCCCCTTCCACCCCAAACCATTCTGTGATTCTATGAAGCTGTTTATTTGAATTTATTCTCACCTTTTTGTTTGAAGAAGCTTTTTATATTTGAAGACAAACTCTTGCCTAAGCTCAGCTGTTGAAGTTGAGTCTATCCTGTTCCTAAGAAAAAAATTGGATGGTAATGGGAGAACAGTTATAAAATTAAAAACCAAACCAGGCAAAAGCTGTTCCTGTGGTGCCTTCAGCTCAGCTGCTGAAGGGCTTGGGCAAAGCTCATGGCCCACGACCTAACTGATGAACCTTAATATTTTCCCCTCCCCCGCGATAACCCTACTTTGGCTGAGAGGAGATCATGGTTGTTGAAGTTTGTGTCTGTTTGGCCTGGCTGTGGAAGCAGAATTCACCAACTGCTCTTGGGCAGCTTTTATTTTGTGAGACTGGTCATAGCTGAGGATCATGAACAGAGATGTTTCCCAGTTACCAGACGTATATTGTAATGGAGTTAGAGAAAAGTAAATGACTTCTGGTGGAAGTCAAGAAAGGCTTTGCACTGCTTTTAGTTGCAGCTTGTTAGTGGTGTTAGAGCTACTTGCTGCTTGGAAAAGCAGCTATCCAGGGTCATTTTTGTAACCCTATTAGAAGATGGAGAAATGTCTTTTCTGGTACCATAGTAGGTGTCTGAGGACTCTTCTTCAGTTCAAGCAGCAAATTAAGCCAGACTGCAAAACAAAACAAAACATTGCTTATGTATGCACATTATATGTATCAGAGGTACCCGTGAGCAGAGCTTTTTTCATGGCTCATTAACTGAAGGAATGGTGACAGCAGTGGGTCAAGGCCTTGAATTGTTATCTGGAGCGATCCATATGGGGAAACCTGGAATAATAATGATGCCATTACTTATAAATAATAGGTAATTCCGAATCATACCAATGTAAGCAGTGTTTGTAGGGGGTTCTACTCTGAGTTTTAGGGACAACTATTGGTTCCAGTCTATTTTATTTGCTGCAACTCCGATTTCTACCTTTGCAACCAGTTACTGAAAAATGGCTCTAATGTTTTGCCACCTTTTATTTGTTCTCTCATGTTGTAAAGACTAATAATCCTGATTTGTATTTCTGTCCAGTTTCATTAGTTTGGCATGTGGGTGCTCATTGTATAAAGTTGAATATTTGCGATCAACTGGAATTTGCAGTAATCTTGAAGTATTTTCATTACATGGTAAATTGATGTGGTAAACTTCTCTGAGCATCCTGTGCATACCTTTGGAAGGTTCTCATGCACTTGGCCACAGCTGTCTATGTTGCAGGCACTGAGGATCTAGATGGTGATGGTTTCAAACGAGTGTCAAAAGTCTCACAAAAATTTAACACGTCCCTTACAATTAATTACATCCCATCTCACAATTTAATATATCTTCATTTATTCTGTGAATGACACATTTTACAAAAAGAAGTTATTCATGGCCTCTGAAACACTTTATGAATAACATTTTTGCATGTATTTGCATTTAATGTCTAATCTCTGGTACAACTGAAATCATATTACACTTGGTTGATGGCAGTGATTTTATTCCTTTGAATCCCTCTTCCATTTTCTCTTGTCAACATGCATACTTTTTTAAAACAGGAAGACAAATCCATTACAGAGTTATAATGTTTAAAACAGTCTAATTTTATGTTTGTATTTCCTCAAGTAATTATTCATGTGCTTAGAAATTATCTTGAACAATAGCTTATGTTACTATGTACTCTAAACTAGTGTTGTTTCCCCTGCACAGAAGCAGCATCAGTAAAACCAAAAATCTCTAATCTATAGTAAGGGATTTTTGTTTTTAAATGTAGAAATTTTACAGAGGTAAAAAACAAAAGAAAACCACCCAGAAATAATTTAAGCTGAAATGTGTTCTAATGGTTGTGAAAACAGTGGTGATGGACAGGTATCTTGAGATAAGGTAATTATTGGGAAACTGAGCTAGCATGGTCATCCTTTATGCTACTGCCCTGAGGAATAAACTTGGGTTTTGCCCTTGTTTGTCTTTCCTTTTGCAATATAGCAAAAAAACCCCATAAAACCTAAAACCTCCCCCCACTGAGGAGCAGCAGCACAGCTGGTCCAGCTTTGGCCTCTCGGAACAGGAGTGGAACACACCTCCTGAGAGCAGAACGTGTTTTGAGGGCAGGGAGAGGAACTGGAAGGGTTTGGAAGGCGCTGCTCTGCTCCTGGAGCCTGTGGATAAGCGGGCTGGCAGCAGCACTGTGACTGCAAAGTGCCTTCTATGGGAGCTGGTGAGTCTCCAGAGGGGGATCCTGCCAGCACCGAGGTGCCGTAGGAAGAGGTGAGACGTCACGTTGAGGCCTGGCCGGGAGAAGCCTGTTTATCAAGGCAGGATTTTTCTGGATCTGTGTGTGGGTGGCTTCCTGCTGGAGCCTGAAGAGCCATCAGCAGTGCCTTTTTGTGACAATAGTGTGGGGGAAAGCTGTGCAGGAGAAGTCTGGAGAGCTAAGAAATGTCTTAAGATGCTTTCCTTTGCACTATGCTCAAAGACCACTGTTTTGCCTTTAATAGAAGAGAGGTTACAACCACTTTGGTTTTAAAAGTAGTATTTGGTGGTGTGCTCCAGTGAATTCTTTTTTGAAAATCTTGCAGGGAATAGTTTGAGGCATCTTAAAATCCTGGGAACAAAACAATATTCCTCCCAATAGCTCTTGTAAGCATTCTTTCAAAAGTCCATCCACAGATGGTAAAAGGAATAGTTTAGGAATGGACTTAGCTGTCAATCACAAGCAATTTTTTCACTGGCATCTCATTAGATTTGAATCAATAAAATGCCCTGTTGTCTGCTTTTAAATTAAAAGATTTCGTCTTGAACCACTTCTATATGTGCCATGACAATGATTTCTATATGTTAGTTAATCATAGGAAATTTAACTGATTGCTGCTTCGAGTCATAGGCATTAATAAAGAGGTAAAGCATATTATGCCTGTATAAAAAGACAATGGACCAGTTTAGGGAGGAAGCTAGGGGTGCTTCTCGTTCTCTAAATTCCCAGTGAGATGCTCCTGGTTGGGATCTGCCTGCCTAGCAAATCTTGTCATTTGTGTTTTATGGCTCTTTCTTGTGAGAAGATGTTTAGCTAAGCTGCAGCTTATCCCTTGGCAGGCCTGGCCTATAGATATGACCTTTATAGCACAGGATGCACGCTCTGCTAGCTACCAAAACAAGATGAGAACAGAATGGGAGCCCTTTTGCTTCTTAGGCTTGACTTGAAGTGGGTGCATGGATTTCTCTAGTGGTTGAGAGAACTTCCTTCTCTTGAATGAAGTTATTTTCCTGTGTGCATCAGCTCAGAATATTCCCAGTGATACTCAGGTAATGAGGAAGGCAGAAGGAAGCACAAAAAAAGAAAATTCCTATTCTTTAATACTTGAAAAATAATAGCATGATCCAAACTCCCTGCTGGCCTGGCAGAATCACGGATGGCCTTGTGAAACTCTGCTGTAACAGCAAGTAGAACAAGGGCTTAAACCTATTTCTTTGCATTACTTAAAAGGTTAACATTCTTACCAGACACTTTGGGTTTCAGATTGATTCATCTCTCCTGCATGAAGGCTTGCAGCATTGTGAATTTTGGAGATATGGCCAAGTTCAGTGTTTAAGCACACACTGAACTGTTGGGTTAAACTTAGTGCAGTCCTTTACACAAGAAGAAGATTGCAGGAATTTTCCTTCCCATGTACATGGAGCAATCTGGCAGCATTCCTCTGTTGCAGTGTCATAAATGTATTTACAATAAATGTAGCTACCAGATTCTCAATACCCATTTTCTGCCTTGGGAGGGGACAAGAGAGTGACATATTGCTAAGCCTCTAAAGAAATGTGCTTTAATCAGCATCAGTTGGGGAGGGGACCCTCTTTCCCCCCTCATATTAATTCTCTCCTAAATGTGTATTTTAATGAAAAACCTTGAAAAATGCTTTTGGTTTTTTTTTTTTCTTTTCCCTTCAGTCGGTCATTTATATTCTGCACAGACTAGAATAGCACTGTGGGGGGAGCGCTTAAATAGGGAGAAGATATTTGTCATCTGTCACACTCTGAAATTAAACTTTTGATATCGAGTTATTGCCTTAGAAATAACTTCAAAAAATGTACAGGCAGAGAAAAGCACATGGTGGGGGAAGCTGTTGAACTAGTTATTGCATAACACTGTTCTAAATCCTCTGTCACTGAACAGAGTCTTTAAAAATATTTCTTCACGAATAAAAATAAAAATTACATTCATACAATACAAATTTTTGCGATTCCTTGACCGCTTACATGGGTTTTTTTCTTTTAACAAAATCACGGAGAGGAGGCTGAAACTCCCAGAACTGCTGCAGAGATTTCTAATGAGAAATTGGTATCCAGTTTTATTAAATGCCTTGGAAATTTTTGTAGTATATTTGCATATTTTAAGAAATTGGAGAGAATGAGTCCATGTTCATTAGACAGTTAAGGAAGTACAGCTCAAGAAGTACCAATAGTGAGTTGTACAGACAGGAAATTGAGAGGAATATCTGCTTTTTCCTAATGCCTGCAAGTGGGAAGAGTATTTGGGCTTTGGCATGGCACCTCTGTTCTGTGGAAAGATTTTGGAGGATTATAAATGAGATGAAACAAAGGAGCAGCTTGTCCACAGGGCTGGGATAATGGAACTGTTCCTTGCTGAGACCCCTGAGGGAGAATGATGGGCTCCTCTTCCCCACAAGCAGTTTTATTTAATGCTGGCTAAAGGAAAATACCTGTTGGGTGGCTCTGCTCGTTAAACCTGTCACTTGTTGAGATAGGTGAGCAACCTGTATCTTTTGCTAAATGAGATTGTTTGCTCTGTGCTTTTGCTTGTCCCCCACTGACAGGCTGTGCTGTGGTGCTGGTTGCTAGCACAGGGCACAGCAAAACCATCTCCTTGTACTCTGCAGAGATACGCCTTTTGTCTGGCTGTCTTATTTGTAGCCTATGGTCACGTCGTTTCTTCCCCCAAAATGTTACAAATTCTATTTTCTTCTCCTTTTTGCACCCAGTTGGACTTGATGATCCTTGTGGGTCCCTTCCAACTCAGCATATTCTGTGATTCTGTGGCAGCTTGGAGCAGGTTTGCTGCAGCATGATGAGACATGTGGTGTGGCCATGCCCACGCTGGCACAGCAGCAGAGGTGACGGCGGAGCTGGTGCCATGTGGGTGCTCCATCTGATTCCCTTTCCCTGTGCAGGTGGCCATGCCAGAGCTGGATCCTGGGCTGTTTGCTGGCTGAATGCCACCTTGGCACACAGGCAGCACCCAGGAAGCCTCACATGCCTAAGAAATAGGGGATTGCTGGATGGGAATGCCGGAAAAACAGCATTTTGTTAGTCCCTGACTTGTGCCTTCAGAAACAAGAAAAAATGGTTTTCTTTTCTAATAACCCCTCTCGTCTTTCAAATATGATTTACATTTTTTTCCAAATTTTATAAGAGCTGAATCTGATTTCTTTTTGAAGCAATTTTTATAGGGTGTTTATTATACAGCCTTAAACTGTCTAGAAGTATTATTGGATCACTGAACTGATCTCTGGGAGAAAACATTTGTGTTTCTACATTGAATACAGCTGTAAAGCTCTGTAATATCATATAATTTTTATTACCTCAAGATTCTTCTAGCTCAGATAATCTTCTAGAGTCAGCAAGCCAAATTATTAAAGGAATTGGTAATAACTGTAGTTTATGAAGTGCTGGCAAACAGAAACAGTGAAGGAGTTTGTGAATAAGCTGGGTCATAATTGTTTCATTTTCTTTGATATTGTTTGAGTTCTGCTACAAATCCAGCCCCATTTGTTAGAAAGGAAATGGAATATTTAGAAAATATATGTCTAATATGACTGAGGTAAAGATATTACTGTGCCTTTTGAGCTAGTAAATGTTTTTATAACCAAAACAGACTCCGAAGAACACAAGTCTGATCTCCTGGGATATGAACAGTGTTCAGGCAAATGAAGGTCGGACATCACCTTGAGTCTTTTGAATTATATGGCTTTGATTCCAACAGTTAAAATCTTAAATCCCTATTATTTATTTTAAGACTGAATGCCTCTGGGGAACAAAGATGTTTACTACTTGAAAGACCCCTACATGATATTTTTTTTTTCCTATTTTAAAGCTACAGTAGATGGCCTTTGAATAAAATGCATAACACAGAGCAATGTCTTAAACTACTAACCATACCCAATTTAGTATAAGCCAACATACAAACCACACTGCACTGAAAGGAATTTTAACATCAAATTCATGGGGATCCGTTTTATGATTTGGGTAAAGTTGTTAATTCATGTTTGTTAACATAACATATAAAATAGTCATTGGATGAAATACTTGCATACGTAAATATACTGAGGTTTGAAGTCAGAATTAGTTTCTTATGTGTTGAATGCCTTTTTTTATCATTCTAACTCTGTGACTTGAAAATAAAGACAAGGTAAAGAAATACAGAAAAAGGGGAAAATAAACACCCAACAAAAAACCCAAACCAAAGCCCAACCCCAAGCATTTTTTCCCTTCCATCCAGCAGAATGACCCTTCCATTGACAAAGCATCCCCAAGGAAGTCTGCAGCACATTTTGATGTCTCAGTCAAGACTCTTCTGTAAGACTGAGCACAGTCACTGCCAGATGTGGCTGTGACATTGCACAGTAACACTTTTATCCTCAGCCCTTCTGTCTTCTCCTTCCCAGCAGCTCAGGTCACTAATGCAGTGAGGGCATCAGTCCTCTCAGATCTCCAAGCAGAACAAATGGGATTATTTTAACTAATGCATCTATAACTTTCATGACCAAGTACAGCAGTGCTGTCTGCTTGGTGCCTACAAGCCTCTTCTGGCTTCAAGAGCAACTCAAGGTGCCAGGAATGTCACTTTTATTTTAATGCCAGTAATTTCACAGAATCACAGAATCTGCTGAGTTGGAAGGGACCTACAAATACTGAGTCCAACCTTTAGCCCTGCACAGAACCATTCCCAAGAGTCACACCATGTGCCTGAGAGTGTCATCCTAAAGCTCCTTGAGCTCTGTCAGCCTTGGTGCTGTGAATACTTCTCTAGGGAGCCTGTTCCAGTGCCCAAACACCCTCTGGGGGAAGAACCTTTTTCTAATATCCAATCTAAACCTCCTCTGGCACTCCAGGCCATTCCCTCAGGTCCTATCAACAGAGACAAGAGATCAGTGCCTGTCCCTCCTCTTCCCCTCATGAGGAAGTTGTAACTTCAATGAGGTCTCCCCTCAGACTTCTCTTCTCCAGGCTGGTAAAGGAAGCACAAGGTCTGCATGTTTCAAAATTAGATTGCTATTGGTGTTTGCAGCATTTCTAGCGAGGTCTTGTCTGAGACACAGAAGAAGCTCTTTAGAGGAACGTCTTTGACTCATTTAATAGAACAAGGAAACCTATCACTTGTTGCTTTTGCAGTTTGTCACCTGCTGAGAGATGACAGTAGATGTGCCACAGGTTTTGCTGCCTGTCTGTTTGACATCCTGAGCTCTCATGGTGCTGTCAGTTTTGTTTTCTAATGCTATAATTACAAACACTGAAATCCCGGGGACTTATAAGAGGAATGAGGTGAATTTTACAATGTAAGCTGAACTTGGAATAGTTCTGCATTTGTGGAAGGTGGCAGCAGTTGAAGGTGTAGTAGTGGTCTGTATCACTGTTGCAGGGGGCTGATATGGGGAAGACGAACCCCTCACAATAACCATTTAATTAAAAAAGTAGTAATTTCTCTTCCTTCTGTGGTGTAATGTATTTTCCAAATATCAATGTGGTTTCTTCCTCTTGTCCTCCCTGATTCTCAAATGTTGTGATTTCATTTCTCCACCAGCTTCAGTTGCAGATGGTAGTTCATTATGGGCTTTTTGCTATTGACTTGACCTCATACTGTGTATATTTTCTGCTGAAGTTTCAACTCCAGACAAATGGCACGTGGTGCTCTCTGGTCTAGAGTTTCATTCATTCCATGTTCAAACATCAGTAAACTCTGTCCTAGGATACAGAGCCAAGTGGAGTGGGGGTTTGAAGTCTCTTCCACTGCACAAGATGGATGCACAGGCCAACAGGACTCATTTCCTCCCAGAGACGTCCTAACGCAGCTTTTCTTTATCCCTGCTTCACCCAAAGCTCTGCCACCCTTTATATAAACAACAGTGTTAGGCTTGATTCAAAATCTACATCCATGATAACTTCAATAAATTCAATGTCTTTTATCTTAAGAGATGTCACTGTAGTGAAGCAGCATTCAAGGACATTTAGAGAGGAAGTAGAAAGAACTCCAGTGGTGCTGCAGTAAACCTGTTACTGGAAATTGTTGTAAATTGAGAAATACAAAGCATCCTCATACTGTAGCTTGGGCAGATCTAATTTTGTCTTTGATTGGTGTCATGCCAAATACTTATGTTATCGTTATAATTTCGTTAAATTTTTAGTTCTTATGGTGACCATTCTCTATATTTATGTACATGTGTTGATTGAAAACATTCAGTCTGATCCTCGTGGATTTGTGCATCAAGATAAGAATCACTCCAGCCTTTGCAAATTTCATTTGAGCCGCTTTTCATGAGGTACATAGAATTACAGAATGATTTGGGTTGGAAGGGACCTTGAAGACCAGCTAGTTCCAACCCCCTGCCATGGGCAGGGACACTTTTGTCCAGTGGCTGAAAAGGAGTAAACGAAATAAAGGAAATAATGGAAAATCTTAACAATCCGATTACAAGGGTGCACATACTGAGTAGTGGAAAATACTGCAAGTGGAAAAGCTCTTTTTAGGTGCTGGAATAATTGTATGTTGCTTGAAGTACACGCCTAGAACAGTTTAAACAGTTATTAAAATGAGTGTTGCCAGATTTTATCACTGCAGTCATGCATAGAGATCAGTGATCCCCGTGCAGCACTGCAAAATGTGTGAATGAGGTGCTCTTACTAAAAATAAACCTATTGAGTGCTGTTCCTAATTGCCACAGAATACTGGGTAAATGATAATGATTTTAGCAGTGCAAAGTTGACTCAGAAAATTTAACTGACACGTCACATGGGTGTTTTTAAGAGGTGATAAAATAGTTGCATGCCTTCTTTGCTTGCTTGAGCATTCGTAAAGAAAACAAACAAGAACCCATCAAACAAAAAACAACTCCCTAGTGCAGCAGGATGAAAACACCGACTTGAGGTGAGGGACAGTGACTGCACAAGCTTGGAGAGCTCATGTGCGGGACCTTATAAGAAGGCACCATGCAATGTTTTACAGGTATCACTTGGCATCGGGAAATCTGCAACGGAAACATCTCTGAGTGGCTGAAACCAGTCTTCAGTCACCCTCAGATTAGTCTTGGAGCTGTTGTAGTTCTGTTCTTGTATCATTTGTAAGAAGTAGCGATGGGTTCTGGTTGTGTGGAAACACCTGGTGGGGTTACAGCTCTTGGAGTAGACTTTAACTGCTCTGACCAAGGTGTTAAAGCCACTTAAGCAGCCCAAAATATAAAGAGAAGTATTTGGGAATTTGTTTTTAAAAAAACCCAAAAAGTTCTCAGAACCTTTGGCAACAGTTGAACATCCCAGAGGTGACTGACAGAGGGCCAAAAGAACCTTTTGCTCCACCACCACTTTTAGAAGACTTTTTTAATACTTCAAGTTTCTCTCATGCCCTTGCACCCCAGACAGAATCTGTTTGGTCTCTCGTAAGAAACTGATTGTTGATGAAGAGTCTGCCATTGCCACCTCTGCAGCAATCCCAGATTTTTAGGATACTGGATAAATGGGAACTCATATCAGTTTCTCTATAGTTTCATCTTCAGTTTGACTTGGGAAAGTGAAACCAATAAACTGCTTCATCTTTTCTCTAGCAAATTCTTTGATTATCAATTTCTTTGTAGTTATTCATATTTTCAGCCAACTGCAGCAAATGTCTGATTTGCTGGCACAGTGAATTTCTGCTCCAGCAAGGGTTTAAGCTATTTAAGGAAATGAATGAAACCACAAAGGTTTTTATTTAATGATAAATTTTGTATGAATGTAATTTTTTTCATGAGTGACTCGCTTTCCTAGATCAAACTCCTTCACAGGGAGTTTTACAGCAATATGCAGTACCTCTGACAACTAAAATTTTCTAAAAGTCTGGGAATGCCAGTTCAAAGGATAAATAAATATTGGTCTGGTGGAGCCTTAAGAAATCCCTGATCAAAGCAACAATGCATTTTAAAATTAGCTCTGATTACTGCTGGCCTATGGTTTTATCCTCCCCAGTCTGAAAATGTTGAGTCCTTATAGAGTCAGAAGCATATTGAGAATACTGATTAGACATTCATTTTAATTTATCACCCCGGTATTTGGGCACTTTTACATTGTCCTGAATTTATACTCAAAACCAGTCTTGTAGAAGTGGGAGAACTTTACTGCTGAGGCAAATGGAGGCAGGAGGTTTAATGACATCCTTGTACTGTTAGGCAAAAAAACCCTTTTTGCAATCTAAGCCTCCAGTTGTAGCTGTTGGAATTGGGATGGGGACAGGACACAGCCAATATTCCCATCACTGCATCTGTGCTGCCTCCAGTCCTTCACTGGAGTCACCTTCTCACTCAATTTACTTTCCATCATTTTCATTTCTGCTGCTAAAGTTGTTTTGACCTGCTGTACATTAAAGCTCTTGTGTTTGGGTATTTTCTGCTAATGTTTCTTCTAATTTGCAGTTTGATTCTTGGAGTTATCTGCAAATAATCAGGAATGGTATCCTGTGCCTGGGTTGCACTGCCAGTTTATGGAGAAGGTGGACTTGCTTTTGCTTAGCTCCAGCTCTATGTGTGCAATTCAAAGTGATAGAGCTCTAGTTTTAGGACACTTCCATGGATTTCCACAGTGGGAAATTTCTGGGATAAACGTGCTAAAGTGATGTTGGTAGCCTGGGTGGTGGAACAACATGTTTGTCTTGGAACTACTGCAAGCATTTCTGTGAGCACAGGATGAAAAAAAGACATTTTTATCACTTGTAGTAATTAGATTCCATGACACTTCTGTCAAGTGGGTTAGGCTTTTTTTCTTTTTTCCAGATTTCAATGTAATTCTCGATGCGTCACCTCCCTAACTTAGCTTTGCCTCTCAAAGAAGTGGCACCGTCCTTTTGATTTCTGGCCTGAGCAGTCGCAGGGTGTTCACAGTAAAACTCAGTGACTCAAAGAATTGCTTTTTGGCCGTTAATGGCATGATGTGCATTCACTTTGGGTATCACTCTGTTACATTCCAAAGTGCCTTGAGGAGTTGAGGGAGGAACTGCTGTTGAATGTCTCAGTGCTGAAGCTCTTAGAGGGCTGTCACTCTGTGTTCCTGCATAAACCTCCCAGCTCAGGGAGCCCATTCCCTGGGCACTGGGAGTTGCTGTTTAACAAGACTGATTGCTGGGCAAGTTGCATCTTGACAGATACACCCCACAATCTATTAAGTCTCTGCTTACTTAAAATCATCTCCAGAAGGGTTTTAAATAGATTCTTTGTTGTAAACTGAATCCTGTCGTTAGATTTGTGAACCAGAGGGGTACCTGTGTGTTTGTCTTGATGTAATTCTTGTAAGAGATGTTTGTTTTCATCTCCAGAAGTAACAGAGTAAAACTTTCATGTGCCCTGATTCATACATATATGTATTTAGTAAACATGTCCCTTTCAAAATATTTGATTCTAAGGAAAATTGAGTTAATCAGTTCTGTTGAAGACTTACAGACCTGAGTGCTACTACAAAATAATTGTAAGAGGCAACAAGTGTTATAGCTTTTGTGTGCATTATTATTTGGATTTTTCTGGAATTAGACAATTTTTAATGCTTCAGTTATATTGGAAAGTGTGCTAGATTTTACTTTTTGAGGGTGTGTTATATTTTTATTTTTTTAAGACTTACTTTCAAGTTTCCTATTGGGGAGTAATAAAGAAGAGATGAGCTTAATTTTATTAATTGTGCAATAAAACCATTTGGATCTAAATAAACCCAGATGTATTAAATGGCTGGACTGCTTTTTTCCTTTGACTTTACATTCCTTATATTCAGTCAGAATTTATATTTCCAAAATGTAAACTGTTTTTTATTTTATTTTTCCTAGGTCTTGCATGCTGTGGCACAAGGATTGTGTCTCACTGTGCACTATGTTCATGGTAAGCCTTATTCCATCTTTTTATATTCTGGGGGATGTTCTGTTATTTTATCAGTCAGTCATTTGAAACGAACATAAACACATGGACATGAATTTAGTCTCTGTTTTTTATCTCCAACGTGTTTTGTACAACATCCAGGGCAAAATGAGTTTTAAGAATCTCTGAAGGACCTGGTGATGGCCTCAAAATCTCAATGTCTGTGTTACAAATTGCAGACAGCACAGGACAAGATAGATAATTTTTGTAGTTCTAAGCAATGCAGTGGCACCTTAATTCAGGACAGGTCCCCAGATGACAAGATATACAAACAGTAACACAAAAGGCCCAGCTTGGGTTCCAGTGAATCCCATTTTATCCAGGCTCCATGTCCTCAGGGTCTTTATCTATGCTAAGTAGTTATCCATGGCTGCCAACTTTTTGGCACTTCTTAAAATAACTCAGTTAAAAATATTTCATAAACTCAATTTATATAGGCAAAATAAGCTCCTGTGCTCCTCTGAAGCAGCACATGTTCCTTCTTTTTCCCTTCTCCTCCAAATATTAGCAAATTACCACTTTTATTATGATACCAGAGGAAACCAGCTTTTGAAATTAAGCCTCACGTTTATCAAATGGTTTCCTACTATGTTCTGCTCTTTTTTGAGTGGTTAAGTAGAAAACACCTTCTCTTCTGTATTTCTGGGTTTACTGATACATATTTTTAAATTAATTATTTTTCCTCGTGCTTTTTACTGGCAGTAGCTGGAATCCTCATGGAGTTCCACTGCTCCCACCCTGCCCCCCACTTTTTTTTTTTCTTTTCTTTTTTTTTTTCTTCTCCCAAATTCTCCCTTACCTGTCAAAGGATGTTTGAGCTGCTTGGTGACCTCTCTACCTCTGAGACCAGAAGCTAATAAACAGCTTTCCCTGACTGATGGGATTAGGGATGTCAGAGGAGTGGCCAAGGCTTTAAGAGACACAGTCTTTTAATCTTCTTCCCTAGTTCACCGAAGTTCAGCGATCCATTGAAAATGTGCCTTATTGAGCTGTCAGGGTAATCAATATTCCCCTTCAGTTAAGCTTATTGGTATTTCTGAGAGTCCAGTCAGATTCATAAACGTGCTGCTGCTTCCTGAATGAGAATGTTTAATCCCAGGATACTCATTGGCATTTTAAGGATCACTCTCACTTCCCAGTAGGACATGTTTGCTTCACAGGGTCTTGAACAGCCCATGGTGAGGGTTTATGGGCATCTTTGTAGATCATGACCAAGGACAAGCCCTTTCTCAGTTGCACATTACATTTAATTACTCATCACTCTAGAATAAGAGAGTTGAAGCAAAAGCAAAAGCTTAACATCTGTCAGGTCTTTTAATGCCAAAGCTTCTTTGTTTCCTTTTTTTTGGGTGGTGTTTTATATACTTCTGCATTCCAGCAGCTTTCCCACGTAATGCACAAATTTTTTCCATACTCTCCTGTACAACACAGTGATATTTGGAGCAGTTCTGCTGGTGCTTGCTGGAGGTTTGGAAAGGCTGTGAGGATCTGAGCACTGACTCTGCGAATTTAATTAATCTGGGAGCCCCAGAGAGACAGTTAATGGCTCCATTAATAATTTCACTTTCTTATATTCTCAGTTTTGAAATATTGGACCAATATTTTGTGCTCTGAGGTATGATGAAAGCACCTTTCATTCTAGGAGAAATCCTCTGCAAGCTTTGTAGATGTTCTCTGAAGCAGAGGTTCATAATTTTCCTTAACACAGCTACTGCATAAGGCCCCAAGCTTGGCATTGTTTAGCTAAAATATTTTTTACAACAAATCCAAGAATCTTTTGTCATCTTGAGGGCTTAAAGCAGGGGTCCTCAAACTTTTCAAACAAGGGGCCGGTTCACTGTCCCTCAGACACTGTGGGCGGCCGGACTATTGTTTGGAAAAAAATGAACGAATTCCTATGCAAACTGCACATATTTTATTTGTAGTAGTGCACAAAAACAGGAAAAAG
>JAWWLV010000024.1:17997364-18051927 GCA_035041135.1 Platyrinchus mystaceus
CCACCTCGCTGATGCCGCCGCCCCCCTCCTCAGCCCGGCCGCGCAGTCCGGAGGGGGGGCCAGAAGGGACTGAAGGGGCTTTGCCACACTGGGGCTCTGGTGATTTGCCCGAGTTGAGAGGCTGCCGACACTGCTTCCCTGGCAGAGGAGACGCCCCCGCCTCTCGCCCGCCGCACATCGCAGAGGAGGAGGAGGATGGGGCTGCTTGGTTTCCACCCCCGGCGGCGGGTGGGGCGGGCCGGATTAAGGACTCTAGGGGGTCGCACCCGGCCCGCGGGGTGTACTTTGAGGACCCTTGGCTTAAAGTTTACTAATGCAAATTGTTTTTGAGCCAGGCAAGCCTGACAGTATTATTGTCTGTCTTACTTTTTAAAACCCATTTTAGCAAAGCTTGTTCAAAACCCCAAGATGAATTGAACTATAACTTTTTCTGAATTTGTTGGAAATAATCATTTTATGATGTCCAATTTTGCTTTAATGGTTTTGAGAGGCAGAAAATTATCATTAAAACAGAGTATTAAAACTTCTGCACACAAAATACTTTTTGAAAGGGGATTGCAAATCCAGTCCAAAATATCTTCATAGCTAAAATTGTTTGGGGCTTCCTTTTGTTTCTAATTTATATTCACAAGAATAAATTAGGATAAAGTAGCAATCAGAAGTATCAGTTAAAACTATCAGTACAACTAGTTTTAAAAAGAGTATCAGTTTACAGGTCATACTTTTGAATCTGCCACAGTACAACTTTTGTGGTTGTACTCTAATGGCAAAGAGTTCTGTCCTGTATGAAGAACTGGTGCAAATATAAATGGCTTTTCAGGTGGGATTCAAGGGTAAGTAATACATCTAGGTGCATAAGTACCCAGTTAATCTTTTATTATCTAACATATGTTCACTCTGGATAACTTTGAACTTTTCAAAATAGTTTTATCAGTTTGCATTTTCTGGTGTGATACAAACCCACAGAGCTTTCCTTGTGAAGTGCCCAGTTCAGTGTGAGCTCCCCTTGGCATCTGGATTGAGCCAGGGACTATTATTCACCTCCTCATGGATGGCTTATCTGATTAGCATGGTTTGGAGATTGCAATTACTGTGACTTGTTTGTCATCTTTTGTTTGCTGTAATGTAATTTTTATTACAATTCTCTAGAAGAATGCAGTTTATGTTGCTGAATGCAGTGGGAATAAAGCCCTGCTGAGTGCAGGGAGTGGTTCCTCTGCTGCACAAGACCCTGGTTATGTTCCTTCCTTCTACCCCAGAAAGGCCTTTTGTGTCAAGAAGGGGTTTTTAAACAACCTTTTGAAAAATGCTGTGTCCAAATAAGAGTTGTCTAACTGTGCAGAGATGGGGCTTTTGATTGCAGGTGTTCATAATTAGATTAATTTACAGCGCAGATCAAGCCGATGGAGGAGGCATGGAAAACTGACTGAGAGCTTATCAAATTAGTCAAGTAGAGCAATTAATCAGACAGACCTTAACTGTTTGGTTTCTTTTTTTAATGATAGTCTTGAGCAGTGTGCTTTCAGCTTCCATTAAAGAAGGCATTTAACGCAAAGTTGTGTTTGGTGAGACAGTTCCCTTGTTGTCTCCTTGTGACATCCCTGCCTTGGGAAGGGTCTGCGATGGTTGTGCACAGTGCTGCAAGCTGTTTTCAGAGATCCACTGGCATTCCCAAGGCACAGAGCAATGTCTTGTAAATAAAATAATAATAGTAATAATATTAAAGTATTCATAATTCCCTGTGAAAGTATCTGGGCTCTGCCCTAAATTCCTGTATCCAGATAATGCCCTCCTGCCTCACGGCAGTGTCTCCCTCCTTTGTCACCATTACACCAGCAGTTCTAAACGGCATAAATTCTCAACAAAGGAATAAGTTTAGTCTTGGTCTAAGTCACAAAAAGAATTAATTTTGGGTTTTATTATTCAAAAATTTTTCTACTCTGAAAAACTGACTGATTGAACTCCCATGTAATTACTTAATTATTATTATGGATTGAGAACAGCACCTCTGCAGTGTATTATCCTCTCCAGTACTAAGTGTGCAACACAGACATAGGATTTGATCTCAACAGTAACTTGTCAGTGAAAGTGTTCAACCAGAAAGTTCTGGTTTCAATGTGGTAACAAGTACCCATGGAGGTGTTTAAAAGCACCTTAAAATGATGCTTTCAGCAAGTTCTTTTCATTTCTAAGCAAGTTCATTCAATGTGGGGAGTGTTGGGCATATTGATATAAATTTTTCTTCTTTATGAATCCATTTGCAAATGATCTGGTATTTTTTAGATTGACCTTTCCTGCCTTTCACTGTAGGAAATCAAAAAGGGTTCTTTAAGGTTATACCAAGAATACTTTTTCTTTGTCTTATTTCACAATAAACCTCTCTGGTAGTTGTCAGGTTTGGTCCTGACAAATTGGACTGAGGCTCTATAACTTTGACATGGAATATGGAGCAGTGATCTCTCTTAGGCATGACCTTCCCAGTTAGCTTTTCCTTCTCTTCAAGAGGTCAAATTATTTCCTTTCCCACATGCACAATGAATCCTAAAGCATGTCAGAAGATGGGGAAGGATGAGAGTTAACTCTTCCTCTAAAGCTAAAGAAAGATGATCTGATGAGAATAAGACCTTCCTTAGGATCTTTCTAAATACTAAACTGCCTCTTGTGTAGAGGTTAAATATAAGTTACTTATTGCTTAAATTCTTGTAAATTTTGAAGATCATTCCTTGGGTCTTGCTTTAAAAAATACCCAATGAACACTCTACCACATGAACTTTGGGCATTTATATTTAGGAATTTTATCACAACTTAAAATGCTGCTGTAAAACTGATTTTTCCTCTTTATAAGTCCTCAGCCATTTTATCTTAAATATCCAGAAATGAAAATCTTAACCAGGGTTATCAGCTTGGGTCAAGCTTTGAAATCCCTTTTAAACATTTGGAGTGATATTTTCATGCCGTTAACACTGAACACTTCAAAAACCAAAATGTCCGGTGCTTAAGAGTTCTTTTGGAAATTGTAGAATCCTTGAACAGCTGAAGATTAAGTGGAAGTATTCGGGTTACTATTTTAGGATTTTGGTAGATCGTACATCAGGTTTGCCTTCAGAAGATAAAGGATAGATCTAAAACCTGATGCACGTTATGTGTAAGCTGCATTTTGTTTTATATCTCTGGAAAAGTAGTTTCTCATTTTTCAGATGAATTTCTGTCCTTGTCTTGATTTTTGAATCACTGAAAATAAGTTACAACTTCAATTTAAGCAATACGGAAAACTGCCAAAAGAAGCCTGTAAATAGGAGTAATTAACACCCATCTCCAATGTTCCCTTTTTCTGCTTGTTTAAATACAGGATTGCTATATCTAAAAGCATGTGAAAATATTTTAGACAACATGTATATGCTCTCAACGTGCTTGAATCCCATCAGCTGTTCCTTGGGAAGGCTGGAGGGCTGTACTAAACCTTATCCAAATTACTCTGGTAGTAATGTAAACCAAGAACTTTTTCATAGTTTTATTTGGTGTCTCTGAACAAGTGTAAGATCCCTGGATGTGGCTGATAAATGGGTCAGTAGAGATGAAGGAATGATGGATAACTTGTAAAGCTAAACATGGCTTCTGAATAGCTTGTGCTTGTACAAACTCCTCGACTATGGAACTTGAGGATGGTATTTTGCTTTGTGGAGGCTTGAATTGATTCTTTTATCACTCTGTCAAACAGAAGCTGACCGTATTTCACTGGTAAAATACTGCCTTTGTAGCAAAATGTCCATTTGTTGTGGTGTTGGTGTCAAAGTCTAAAACCAATGATAAGACACGACTGAGTTCATAAACCATAAATATCACTGCTGGTGAGTTGGAAGCACTGTTACTGCACTCACAGACTTGGGGCTTCTCGGTTTATTGTGCCACTTTCTGAAAAATAGAGCAGCCTCCGCTCTCTCTGAGACTGCACACAGCAGGAATCCTGACAGCACAGTTTAAGTATCCAGTAGAAGATGTCACTGAGAAATTAAGACACAAGATCAAAGATACCTGTTATGTCTTTGTGATCATTTTACCACTGGTGATGTCAGGGTGTACTCTAAGCTCTAGTCCAAGGGAGCACCAGAACTCTGAGCTGTGCTGCAGGAGGAGCAGATCAGAGCCAGAAGGAGCTCCCAGCAGATTTTTTTAGGGGGGGGAGATGAGAATTGCACTCTGGATAGAGCTGAACTGTGCTGGTGCAGACTCAGCCACGTGGGCTGGTGCTGCTTGTTTGGGGCTCTGTCAACTCAGAAAATACCCATGTTGTGTAGGCAAAGGCTTTCTCCCAGCTGTGAAACAACTTATTTGGAGAACAGGTAGTTCTTCTCCACATGGTTAAGTGTTCTGAAACTCAGATTTCCCCAAGTGTTTCCCCACGGACATCTGAAGTAGTTCCCTGACTGCTGTTCCACGGGGCACTGCAGCCCTCTTTTTGATGCACAACGAGCCTGGTCTTGAATTTGAAACTACTTCTGCCTTTTGATTTTTTTTTTGCCAATGATGTAATAAAATGTGTAAAATATCAGCTTGAAAAAAAAAGGTTAAGGAGCCATAGGAATAGGGAGAGAACTCATATTCTGCATTAATAATTATATTTATGCCATTTTTTTCATTTCATTGACTCTGTGTTCCACTGGAGGCATTACTTTTTTACCATTCCAAGTGGTAAACTTGGAAAAGAGGTGATACATTAATGGCAGTCAGGAGTTATAATCCTTCTCAGTCTTATTTCCTATAGGACATCTACCACTATTTGCAATTTTGTTTAATACTTATTATAAGTTTGGGATAACTATTTATTATTTTTCACAATAGCTTGTGTGTCACATAAAGGATTTTGTCCAGGATGCTTAATCAAGGTCATTGTTATTTTTGGTTTGGCAGTTGGGTTTTTTTCCTTCTCCGTGAAGTGTATTATTTTTCTTTGAGAACCTTGATAAGTTGTGGATGAAAAGCTGTATCCAGTATAAAGAAGGTGGAATAAATCCCCTTTTATAATGGTCTGAGGTTCCTGGCATGAATACATCTATTTTTATTTTTTTAAAACTTACTGTTTTCTATCAAGTAAGAATACTTTTACATTTGCCTAAACACTGCATCAGTATTTCCAGCAAAATAATTCTTTTCCTCAAATTTCCTTTTTAATAAAATCCAGCCTCTTTGAACTCCATAGACCTCACCATCTGTTACTCAATTTTCACTCCATAAAATTTTGCTGACATCTGTTTAATCAAAAATATTTTTATAGTCATGGAGAAATTTAGTTCAAACTTGGTATTACATTGTTCCTATATGCCAAACAGAAAATATGAAAATAATGAACAGTAACTTACGGGAGAGGAGAGGAAAACATTAAAATAAGTCTGTTAGCACTTAGGGCAGCACTGGGACCTGGGAACGATGGCCCCCTCTCTGCGGATCTCTGTGTTCCCACGGGTTGCTGCTGGGGACAACCTGGGCCAGCTTTCCCCACCTTGGCCAGATCTGGCTGTTCCCCCATGGCTGGAGTTTTGGAGCAGCTGCCGGGTTTAGATTTGGAAAGCCAAGGCGAAGTGAATCAGGTTTTACAGGCCTGTCTTCATTCCCTGCCCTGCTGTTCCCATCCTTGTACTTTCTCCCTCTCTTCTCTCTCTCTGGGTGAGGGAACTCACCCCCGGGAGCTTCTCCACACTGCTGAAGCTCCTCTCCCTCACAGTCTGGACACCTGCACGACATTAATGAAGAAATGCAGGGGGAGGAGACAGATGCTCCTCTTGGACTCCTCTCCCGCTGGTTCTCCCAGGCCCTCGGGGGTGTTTGGCTCTCTGGTTTCCTTGTCTTCCCATTGTGCTGAGGTTTGGGGGTGCTGCCAGAGTGCCTGCAATAGCTGGAGTGATCATTAGGAGCAAGACCTTCTTTCTTGTCTGTTTTTTTGAAGGAAATGAGCCATATGCAGTTTCTGTCTATCTGTCAGTCTGTTTATTTGGTTATCTGTCAAGCTTGATTAGGAGATTTTCATCAGAGTTGTGCCCTGACAGACCCTTCCCCTCTCCCATATGGCATTAAAAATTAACATATTTTTTCAAGCAATAATTTATAATACTTGATATTATATATATAACCAAGTAACTATAGATTTTTGTCATTGTGCCTCTTGGTTATAATTTTTTATCAGTTATCTGGATTTGTTAAGGCACGATATGTTGTACCATATATTTTTGACTGTGGAGAAGTATCAGTGTTGTGGCTTTTCAGTTGTTTATTTTCTCTGTTGTTATTTGGGTTGTTGTATAGGCAAACTTTCACTTCCGGAATGATTTAGATGTTTATTGCAGATTTATTTTGTTTTGCATGGAAACTGAATTGATATTTATGACTGACTAATACATTTAGAATAGTGGTTTTTAATTGAATCTGCAGCAGAATATGCTGATTAACTTGAATCTAATGATGAAGAGCAATGCTTTTAAAATTTTTCATGCAGATCCCATTACCTGCACATCATATTTATTAAATTGAAATTATCTCATATTTTAAAATAATATTTTGTTCCCTTTCCTGAAGAAGAAAGTCAAGTTGTTGTTGTCAATTTTACTGATTAGGTAGACAAAATCAATTGAAATGAAACATGAGTATCATTTTGTAATGCTTAGAGCCCTTCCCCAATTCTTTATTCTCCAAGATACTATTTATCTATCTTTACGTTTTCTTTATTCAGAGGGATTTATTAAGATATGCTTGAAAGAAAAACATCTGGAAGCATTCTCTGGTTTGTTGAAAACCTTCCGATTATTTGGAAGGAAAACTTTTCAGCTGATCTTTCCAAAGCCTTGAGAGCAAAGTGAAAGCAAAGCCGAAATACCAATGTTTATTTCTTTGGGGTTTTCTGATGGCAGATTACAAGGGATGGAGTTAGTTTTCTGGCCATTTTGCAGATTGTTTATGGTAATGAACATGCTGTATAAGTTTAAACTCATATTATAAGCAGAAGAGGTTTGGGCTGGATGTTAAAAACTGAACGCGCTGTTTGTTTTGTGGTCAATGAAATTAGATTGCCGTCGTCTTGGCTCATAATGAGATCAGCAGAAAAGCAAAGCAGCCTCTCTCAGAGTGATCTGTGTGTGCTGCTCTTTCAGAAAGCATGAACTGAACGAACTGAGATTGATTTCTGCTGTTTGCATTGATGTGAAGGTTTGGTAGGACTGACAATGCAAACCCTGTGCTGCAGCAGGGCTTTGGAACCTCTGAGGGGCAGGGTGAGGATTGGAGTGTGCCATCACCTGCCAGTCCCATCCAGGCACTGCTCTGTCATGGAGAAACACTCTCCTGCTTTTTTCTTGCTCAGCTCTATCTTTTGCTGACATTTAGAACAAAACAAATTAAACTGAACTATGACAGGAAAAATCTACTGGGCATAAGGCATAAACTCAGGCTTTCAATTGACGAGGAATCAGAAAAATAACATCTTACAGTGTCTTACTCCTTTCCCCAGAGCAGGCAATTTTGGAGGGTCCTGAAATGTTTCTCCAATGACAAAATGCAGGAGCATTTCCCAGGTGCAGCTGATGGCTCTGCCCCTCAGCAGATGCTGCTGCTGCAACCAGAGCCACAGAGGGAGAGCTCAGTGTGCTGCATTGCAGGTGGAGGGGCACTGAGGAGCAATTTGATTCTATTCTGACTCTGATTTCACCCTCATTCTTCCCTTATTCTGTTCTAATCCAGCTCTTAGTCTACCCTAATTCTAGTTCTTGCTCTATTCTGTTTAAGATCACAAAGAGCTCTAGGATATAGATGTACCAGCCTGGGAACCTTCACCTGGTTCAGTAGAAAATGGAATAAGAATCACAATGAAAAAGCAGCTGGTTTGGGGAGGAGGATTTTGGTTTGTTTGGGTTTTTTTGTTGCGTGGTGTTTGGTTGGGGATTTTTGGTTTATTGTTTCATGGTGTTTGGTTGGGGTTTTTTTGTTTGTTGGGGTTTTTTTTGGTTTGAAATAGAATCAGCTATCCTGCAGAACCCTTTAAAGAGCCAAGTACTGCAGCAATCCATAGGTAGGAGAAATCCAAGAAGGATCAAGCCCCTGTTACCAAAACTTGTGTCCTCAGTGACAGGCAGTGGAGCGAGGTGTTTATTCAATGTTCCATGTTGAAGCTCTTAAAGACTGTTTTAAGACAAGGTTCCTGTTACAGAGGACCTTTTGATGTGGTTTGAGGTAGCAACATGTGGAATGTCACCAACTCTTGCCTTAGAGATGAAGCATTTCCAAAATCAAGTTTTGCCAGCTGAGAAGAATAAGCAGACACGGACAAACCAGAACATTTTGATAATAAACACGTTGATTTATTTTACAAGGGTTTGAAGGAGAGGGTAAACAAGCAGAAGGAACACCATAATCCAGGAATCCTGACTGTAAAAACTTCAAGCTTAGGAAGATAAATTCCGATTTCCTTACGGATACAGGCTATCACAATGAAAGGATAAGTTATACCATGAATTAAAACCTAATTAGAAATTAGAAATAAAGTGGGAGAATTAAATGGCCTATTACTAATGCTGCAAAAGTGCTTCTAAGATGCCCTGGGGATCAAGACTGTAATGATAATTCGTTAGTGAATTGCTGAAGTTAAGAAAAAACTTCAAGTTTCATTGGGAGTCTCCTTCTGGCACTACAGAATTTTCCCCAAAACAGTGCATTTTCAAGGCTTTTGTTTTCACAAAACAACAGACACTTTCAAAACAGACACTTTAATGACTGTTTCCGTAATTAGCTGATTATTCCTGCTTTTAATCTTGACCACTTTTTAAATATGCCCTCTGAATTTTGTATTCATGTAACCCATTTGTTTATTAAAGTTGATTTCCCCTCAACTTCTTAATTAATGGCCTGTTTTTAGACTTGGTGAGTTTGGGGCTATAAATGTGTAAGGATGTGCTTCCCATGGAATCCATTCAGTGAAGGAGTATATTCAGTGCCACAGCACAATGCAAAAAGTAAATTGCTGTGAGAAATTGTTTCCTGGGTGCCACTGTCACTACAATCTTATTTTTTTATTTTATTTTTTTTGATTGTTGCTTTGCCATGACATCAGTGATCTCGTTCTGGGCTTTGGTAGTAATTTGGCTTGAACTTCGTTAGGCGGAGGGAAATGCTCTTTCACTGATGGAGAGATTCCATCTTGCTGAAATAGTGAAATTTTGACCTTGCACTGCACAGATGTTTCTGTGATACATCTGTGCCCAAAGGTGGCACTTTGTGACTTCCTTAGGAGCCTCTTGAACTTTTTTTTTTTTAAAAAGAAGCCAATGGTAATACGTTGCCAAAATTGTTTGAGTAACAGAAACATATTTTCTTCCCTCCTCCAATTTAAAAACAATAAAGGTGTGTTGATTTTCACACTCCATGGCTTTGCCAAGGTCTTCTAGAAGTGTCTTCAAATAATGCTTCCAACATATAAACTGTTGGAGCAAGTCCACAGGAGACCAAGAAGTTGATAAGGGGACTGGAGCACCTCCCCTATGGAGATGGGATGGAAAAGTTAGGGCTCTTCAGCCTGGAAAAGAGAAGGTTCTCTGGAGACCTCACAGCACCTTCCAGTGTCTGAAGGGGTGACAGGGAAGTTGGAGAAGGTCTGTTCACCAGGAACTGGAGTGACAGCACAAGGAGCAATGGGTACAAACTGACAGAGAGGAGGTTTAGAGTAGGTATTAGGAAGAAGTTCTTCCCTGTGAGGAAGGGGAGGCCCTGGCACAGGTTGCCCAGAGAAGCTGCGGCTGCCCTGTCCCTGGGAGTGTCCAAGGCCAGGTTGGACAGGTCTTGGAACAACCTGGGTTAGTGGCAGGTGTCCCTGCCCATGGCAGGGAGTGGGACTGGATGATCTTTAAGGTCCCTTCCAACCCAAACCATTCTTAGATTCTATGATTCTAAATAGGAAGAGGAACTGTGAGTATGGTTGTTTCCTGATCTGTCTCCTGATTTCCAGAAGGAGCTCCTTGACAGGAACTTTTCAAAAGCTTTCCAAGCTTGTGGACTGTAGCCATATGTCACATTTTGTGCATTGTTTGGGTTTTTTTAAGGTAATTTTCCCAATCAGACTCACCTTTGCAACCCCATTCTATTGATTACAATGGATTTCTGATTTCCACCATTCCCCCAGGGCACTGCTAAAGCCTCCCTTTGTAAGCAGGTGAGGGGAAAACCAAACCAGTTCAAACTGAAAGTAACCTCTTTTCTCCTGAGACCACTCCCACGCAGTTCAGCCGTGAGCACTGGTGGTGGAGGATTCACAGGGAAGTTTACAACCACCTGCAGTTGATATTTCTGCATTTCCCCCCTCACTCATTCTCTGGTGGTTCATTGCTAGAGGTCCGTGCTCAAGTGTTAGTGGGGTGAACCACACAGGGTGGCTGAACCATATGGTAGTGCCATCTCCTGGTGGGATAAATCAGGCACAACTCTCTTATGATAGATTGTAACTTTGGAGTATCAACAAACTTTGAGAATAAAATAGCTTAGAAGTAAAATTTAGAAATTACTTTATTTTTCAGTTAGCAAATTTTACCTAAAAAAGGCACACTGACTCTATGTTGCATTTGCTGTGTTGGTCTGTTGGTGTTTGAAGAACCATATGAGAGACTATGGAGAAAAACCACAGAGAGAGGATAAGGGAGACACATTAAGATAAGAAATCAAATAAATTACTGCTTTTGAGTTTATGTTGGTCTATTTTTAAAACACAGAAGTTTGTGGAATGGTCTCATTTTTTTTGGTTAGTTTTCCACCCCAACTTTGGCCACAGCTTTTTGTCAGGTTTGACACAAATCATTGATTAGTTTTAAATACAATAATTGTTTTCAGATGAACTTTTATTGAAAGATATTTCCGATTTTTGTTTCATGGCTGATTTTAAAACTTTGTGTTAAAAGTGAAGTTAAAAATACATGCAAAAATATTAAGTGTCCTTTTTCTTTATAAAGTTAATGGAAGGTATTCACTTTACTCTTAGGTATGGGAGAGAATGGGAACAGTTTTATTTTTTTCTATAAGTAGTAACTTCATGGGATTATAATGTCATATTTCTTGATAATACATAAGTGCTTTTACTCCTACATGTACCTTCACAAAATGTAAATTTAGTGAGTCACATTCAGAGTACAAAGGCATTGGGAGTTTGAAAGATTATTTTGCTTTATGCAGCAGAAACCATTATTTGGTATGAAGCCCCAAAACTTTTAAATCATCAAAGTTAGAGAAGTAGTGCAATAATTATAGTAAATACTGTGAGTAAGCTACTCGGTTGATATCTAAATTTAGTTTATAAAGAGAATTAATAGACACTTTTGTTTTACATTTGTAGAATAATTTTAATTAGAAGCAATTAAATAAAATTACATTACTCCAAAGTAAATTGCTGCTTTCTAAATTTCTTTAAGTCTACTTATATTCCATTAAGATGTGAAAGCTTACTGTAATTAAAATTTGACTTGTTTATATTCTATAGGAAGAGCTAGAAATGAGTTCAAGGAGTTCAACTTCCTTTCCATGTGGAAGGGTTTTACCGGATTGCAGACTCAGACTCCTCTAAATTGCAGTACTTTTTCTCCACAGCATTTGTTACTGCCCCTGTTTAAGCCAGGAGGCAGAGCTAAATGGACAACTGATTAAGCTCTATTTCTAAATCTATGGTAATACTCATGGTGTTGGTATTGTCTTGATGTTTTATAAATTTGATATTTCAATTTAAGGAAATCTCTGAACGGAAAAGGCTCCTAAATATGTATGCCCAGGAAAGGTTTCCACTGAGACTTTTAAAACACTGTTGTAACACTGACTGTGTTATGTCCCACATCAAATTCTTTCCTTTTACATTAATATTTTAGCAGCTTGCTTTTGGCATAAAGACTTGTTGGAAAAGTCCAGGGACAAAGTAGTCCCTCTAAAATGTCTTTCTTTATGTGCCTTGTGACTCAGCCATAGGTGCTAAACAGAAAGGCAGAATCCTGTTCCGGAACAGCATCTGTGTGTAAGAACAATGAGCATAAAATAGGAGGTGGGGTGCCTGGAAGTCAGTTTTATAGCCTGAATGATTTGAAAAAAAAAAATAAAAATTAATTGCTTCTCCAAAAGCCGTGGACAGAAGGGAGAGAGCTTTCTGCTGCCAAGAGTAATTACAGCTTGAAGAGGTCCTTGCCAGTCAAAAATGGAAGTGAACTGGCCCAAATGTGTTGGCCACCTCTTTTAGGGTGTAAGAAAATGTTGTTTTGGCATTTCCATCTTAAATTGCCTTTCCACCTCCCTGAACGGGGACTGGCAAGTGAGCCTGTGCCTGGCAGGCAATGTTGAGATGAGCAACAGCATTTAGTGCATGTTGCAACTTCTCTTTTGTGTAAGTTCTCAATTTTTTTAGAGACAAAGAATAGGTTTTCACACAAAGAAGTGTGGTTTTTCTAATGAAATTGTCACTGCTTTCCTGGCTTTTGAATATATTCTCTGCGTATGCCTGCGTGGACCAGTGGTAGTAGTATTAAGACTCAAATGCTGGTAGCTCCAATATGGAAAATGAATAATGCAAGTGTGGTTGTAAATATGATTAAGTTGGCTTTTAAATGATGTTTTTGAAATAGTTATTATAGTTTTCTTTTTGTTTCATTTTTTTTTCCTTTTCTTCTTTGTGAGTCTTGACTGTCCAAAGCCAAGAAAGAAAAAAAGAAACAAAAACCCAGGAAGAAACAAGTTGGCAGCTTTTTATATAGTATGGAGTAAGGAACTTTGAGCTACATTTTAAGACAATTTAGATTATTTTTTTTTTATCTGTTCCCCTTTGCATTCTCATACCTTTGTCTTCTTGGAGCACATCCATATGATATTTTTAATATTAGGATTAGTAAATTCTCTGCTGCCAAGTTTTCCTTAGTCTGTAACAACTTTGGAAGTGTGGACCTGAGTCCACCTTGCTTTTAGTACAGAATAACTTGCTTCCCCTGGAAGGAGAGGATGTACAAAGATAGCGAATTAACACATACCATGTATACATAATATAGATATATAATGTATAAAAGTTTTGCAATGTAATGTGCTGCAAACAATACAAAGCAATTTTGAATTGTGACAGCTGATGACGACCTCTGGTGTAATCATATTATGCCTATAAATAAAAGAATTTACTGGCATTTAGTTCTTGCTATATTTAAGCTACAACAGATCAAACAGCTGTTGTATTATAGCTTGGTTTTGAGGCTGATAATTAAAATGAGTAAAATCCAGGTCTAAGGAATAGCTGGCAGTAAATCTATTAAAATAACTTAAAGGTTGTAGGCAGACATATATTTAAGTGCTCTGAACAATGCAGGTATTTTTCAAATGTGGTGATGGCTAGAAATGGACAAAAAAATGCCTGTTTACATCCTACTGAACACCCCTTTTTCCATGACAAGCTATTACTCAAGAAGATACAAGTGGGGATGATGTTGCTGCAGAAATCCCAGTGTGGAGGTTTGCTGTGGTGTCTCTTTAGTGTGTCGTTGCCAGGTGCAATGGTTTTCCACCTTCCTGTCAGGAAGGCAAATTTCCAAGTCTGGGAGAGGCAGCCAAATCTGATGGATATTTTTATGGTTTGTGCTATAATCTCCATTACTGGACATAAAAGTTCAATAGTGGAAAAAGTCTTAATGTTGTACTGCAGTATTGAATATTCTCATTTATTTAATAAAATCAATGTAGTAGGATTTTGCCTCCTTCTCTGATGACAAAGGATTGCTACAACAAAGACAGAAAATCTTCTTACAAGAACTATAAACATCACTTCTTAATATCCTCTTTTACTCTCTTTTTCCTGCCCTTGGGAATGGCTTGTGCCAAGCTGCAGGAGAGCAGCAGTTCTACAGATCTGCCCTCTGTATAAAGTACATGAAAAAGGAGGTTCATTACTGGGACTATAAATTGAAACATTTTTCTAATGTGATTGTGGATGTCCTTTGTGTCATATATTTCATGTACCTGAGTGCATTTTGATATTGTAGTGAAGTTTACTACATTTCGGGCTGTTACAAAATGTAATGCTTATTTTAGTCACTTGACAGCAATACTTTTTTTTTGCCTACTGTTGGCTAAAAAGTCTATTGCTCAGGATTTATTCTTTTAAAATTATTTTTCTGTTCTTGGTAAATAGAACATTTTCCAGGGAAACTTTGCCTTTCTTTCCCTCTTCAGGGATTAGGACCAAAAAGTACAGTCTAAAATATGACTTTTATTCTTATTACTTTTCTTCTTGTCACATCAAATTCGTGTTATACAAAATACAAGTAAAATAGAAAAGTTTTAGCTATATTTTATTCCATATTTTGTTCTGTTGCATTTGGTGCATGTTACATAACAAGATATTAAGCAGAATGTGTTCACTTTGTATGAAGAAGTATGAAGATGATGGTTAAACACCTATGCAAATGAAGATTTCAGCAGCTTTTATGTACTGTAATTTAATGCCAACCTATTTACCTCTGTTTTTATAACATATAAAATAAGCACTAGAACATAGGGTATAACAGACTAGTTAATAAGAGGGTTGGTTTTTTTTTGTGTTTTCATTATTTAAAATTTCCTTTAATAGTTTTTTGATAAAATTTCCTCAAGCTTTATGTGAAGTCATCTGTTATTGGTTTATGCTGTGCTGGTGACTCAGGTTAACTTGAACTTCCAACTCCCACCTTGAATTCTTAATGGTATTCAGTTTTCATTGAATCATAAATGAAACAAAATCTACATATCAAGCATCCTTTTTGGGTCAGATAAAACCACTTCAGGCTTTTCTCTTTTTTTTTTTTTTAATATAAAATGATGTAAACTTCATCGTGTTGCTGCTAGAGCTTGATCATCGGTCCTGCAACCCCGAGAGCTCTGAGTTGTTATAAGCCGAGTGTATTTTTAAAAGAGGAAAAATCAGTATAGGTGACCATCCTTCTATTTAAAAACTGAGCATGGAGTACCTTCAAATTTAAGAGTTGTTTCTAATGTTTTAGGGAGTGAATTTAATTTAAAATTCCGGTGAAGCAGGAAGGGAAGTCGTAGGTCTTTGCTGTGAAGGTGCTCAGCTTTCATAACGAAGGTCACAAGTGTTGAGCCTTCCCTGAGCAGAGCGTGGGGTTGTGACTCTGCTGTTTCCTGCACCCACCAGGCCCTGCCAATGTCCTGGGCTGACCTGGGCCACAGCAGGTCGAAGAAACAGAGAGCTGAAGTAGTTTTTGTGTTTGCAGAAGTTTCTCCTGATAACTCAGCCAAGGACTCCACTCGCTGCTCCGTTAATAATCTCTTTTGTAAGCAGCTCACTGAGTGCCAAGAGAACTTGACTGTATTTGGAAACATTGCTGGGAAAATTCCAGCCACTCACAAAATGATTGTAATCAACGAGTGTGATAGTGGCAATTAGAAATCAGAGACTGTGAGGGAATCGAAGGAAATGGGTGATGAGAGGACAGTCTTCACTGTCAGGAGTGCTCATTCTGAGCCTCTCCTTTTATCATTTTCTTGAAGACCAGTCCAGAATTCTTTGCTCTTTTCATCACTTTACCACATGTAGTGGTTTCTGAACAAGGATCCTCTGAACTAAAGGCTCCTCTAATCGATTTCATTGTCAAGGTTATCCCTGCAAGTTCTCTTTGTATTACTTTTGTATTATCGTTTAGACTTGAGCCAGGAAGTGAAAGTTCAAGGAAAATCCATTTCAGAATGATGGAGGAAAAATCTCTAACTAACCACTACTTTATACATTGAGGCACATATAAAGCTATTCAAAAAAATTTAGGGAAATGAGATAAACTGTTTTAAATTTTCTTTATGATGATACTGCAGAGCAGTTCATAAAGATGGTACAAAACTGAACTCCCAAGAAAATAGATGCTCACAAAAAAGCACATTGCAGACTAATCTGCTTCATTTTATATCTGTAATTATTGGCAATTTAATCTGTTGCATTGTTTGTAGATAAATATCTCTCTTTGATTTGTTAAGTCAGTGCTTGTCTCAGTTGATGGTTTAATGAAATTCCAAGATAAAATGGTGTTTGATGCCCATGGCAGAGTTCTTGCTGTAGTGCAGTCTCTTTTATGTTCCCATTACGGAGGAAAAAAAAAAGGAGAAGAAATATCCCCCCACAATCACTCAACATTTAAGGAGGCAATTCAAGTTCTCTTTTCCATATTTCATCCAAATCCATGTAGATTTTTCAAGTCTGCAGAGGTTGCAGTTCCTTCCTGAAAGGGAGAAGATGCATTTAATTAGTTGATGTTCTTCTGACATCAATAATAAACAAACCATTATGGTGTACTTGTATGTGTGAATATGTGCATTCATACTCCGTTTTTCTGCTAAGCACCTAGTATTCATTCAGAAATAATATATAGAAGCATTAATACTTTCACTAAACCATTATCTTTTATTATTCCAGGGTTTTATATATATATATATATATGTGTGTGTGTGTGTGTGTATATGCACCCTGACAATTCTTAGCCTTCTTAGAGCTTGATTATTATCTTCACTCTCCTGTCTATAAATCAGTCTTGCAGTTCTGTGCCTGCCCTGTGAAAGGCAAACCTCCCTGGCAACGTTCTCACCCTGATTCCCATCCCACTCTGTTGATGATGACCTCTTTTCTTTTAGAGGAAAGAGAAATGGAAGCTTTTCACTTGAAGGAATATGCATGCAATTATTTTTTTAATTCCTCTGTTCTCTCAGCTGGCTCATAAAATTGGAACTAAAAGGAAATCATAGAATCCTAGAATGGTTTGGGTTGGAAGGGACCTTAAAAAATCATCCAGTTCCAACACCTGCCATGGGCAAGGACAACTTCCACTAGACTTGCTTGCTCCATGCTCTGTCCAACCTGCCCTTGGACACTCCCAGGGATGGGGCAGCCACAGCTTCTCTGGGCAACCTGTGCCAGGGCCTCCCCACCCTCACAGAGAAGAATTTCTTCCTAATATACAATCTAATCCTCCTCTCTGTCAGTTTGAAGCCATTGCCCCTTGTGCTGTCACTCCAGGCCCTTGGAAATAGTCTCTCCCCAGTTCCATGTTGCTCCAGCTCTTCTGACACAGCTCCAGTCTAACCTCATTTGCATGAGTTATAAGTCTGGATATCCAATATCATGAGGTCTCAACCATCATAAATATCAGATTATTGATGAAGAAGCCAAGTTTGATATTTATATTAAAGCTTGCCTATGATATTTCTCTTCATTGCAACTTTTCCAGTCTGGCTGTAATTGGAAAGATTATAACTGTGTGGAGATTCCAGGAATATGTATCTGCTAATGCTAAGGACCTCAAGGCATTTTTTGACTTAAACGACCAAACAAAAAGCGAATTATTTCATTTGTAGTTGCCATGTGTCTGCTATAAGATCAGTGGAAGTGCTCAGCCTAGAAAATCTAAAATTTTTATTGTGCAAATACTATTCCTTCTTCCCTGAGGTTCTGACACTTTGGGCAAGACTTGTGTTACCCACTTTGTGAACGTTAGCACTGGGGAAGCAAACCAGCCTGTTCCTACTCAATTTATTCAGTGAATCACTGACAGGAAAACTAAAGAATTGCTCCCAAACTCCCTCATTTGGATTTCAATCTGAATTTCAGCTTGGGTGTAGATAAGATGATATGAATACTTCAGTGTTTTAGTGACGCTATCTCCAAATTCCATATACACTTTTATGTAACCACATAAAAGGGGCACACGTGCATGCACCATCACATCCAAATATAAATGGAATGTGCTTTGTCTTCTAGAAAATTATGTCAAACAATGCTAAAAAAAAAAGTTAACACATTGTCCTTTCCAGCACTAGGTAAGCCTGAATTGATTTATGGGGTTTTCCCCCCTTGAGTATTGTAAATATCGCAGTTTAAAGATGTTTAGTTCAACTAAATTTACTGGGGGGGTTGTGTTTGGTTTTTTATTTGTTTGATAAATATTCTCCTGTGTCCATAATGCTCATGATTTGTTCTGTTTTGTGGTAGAAGGGGAAAAAAAGTTAAGTGACTTAAGACTAATGATATTTTTACTGTATCATCACAACTTCAAGAAAACTTTATGTTTCAGTGGCAAAATCTAAACCCCAGTCTGCATCAGAGAGCTGATTTCAGTAAAATAACATTTGCTCTGCTGCTGTGTAATTCTGTACTGTTCTGCCATTAGTGCCTCTCTGAGTTAGTGAAATCCTGACCACTTGGTGAAGAAACTAATCCAAACAGGAATTCAGGATTAAGGATTAGCCTAAATGTGCTGGGTCTTACAGATAATACGTATGTTTCATTTTTTTAGAGTACCAGGAAGCTTTTTTGATTGTAGAACTCTATGTTAGACATCTGGAGAACTATTTTCTTACTACTACCCTTATGTGAGCACTGATGGATGATGAGGAAAATGAGCAAGTAGGAACAAGGATAGAGGAGAGGCTGGAAGAGCTCAGCTTGGCATTCAGAACATGGGAAAAGTCTTTGATCCTTTGTCTTCCACACTTCCCCACCCTTCCCCTAGTTTCTGAGAAGGACAGTTGCTGAGTTTTTATATATATATATATTTTTTTTTTTTTAAAGAATCTCCTGCTGAGAAGATTTTTTTTCCTCCCCTTGGTGCTAGGCATAAACTATGCTTCTTTCTATCTTCAGATCTCCATCTGTTAGCAGAAAGTGATGAGTCTGAAGAAAACTGCTCTGGAAAGTAGGGTACCTTCCCTCACGAGGAGGTGCTGGGAAGGCTTGGCAAGTTCATCGTGACCATTTGCCTTCTTTGTCCTCATTGTTAATAATCAGAAAATGGCTTTTTTTTTTTTTTTTTTTTAACTGGTGCAAAATATTTGTCCCACTGGAAAGAATAATTTCTTTTAATTCCCTTTTCTGGGCTTGGCTTATAATAAATGTAGTTTGTTGGGTTTTCTGTTGCATATGTATGACTGCTTGCTGAATTTCCAAAGAGGAAAGAATCTCAAAAAGAGACATGTTGAGAAGGTGATTCATTCCCAAAACCTAGATTTCTTCTCCTGACTTGGTGCTTTTGAGTGGGGGTAGGAGAGGGGAAAATGCAAAATGAGAAGCTGAAATGGCTGAGGAGGAGCTGCAAAGATCTGGCAGTTGTTACCTGAGAAACATTCAGATCAAATCTGTTGGTGTGTCTCTGCATTCATTCCCTTCCCCCCCCCCCCCCTTCAATAATTCTTGAATCCTGGGGCCAGTTTTAGTCTATTTGGCGGGTGGAGACAGAACACAGGGAGTTCCTGCCAGCAGGGAAAGCAGATGACCAGGCTAAGGGGAAAAAAAGCCCTAAGAAAAAGGCTGATGATCCCTGTTGAATACCAAAAAGCTGCTTGGGAATAAGATCTTCTGAAATGTCACTAATTTGCGAAGAAAGCTCCGTTTTAATCTTGCAGACTGTTAAACAGCAGAGAAGCAAGCAAGGCTTCAATAGCTCAGCCAGTCACAGAGGGGGTTTCTTGATTTCTTCCTCTCTTAGTTGTATAACCATTCTACATTCCTGGTTCCTTCTTCATGGCTTGTCAGTGCTGGCATTCTTCTCTGGCTGAACTTTTAACTTAGCTTTATTTAATTTATTTGAACTCTTGCTGCTGTTCCAGCAGTGTGCAGCACTGTGTACCCTCAGGAAGCGATGGAAGGTCTGTAGCTTTCCTAACAATTAGACAATAATCTCAACAATTTTGGATATCAGAATGTTATTTATTTTTTTCATTGAAAGTTTGGATCTTGTCTTATATTCTCATGTATCTTTCCTTATTCCAGATCTATTATCTTATCCATGGGCTCTAGAGGACACACTGGCCTTTAACTGCAAAAGCTTGTTTTCTGTACAAATTTGGATTTCTTTAATAATCCTAATGTTACTTTTGTCTATCAGGGAGCAACTTTTCTTACTTCTGTAGTTTCCACTTAATTCTTTTCAATACTAATGAAAAAATGTGAAGCCTTGTTATTTTTCATTACTTCAAGGCAGATATTTAATAATTCTTTTAACAAACCTGATTTGATTTCTTCTTGTATTGAAACAATTAACACCAATGCATTGCTTAATAATAATAATAATAATAATAACAATAATAATAACAATAATAATAATAAATCTTCGGCCTTTATTTATGGATTAATTCTTTTTAATTAATTGAAGAAACAGAAAGTTATATTTTTATATTCACATTCCTGACACACTGTCAGTAGCTACGTATTGTCCATGTTTGGTGTGTGCTTTTCTTGTTCTCTGTTTACAACATTACTTGTCACTTAGTAGTGACAGGATGGTATTCCCTGCATTTTTTTTATATCCATTAAACAAGTGCACAAATCCTACTTGTTGGTATCTTTTGCTACCCCAGACATTTTCCAAGTTGCAGTTGTTTGCACTGGAAATGCCCTGGAGTTTGTAGGGTGGCCCTCGTGTTCACATGTGGGATATGTCTTTTGTTTGACAAGCTTTTTGCCTTTCATGTTGTTCCATCTTCAATTTCCCAAACTGTCCTGATACTTTGCTTTCCATATTTTGGTTTATTGTTTTGTTGTGGTGTTTAATGAACATGCGGCCTGAAATATTTCTGAATTTTCTCTCCAACCTTTTTAGGAAATATAACCCTTCTTGGCATCTGACCTTGCTTGAAATTTAATTCTATTTAGCAGTTTGCTTATAACAACTGCTAAAACATTGTGGTGATTTCAAAGAAGCTTCAGACATTTTGTAAGGACCTCTCTTCCTTGGACACTCAGCATTTGTAAAATATCTCAGGGTTTAGGGGGGTTGTGCAGTGGAGCCCTTGCACTGTGACAAGGACAGTGATGTAGTTGAGCTATACCTGGTGGTTAGAATAAGAAACAGAGGTATCTGAAGTTGTAATCAGTGCTTATTGGGACCTAAATACATTCAGGTGTCCAGCAATTAGGTTCCTAAGGCCCACTGATAGTTCCTGCTGTTTAAATTCCTAACTGAAAACTTCTTTTGGGTGCATTTAAAAGAATCCCCTTAACCCATAGTTCAGTTTCATGTGTTCCTTGCTGCCTGTTGAGATAATTTAAAGCTCTGATGTCCTGGGCCTTTCAGTTCTGGAAATGTTGCTCCCACCATCAGCCTGCTCACCAGGAGACCTTTTAGCAGGACATCAGCTGTTTTGGCAGGAGCTACCTAAGGCTTTACTCTTTCTTTTATGGATGTGGGTGCCATGGTGTGTTTGGGTTCCAACAGGCAAGGTAAAGGTGCAGGCTGTTTGTGAGACCTCTGGAATCATTTCCATTCTCTAAATACAACCCCTGGGAAAAGTCTTGAGTTGTGCTAAAATTGAGTACTCTAAAGACAAGTACCTGACTCTGACTGAGATTCACTCTGGGTTTCTTTATGTAATGGTGGATAGTTCACACATTGCTGTCAGATAGTTATAAACCTACTTTAGATCTCTTCTACACTTGTTTTACATTGTCTTGCTTTGTGTTTTGTTTATCATGTTAAGCCCAGTCCTATAGAATACAAAATATTTGGTTTTAGTGGGCATCAGGTATAAGACTTAATCCAGTTTCAGGTCCTTAGGATGTATTTCGATACACAGGTTAAAACAGTCATCTTCTGAAAGTGGGATATTCACATAACACACAGGCTTGGGGTCATGTGAGGTTCTTATTGCCCTTTGTTATGTTTTTCATCATTTAGTTGCAACTTTGTCACCTATGTCCCAAAGCCAACTTGCAGCAACCTTGTGTTCCACTTATATAAGCTTCATTTCTGTATTTAATGAAACTCGACGTCCTGCCCAGAGATAAATCTTTGATGCACTCTGACCTGCCTGCATTTCTATTACCTGTGCCTGTAAAGTCAGTCTAATAGTAGTAAATAAAAAAGAAAATCCTTGTTGAGAATATTTGCTCAGTGAGCAGGGAAATCACTTTTGACAGCTAGAATATGCATTGGACCTCAAGGCAAACAAACAAAAAAAGAGAGGAATATATATAGAAGGGCTTTTCCTTTCTTCCCAGTACTGTAAGGGAGGTTGATGGGGGAAAGTACAGATGAAAAATACAATTAGATGGCAAGATGCGTTATGTGGCCTAAAGCACACGTAAGATTTCCTCATAAGAAATAGTCGATTTAATTATGTTTATAGAAAGCCAGGCATGGGAGAGATAATGAATCCATACTGTGGCCAAAAGGAATTTCTGTGTCTGTAATCCTGAGTGGTAATTGATTTCCTTCTCTTAAATGATCATGGCGAGTTACTACTTTATTTTGTAACTTTCTCTTACTTGTGAGGTTCAGAATTAGGAGGCCTGCAGGCTAAAAATCCCATTTTCAGTGATTGTTTTTATCCCTTTGTTCCTTTCCTCCTTCCTGCCCCCTTCTGCTTACCTAACTGCAGCTCCCATCCCAGCCAGGTAGTCTGGCCAAAATAGCTCCTGCCATCTGGAACAGTCACTATGAACTGCTCGGTGACTTCCTCTCATTTCAAATGTCAGCTTGAATCTTTTCCCCCTTGCTTGCTGCTCCCTTAATTTTCTTTTCATTTCGTTATTCGTTATTCAACAAGGTGACTGTGGTGTTTGATTGTGTTGATGTACAGTGTGCATGAAAAATGCTATGCAGGAGAGAGCTCTGTTCTTCCTCCTCTGTCTTCCCCGTTATCCTGATCCACATCAGGGTCTGGTTGCTACTGATATGTCATCTCTCTTGTGAGGATTATAATGATGTATTTCAATTATATTTAGATTCAATATGAGTGCAGAGCTGTCTAAATTTTCTTTTAAAAGATGCAAAGAAAATAAAATTCAGACAAGCCCTTATTTTTCAATTAAGATCATATTTTTCCATATCATTCCCAACACATTTTTTTTTGCATTTTCAGATGTTTGGTGGATTGCTGAATTTTTTGATAAGCAAACTAAGCATTGCTTTCTTACCATGAAGGTTATTCCTGTCATTGTGCAATTAGATGGGAATGTTTTGTCAATTATGACTTGTTTTTAAATAAGCTACATTTATATTTGTAGAGTGGTTTGAAATCATGCCCTAGGAACTTGATAAGGAAAAATTAGGAGTGTATTAAAATATAATTCTTGCACTGAGTTGGTTTAACAATGACTTTAAGAGTCTTCTGAATAATAATACAAATGTTTTAAGGTGCTGTTCTAGTGAGTGTTGGGGTTAGGGCAGGGCCAGGCTCAGAGCTGACAGCACAAGGCTGTTGGTGCTGCATTTGGCAGAGCAGGATAAAGCACTGAGGTCTGGAACTTCACATGGCTCTGCAAAACTGAATCCTTGGTTGCTTTGGGGCAGCAATGACAGAGTCCTCGAATGTTTGGTTGATTTAATGGTCTGAAGACAGTGGTTTTTACTAGACCTGTTTTCTTGAGGATTTGCATAATCTCGAAGTTAGAAATTAATAATTCATAACATGTACTTTAGAAATTCTCTTTCTGTTGAAAATTAGGGAGTGACATGGGATTGCCTAATCGTCCTTTTAGCTATTTGTCCTGTTCATTTGAGTTCTCTACACTTCGGCAGTGTTCACACAATACATCCGATGCCTCAGACTGCAGCTGTAGCTGTCTGACATTTTCCAAGAAGGATTTTTAGGGTGTAATGCATATCCATCATTTACAGAGGGCTATTTCCATTCCAGCTTTCACTCTGATGTGAAATCCATCTTTTCTGGGTCAAAGCTTTGATACCAGTATGGAGTTAGGGACAATAAATGATGATGAGGGAAGGTTACTAGTGAATAGAATTTTAGTTTCTAGGGCAACTTTTGGCATTGAGATGTTCTTGCTCAGGAGGAAGTTTATACAAACATAGAATCCTGACCAGGGCCTCCCCACCCTCACAGGGAAGAATTTCAGTTTCCCAGAGGTGACTTCATTTCTTTTCTCTGGGACCCAAAAGGTTGCGTTGTGTCTGTGTTACCTTCACCAGAGAAGACTTTACTAGTGACCTTCCTATATTTTCTTCCCAGGTGTCTGTCCTTTCCAGGGAAATGTAGGTCTGACAACTCAACATTCAAAACTTACTCTGTAAAGAAATGGGGTTGCTTAAAGAATTAGGAGCGAGACCTTGAACTGCTTTTAGAATTGCTTGTGAGAGACTGGATATCCTCCTGCTGTGTGCCAGCCATGTGAGCCTTGAAGAAGGCAGGTAGTCACAGTTTGTACCATTCTGAGCTGGTGTGTTGTCTTCACCCTTTACTCCAACTGTGCTGAAGTGATAAACAGGGCAATCCCAATGCCCAGAGAGCTGGACAAGCAGCTGCAATTTCCCAGGAAGCTGGAAGTGGAAAATTATAAACTGTTTGTGACTGGTCTTGCTACAGCAAGTGTATGTTCCATGTGTCAGCTTGAAACAAACTTAACCTTATATTTTTTGGATCTTTGTGTCTGCTCCCTGCACATGGAGCTGCTGCTGTGCTGAGCTCCTGGCTGTGTCCTGCATTGGGCAGTCAAGACTCCTCACTCTGATGCTCTCAGTGTTTAGAAGTATCTTTTTTTTAATCTTTTCCTCCTGGAAAAAGGTCAAGAGGGTTATTTTTTCATTTGCCCCAGTATTAGGTTCCTTCATCTCATTTAGAGCAAACCCTTGAGGAGATAAGCAGACAAGGAAATCCTGCAGGATATGGAAGCTGCTTTTTTTAATTTTAAAGGGTGCTAATTTTAAAGGAAGAGACATTTGGGCAGTATTATTACTTGTATAGAGTCTCTTTCAAGTACTAGAAATCTGGAACAGTCTCTGTGTTTCAGAGGCAAATAAAATTTGCCTTTTTTTTTCCTATGAGCCTTGTTGAATTAATTGGAAAGAAATGAACCTGTTATTTCTGACTGACTCAGATTGGCTTAGGAAGGCTGTCTGAAAGGTTGATAATTCTGTGTGGGGACTAGGATGGCATTTTGCATGAAATATCTAACTTGTTAGTGGTGATTACAATATCCAAGTCAAGCTGATGAGCTTTGTGCAAGGCCATCATTTAGCAATCTGCAGCAGCTCACTGAGTAGTTTTGGTTTTATTGGTGTCTTTGGGTAATAGTCTGAGGGAAGGGAAGATTGCAGTGTCCTTTTGCAAAGCAGACAGTAATGGCTGTAGAGAGGCAGGAGACTATGGAAGCTGTCTTGGTCACAAAGAGTCTTTGAGAGGACCTTTTAAAATACCCATCTCTCACATTTATTAAGATATTATTTCTGCTGCAGTGTCCAGGATGTGCTGCTTCAAACACTCACAGAAAGTCTGTAGAAGGCACCACAACCATGCTAACTCTGTGGAGGGACTTTGTAAGGATGAGTGAGCAGTGGGCTCAGCTCTTTGGGAATGTGCTGCAGCTCAGGGCTGTGAAAGTGCCCTGCTTTTCCTGTGAAACAGTGTCAAACACTTCCTGCAATCCACAGAGCAAAGCAACTCGCGTGGGACTCCCTCCTCCAAGTGTCCTTTTCAATTAACTTGACTGAAATTGGAGGAAGACGAGTCAGTTTTGAACTTAGTGCCTTCCTCTTAAATATATATATAGGGAGATTCTGTCATCTTTCTTTAGCAGCTCTGGTGCTATTGGGGGTAGATAAAAAGCAAAAAATGTTGCATTTGTTATTTTCAAATCAAAAAGCAAAGAGTAAATATTTTACGTTATAAATACATATAAATACTGAATATAATGATTTGGGTTTTTTTCTTGTAGTTTCTTGACTGCAGTTAGCAAAATGCCCTTCTCTTAGAAGGCTGAGATAGGGCTGGTGCCTCCGAATGGTGCTGCCCCTCCTCAGCATAAGTGCTGCATATTTTAATAGGTTGTGGCATTTTTTAAATAAATACATATATATGTATATCTGACTAACCCGCCCCGTTTGTTTCCCAGTGTAACAAGTGGTTCCATTAGTTTCATGTTTATCCTTCTGATCGCTGAAAATAGGGACAAATATTCTTATTTGTCTTATTTACCTGTGGTATAAGACAATGCTGAATGTACTGGTCTTCCTTCCACCCTTGAACACTTGCTGTGAGGGCTCATGCATAAGCTTTTCCCCCTGAAGTGTTTTCTCCCTTACTTTTCTTTAAATATTCAGGATCCTCACTTCACAAAAGAAGAGTGTCACTCTACCCTGAGGAGCGTAGGTGTGCCATTGTGCTTCCTCCGGTTCCCAGCTGCAAGAACATACTTGTCTAGTGAGCCATTGTCTTATTTTTCCACCTTCTCTTTCCTTAACTGCCATAAATTCCAGAATTACAATGGTACACAGGAGGGTTGGCAATTCAGGGCAGGTCATTAAGCCACCAGCATATGCACATGGTTTTGGTGTTTACCTGGCTAAGCAGGGAAGTGCCTTTTGAGTCCCTTGAGCTTCTCGATCATCATGGTACGGTTGGAGTTGGAAGGGACCTTGAAGATCATCTTGTTCCAACCCTCTGCCATGGGCAGGGACACCTGCCACTAGCCCAGGTTGCTCCAAGCCCCGTCCAACCTGGCCTTGGACACTCCCAGGGATGGGGCAGCCACAGCTTCTCTGGGCAACCTGTGCCAGGGCCTCACCACCCAACAAGATCAGTTGTATCTTGCCTGCTATTTATGGTTTTGTTTCTCCATCAGAAGTAAGTCCCAGCTTCTATTTGATCAGGAGTTGAGACTTGTAACAGGCATGTGCTGGTCTCTGTCCTTGGGGTGCAGTGGGTAGTGTTAACCTCACACAGTTTGGGTCATTTCCTTGGGTATGGATTGCTTGGGAATGTTCATGCATAGAAATTCCTGCATTATTGCATTTTTAGCATTATCATGTATCAGTGCTGCTTCAGTCCCAGTGAGCATGAAGGCTAATCCACATTCCAAAAGCAAGTAAATGCCAAGAAAAAAAATTGACATTTACAACAGAATCCTCTGTTCAAATAGTTTATTTCATCCAAGCATGAAGCTGGATTAAAAATTGCTTAAAAATAGTGTTGCAGCTGGGTACTCAAATAATGCTTTGGTAATATTGACAAGCACTTGGGTGCTCAAGCGATGCCTGGGGACATGTGGCCTTTGCTGTATGATGGGCTTCTTAAAATCACTTAAAGTTGCAAGCTTGCATAAAGATTTAAGCATAAGTGCACTGGCACAGGTTGCCCAGGGAAGTGTCCAAGGCCAGCTTGGACGGGGCTTGGAGCAAGCTGGGCTAGTGGAAGGTGTCCCTGCCCATGGCAGGGGGTGGAATGACAGGATCTTTAAAGTCCCTTCCAACCCAAACTGTTCTGGGATTCTATGATTAAGTGTGAACTGTGTGTAACTTACTTTGCTGTCACAGTGCAGATAGCCCTGAGAAGAAGGTACTGATCAACAGCAACCCCACCCAGGGACCCCAATACTCCCCAGTGCTGAACAGTTTCTGGAACTGTAAGCTGATTCTTGCCTTTAAATGCAGTTGGGACTTTTATGTGGTGTTTGCTCTTTAGTTTTGTCCTGTGTTAAATTTGTCATGTGCAGGTGGTTACATTTGCAGGTGATGGAGCAGGGAAAAGATCAAAGTGCTCCTTTATAAATGCATGTGGTACATTAAGGGAAGGCCAACAGGAGACCCTCCTACTCATCGCAGGAGATTTAATAACCTGGTGCAACACAGCAATTTATGAATCTGTCTTACATATCTTTGTATGAGGTGGAGGCTGGATCCCAGCCTCCCTCCTCTTTCCTTGGGCTTTTGGCATTCATTAGGAGCTCAGAAACAGAGCTTTTCTTTTGTCTTTACTTCCTTTTTTTTCCTCTCAATGTATTAAAGGAGTTTTCCTCCAGGACTTTACCTCCATTATTTCCATACATATTTAAATTTTTTGCCTTCTAGCTTAAATTTTTACAGTGCCTAAATAAAATTGGTCCCATTATAAACTTACAGTCAGTTTGGTAATGTAACAACTTAATATTGTATAAACATGTTTCTTGCAAGAAAATGTATTTTGAGTGAAACCATATGCACATATTAATGGGAAATATTTTTCACACTTCTGCTTTTTTGCCATTCTTTGTATTTGTTTCAATATTTATTAATAGCATCCTTCTGAAACTTCTCTGATGGGAATATATAGCAGATTTTTTTAACTGGGGTACAACTTTAAATGTCTTGGATGTGATTCCAAACAGAGCTGAACAAGAATTAAATAGTATGTACTCTCTGATTGATTATATAGCAATAATTATACTTAGCGACTTTCCTGATATTATATAAACCCCTGGAGCAAAGCTCCATCAATAAATTAATTATCATTTACTTTTTTGTGTGTAAATCAATCCATAGGTACTTTCCACTGTGGAGCTTTTGCTGGGGAACTTGATATATGCTGATCTTTGAGTTCACATCTTGTTCTTTGGAGAGGTTGCAGTACTCATTTGGACAGCTTCCCACCTTTTTCCTACAGTAAACAGTTGCATTAGAAGGGTAGTACTTTTGGGGGGGTTGAAGTTGTGAATTTTGACAGGTTTGAGGTAACCTCCATTACTTTCCAACATGATACTGCATTTTGTTTATCCTGTAATTCACGTCTCTGTAGAAAAGCTGCTTGGCAAGCAGTGCTTCCTGGTGCTTGGTGTCTCACACCTCAGTCTTCTGGGGAATTTAGTGTGGATGATTGTTTAGCTGTCAACACTGGCTGTCCACTTGATTTAAAGAATACTGCTTCACCCTCAAGAGATTTCTATCCAGCTAACAGGCAATTGTGATTGACAATTAGGGTTTGGGTTGGACCTTAAAGATCATCTCATTCTACCCCCCGCCATGGGCAGGGACACCTTCCACCAGACCAGGTTGCTCCAAGCCCTGTCCAACCTGGCCTTGGATGCTTCCAGGGATGGGGCAGGCACAGCTTCTCTGGGCAACCTGTGCCAGGGCCTCCCCTTCCTCACAGGGAAGAATTTCTTCCTAATATCCCATCTAAACCTTCCCTTTCAGATAAAGCCATTGCTCCTTGTCCTGTCGCTCCATGCCCTTGTCCCACGTCCCTCTCCAGCTCTCTTGGAGCCCCTTTAGGTACTGGAAGGGGAGTTCTAAGGTCTCCTTGGAGCCTTCTCCAGGTTGAACAACCCTGAGCCTGCCTCCATAGGAGGGGAGATGATGATTTGACTTTTTTTTTTTTTTTGCTCTGTGTGGTTGTGTGAAAATGGAAAGGATGCTGTCCCAAGTAGGGCCAACTATCACCGTTTTATCCCGGCCTCGCTTCTGATGGAAATGATTCTCTCAGAGCTCACCCATTTGAGCAATACCACGAGGGTTTGCTTTTTTCGTGTTTGTATTGTACCATGAGTACCTGTGGGGAAATTCATCTGATACCTTAATGTCCACTTACAGCTTGAAAGGTCTTTTTTTTTGGCTGCCTGCTCCCTTTTCCAGTTACTATGTGGATACACAGAGCCCCCAGGTCAAGGTACAGCTCCCTGCAGAACTCTGCCAGTGCCTGCTGCAGGAGGGACCACTGAGCACTTATACTCTCTCTGTATCCCATGTTTTCACCAGATTTCTCCCAAAAGCAAAGGCCATCTCTATTATTTTGTAGTGGCTTGGTTTTCATAGGATTCCCTTTGTGGAAGGCATTTTTGAAAGCCTGAAGATATCTATTGGATTTTAATATATCCAGATATACAGACCCAACTGCCTCTCCCTCATCCATGTGCATACAGCAGATCATAAACCATGACTTCCCTTTATTAAAAAGGAAAACTGACTTTCTTCCTTAATAAAAGATATTTTTCTACATATTTATTGCTAGGTTTAATAATTTCTTTTTATTTTCCTGGTATAGGTGCGAGAATTACTAGTCTGTATTTTACTCACATAGCCACTACAATTTTATAAAATCGGAAAATTAATGACCCTTCCCCTCTCTCTGCTGCTCCAGTCACCTGCACTGGACAAATCCTCCCTTTTTCCTGTTCCTTGGCAGTTACTGCCTCTGTGCAGCAACTTCTTCTAGACCAAGTTTGCAGGTTGCATGTTACACACAAACCTATTTTTATAAAATCATTACTGCAGCCCAAAATGTGGCTTCAAGCTTTAAAATATCTTTAGGGCTGCTTTAGTTCTTTTGAATTTTATGCTCTTGATACCTAACAGATTTTTTTTTCCCAAGTCCTCCTCCTCCTCTGTTTCTTCTTAATCCTGCTTTTACATGCAACACTCCTTTGCATTTTATTTTTTTACTTAAGTTTCTGCCCAGATGGAGAGTTTTATATGTTCTTAACTGTCAGGTTTTTATTGTGCAGGATTTTTAAAAGCAAGGTCAGTCCATGGGAAGTTCTGTTATTCCTAATGAAGGATAGGTGGCACTCTTGTTATTTTTGTTTGGGTCCCTGAAATAAATTAGGTGTATGTACTCTCTCAGAAAGATTTCTTTTTATAGAGTAAGCGCTTTAGAGAGTGTTCTTGAACACTGAAGAGAATTTTATTTTATTTTGTTTTATTTTTTTTTAATATGAACATGTACTTCAATTGCCTGACTCTGTGACTAAATCACAGTACTCTGTAGGAAGGGAAAATGCTATTTTTGTGAAGACCTCAAGAAAAAGTGCTCAGCTACATGGGACTGGCTCATTTGACATATATAAATTTGGGGGTATTTATATTTTCTTACTATTTCATTAGGCAGAGAAGAAAACCAACAAAACCTTTCATGTAATTTTAACTCCAGTTATTAATACCTTTACACTTTGTACTTTCTTGTTAGTTATGTATTTGAAATATAGATTTAAGATGGCATGGTGATCCTAGCACTGCTGAATGAAAGGAAATGGCAGGTTAGCAAGTGCTGAACAGTCTACAGAGCCTTCACTTCTTAAACCAGGGAAGTAAATATGTGTGGTCCTAACTCTGTCAATTGATTGTAGAATTTTTTACATTTGTGTGTTTGAGGCTTCTCTCTTAGGATGTAAAAATCCTGAAACATGGAGAGAGACATGCTGGTAGAGGCATGAGGTTGTAGATGTTTTCTGTCACTTTAAAGGAAGATTTGTTTCAGCTCTGTGGAATGTTTTTCCCTTCTCTGACTCTGTGGGGAGCCAGGACATGGTTCCTGGAGGTATTTTAATGGAGGTACTTTAATGGAGGTATTTTAACCTTGGTGCTTGATTGCTGCAAATCAAATCAATTTTCTTATTCCTGGGGGCTGACAGCTTCATCTGGCTGAGGCCAAGTGATTTGGTGACCTCAGACCTGTTTCTCTTGATCCACTTGTCAATCAGTTAATTCTGTTATTGCTCTGCCCAGAAAGGTGCCCCGTGGTGGAAGGAAAAGGGGAAAAATAGAGCTGGAGTGAGCAGAGATTAGAAAAGTCTCCATCCTGCCTCTGAAGAGTACGAATCTCTTCCATGTGAATATCTAAATACTCAATATTTTGTGGCACATTTTTGCCATGTAAAAACATCTCTGTGATGGGGTCATGGCTTGTCCAGTGCCACAGACCATCTTCAGGGAATTTCTCAGCTGAAGCCCTCTAAGCAGAGCTATTCCCAAGTTCTGAACCTCCTAAAAGGCTTCTTTGGCTGTGCTGTTCAAATAGAAAATGAAATAGGTAATGTGGAAGGAAAGGAGATGCTCATTATAGACAAAAAGACAGATTTGTGTGGTTTTCATTGAACATTTCCCAGTGGGTATTACTACCTAATCAGAGCATAATGTGCTTTGTGTTGTTTTATATATTTGTACAATGCTTTAATTTTAGTTAACTACAGTTTAGATTTCTTGACACTGTGCTTTGCTGGTATGGCACAAACTTAGCTGAAAGAAAATCTTTCTTGAAAGAGTTTCCAATCTAATTTAGGTTTTAGATATCTTCACTTTAAAATATTTGATCAGAATATATTCACTGGGGAAAGAGTGCTTGATTTTAATTTTCATGATGATTGAATGATGGAATTAAAAATTGATTGAGCAAGCTATTTTGTTTTAGTGGGTGAAGAAACATATTATAACTTGGCAGTTTATTTTGCAGTTTATATTTTTGGTGCCCTCCCATGTAACGCGGGCTCACATATTACTCATCCCTTCCTTCTTCTCCTGCAAAGTGATTTGATTTTTTAAAAATCTTTTTAATTTCAATACCCTGAAATGTTTGAATTGAAGAGTCTCAAAGAAAAATCTATTTTGGGGCAGGAAGTTTTCTTGATATTTTGGATAACATTTACTTTTACTTTCTAATGCCAAAGCAGCTTTCAAGCTGATGCCCATTATGGCAAAGAATTTTGTGGTTTGTATAATAATACAAGTCCCAAATGGTGGTAGTTATTGAAGTTAACACTTTTTGCCCAACTGTGGGAGTACCAGCATCTTTGAGAGATTCCAATTTTGGTTCTTATTTATGCTTGACATTTAATGTGCTTGACATTCTGATTATTTTACACCTACCTAATTTCTTCTAGCTCAAGGGATAGTGACAATATTTTAAGCATCTGTGAAGTGTAGCTGTATGTTACTGAGCAGGTGCAACACTACAAATGGAAGGAAAAAGTCCCTAAACTATCTCTTCAATCATTGTTTTTTGTGTTGCATATCTCAGGGTCAATTAGATTAGTTATTGGTTTGGTTCCCAATATCAGCCTTACTAATATTTTTTATTTACCTATTATGAACTATTTGTCTATTTGTGTGTGTATAGATGTACATAGATGACACTCAGGCACAATGCTGGACTGTGGGCTTACATTGTGTCCTTTGTGATCTAGGGGTGAGGCATTTTAGGGAGAGATTTCTGAGTAGTTACTGGGAACTTATATTTTTCCTAAATTTATATTAAAATGGTGCTGTAAAATAACAACCTCGGTATAAAATTCAGCCCATTAAACTGAGGTCATGTGTCCAGGGCACATATTTACTGCTGGCATGGTAGAACTTAGAAACAGCTGTCCTGTGCCTTGGTTTGCAGATAACTGGGATATAACATGAGAAATACGTGGAAAAAAATTACCCAGTTGATTGTAAGTATGCTCTCTGTGAAGTCTTTGCTCTCCCTTTGTGACATAATTGTATTAGTCACCTTTTGAGTTGTATTTCCATTTAGTATGCAGTTCCTTGTGGTCACATCAGGTCTTAGGCTCTTTTTAAAAGGCTAAAACGGGTATCAGGGAAAGAGGAAGCAGGAGAAAAACAGTGGGAAAACCACGCTCTTCAGAGAAGTGCAGCTGGTGGCCACAATTTCCTTTTGTTTCATTTACTGGGAATCTTGTGCTGCATTGGACTATTGTAGTTGTGGGTAAATTGATTACATGAAGAGTAGTGAAGAAAAGTTAAAACATTTTATTTTACAGACCCATGAGGGGACATTTTAAATACTTCCCCAAGTCCTCACAAAACAGTTGCCATGGCCCAGCAAGGGGTCCTTGGAGCAGCACTGACTGAATGGGTTATAGGAATAATTTTTAACATTCCTTTATTTTGCAATCTTGCCACCTGCTGGTATACTCTGATAATATAAAATTTGGTTAGAAACTTGTTCCAAGAGTCATATTTTCCTTGGTAGGCAAGATCTTAAGACTGGATTGTAAGTAGGTTCTTATTTCCAGCATGCAAGTTCAGTGTGTTCTTCCTTCCCTGTGTCAGTGCCCCACGTCAGGTGCAGTGCATTCCTTTGCATTAAGTATAATGGAATCATATCCTAGAATCATGAGTTGGAAGGGACACTAAATATTGTCTCGTTCCAACCCCCTGCAATGGGCAGGAACACCTTCCACTAGCCCAGGTTGCTCCAAGCCCTGTCCAACCTGGCCTTGGACACTCCCAGGGATGGGGCAGCCACAGCTTCTCTGGCAGCCAGGGCCTCACCACCCTCACAGTAAAGAATTTCTTACTGATATATAATCTAATCCTCCTCTCTGTCAGTTTGAAGCCATTTCCCTTTGTCCTGTCACTCCAGATCCTCATAAATAGTCCCTCTCCCTCTTTCTTTTACGTTCCTTCAGGTACTGGAAGGCCACAATTAGGTCATCTCGAAGCTTCTCTTTTCCAGGCTGAACAATCCCAATTCTCTCAGCCTTTTCTCATAGGAAAGGTGCTCAACTCCTCTAATCATCTCCATGACCCTCCTCTGGACTTGCTCCAACCGGTCCACACCCTTCCTGTGCTGGGAACCCCAGAGCTGGAAGCAGCTCTGCAGATGGGGGTCTCACCTCAGCAGGGCAGAGGGGCAGAATCCTCTCCCTCCCCTGCTGCCCAAGCAGTGGGATCAGCCCAGGGCATGGGAAGTTTCTGGGTGCTGGGTCATGTCCAACCTCTCACCCACCAGAACCCCTAAGTCCTTCTCCCCAGGGCTACTCTCAGTCCCTTCATCTCCCTGCTGCCACTGATTTCTACAGACATGAGGGAAGAGAAAGTCTAGAGATGTTGTGTGGTCCTGGAACACTGCATTGTGGCACATTAATCTTCAAAATATATTTGAAATGTAGTTTAAAAAGGAATGATGTCCATGTCCTGAAATTCCCTGACAAAATTAGGCAAACTGAACTGACCTAAGTTATGGTAAGAATATTTAAGGGATGTTGTTATCCCGAAAACAAGTACTATAAATCCAAGCAATATGGAGCTTAAATGTATTTGGGTAGTTTAAACTATCATTTGGGCACAAGGTGGAGACTGAATCATGATGTGCAAAACCTGGCATTGTTGAAACTTGAGTGGCAGGAGCATCAGGAAACTCACTCCTTTATGTTAATCCGAGGTGAAGCAGATGTGGTCTTCCTGGTGTCTGCAGGGAAATCCTCATCTATAATACAAGATGTTTTCACATTGTGTTCAAAGGGCATTAAACAATCCAGTTTTTGCAAGCTGAATCCAAAGATGATTTACTGAGGAATGTGATGAATTGATCATTAGCTGGAACTTACGAGTCAGAAGTGAATGTTTTCCTTACCCAGAATATCCCCCTCCAGCTCTGCCATATGCTGTTGTTTGACACAAGAGTAACTAAATATATTTTTGTGACTTGGGTCAAAAATGGCATTGTACTGGAGCACAACGGTTCCCTTTTAATACAAAAATATGAAGAATTTGTTTCCGTTTATTTCTCCTTATGATATAGTGTTGGTCTGTTCCCACATGGAACACTTGCATTCAGTCCAGGGAGGACTCTTCCTCCTTGCAGCACTGCTGCCTGTTATTTCAGTACCCCTGCTTGAGCAGCTCTTATGAAACCAGTCAGAGTGTCATTTATTCATGGTGACATCAGTATGGTGACCTTAAGACCTCTCAATTATTCACTTGCAAGTTCTCATGTCATGCAAGGAAAACCAGGGAAATCTCTCCCCTCTGCCACCCTCCCTGTCTCTGCCTTTCCGTCTTGCGCAGACACAGAACACACACAGACCCACACAACCCTGAGCAGCTGCACTGCTCTCCCTCTGCCCACTCTGAAATGAGGCAGAGCAGCAGATACTGAAGCCACCATGATGAGCACTCCCCATTTTGGTTCCTGCTGCCTTCTGCTTCTTGGCTGTTTTCAGCCTCAGACTTCCTCTTCCCGCTTTCCATCTCCCTCTCCTGTTTTGTGTTCTGTGTTTGTCCTGTTAGTACTGTATATTACTAATGCTGAGTAGCTGTTCTGGAGCAGCTTGAAGTCCTGAAGGTTTAGAGTTATGTTCGTCTAGCTATTTTTAAAGATGGTGGGAATTATGACCAGTTCTAAGTCTCCAAAGGACTGTGTGCATAAAAAGTACCATTTATTTACATAAATAAGAGGCCAGAGAGCTCTGATAAATGGATGAGAACAAGAGATTGTTGTGACTGAAGCCCATAGTTTCCAGCTTTTAATTCACATCTTTAGTTACAGAGTTAGAACTTTTTAATCACATTATTTTACTGCAAAAATGTCCCTAACTATTTATGACACTGGATGTTTGCTCTTGGATCTGTTTTTCCTGTGGGGTATCCTTTAGATCAATCCTTGTTTGTTCTATTAATTTGCTTAATTCTCTGGGGTTTGTCAAGTCTAATTATCTTCTTTCTTTCTTCCAGTTTTGAAATCAAGATTGATTAAGCAGCACAAAAAGACCCAGCTGGTTATGTGACTTGGAACCCTGTTTATGACGCGCTCGTTCGTTTTCACAAGACGACAGCACTGTAAGTTATCTTTTTCTCCACAAAATTAAAAATCTGTTGTTTTATCTCCATAGAAATTCTAGAAAATTCCTGAGGAATTCAAGTCTTATTGGTAAATACACGCTTAATTTTCGGCTTAGTGACACCAGGCAAGGTGCCTTATTCACTTCACTGTTCTACTCACCAGAGAATTCTTTCACGTAATGATGCTACTTATGGTTTCATATAATTTAAAGAGAGCTTCCCTCTGTTAGAAAGATCAATCTGCTCTCTCTTTACGCTGTGTTGAATGAAGTGTGGGATCAGTGAATGTGACAAATGTATATTTTGGACTGCCTTGATGATGGATTATGTAAGGGCAGAGGCTGTAAAGCAGGTTCAGGAGGAGATGGCAGTGCCACTCAATGGCACCTCTGCAAACAGCTCTTGCAGAATTCTAGATTGTCTCCCAACTCCCAGACCCTGAGATTTTGGACTAAATAATGCTTCCTCTGCACTTGATTTAGGCAGTGTTTTCCCACAATTATAAATTTGTTCCTCATAAGACAAACCTTCAGTTTTTTACTTGCAAAACAGAACTGCACAGATAAAGTATCAGTGTTATAGAAGCGAGAGTGAGGATACATGAATGAAAGTTCCAGCAATAATATTACATGGCTTAGCTATTGTGTGATATATATCATGAACTGTGTTTTATAAGGTAAAGCTTCATAAAATCGTTAGATGTAGGTGGAGTGCTGGCATGTACATCATAATGCTGTATGTGGTACTAATCTTTTCTTTGCCTTTTCCAGCTCTATGAAAGTGTTCTGCCCTAACAGTGAGGAGACTCTTTTGTGTCTCTAATTATGTGGTGGGGATTTTAATTATTAAACTTCGGTAGCTTCCACTCTCGGGTATGGGGCAGCACTGGGTTATCTCAAGCTTTTCTTTAGCTCTAACTGCACTAGAAGCCAGGCAGGTTGGATTTGCTGAACTTCATAACCATGTTAAAATGGCATTGCCCACCTTGCTCTGAAGGTATGAAAATTCCATTATTTTGTAAGTGAAAGGAACAACTTATTTAGGTATTTATTCTGAATTTTCTGTTGAATAGCAAATGATTCTAGTGACTTGTAAATGGTGATACAATGCACATAAAATCTGTTCAAATTTTCATTTGTTACTGGAGGTTCATTCACCAAGAAGGGAAAATTAGGTATAATATTCAAACTATTATAGAAAAAGAGGAAATAACACTACCTACTAAAGTAAGTTTTGGGGTTATAAAATAGTAGAACCAATAAAGAAAAATGAATAAGTATTTACTTTTAAATAGAGTTTTGTACAGTGAAATATAAGCTTACTTTTGATTTTTATGATTGCAAGGAGATGTCTGAGCAAATTTGCTTTATGGCAACAATAAATATATTCCCAGCATGGTAATGAGATTAGTTAGCTTATTACTAGGAAAGAGAATCACACTTACTCTTTTTTTAACAAATAAACATTGGAAACAAAAACGCAGCAAGAGTACCCTGTTGCTCTGGGTGTCTGTTGATAGAACACTCTCCTATGATGCGTGTGGAAACAGACTTAAATCTTGATTTGAAAAGCACAAAGAAATTAATAATTCAGATAAAAAGGCTTTGCTAGTTTTCCGTGAGTACTTAAGGAAGTTTTCCACGGAATAGAGCTGTAAGGTCTGTGTAGTTGCTGCGGAGAAGACTGCACAAACTGCTTTTAGATTGTTTATTTGCTTTGATTATGTTAAAAACATGAAATAACTTGTGAAGTTGTTATGTTTAAGTTTATAAAAATAATTACTCAAGGGTTTGCTCTCTTTTGTCACTAATAATTTCCAGATGGATTTCCACCGGGGTGATAAGTGTATCTGTAGTTCTCACTACATGTAAATGTTTGCTGGGCTCTTTTAGCAAAAACTAATCTAACTTAGATCAAAATGTTCTGCTCAGTGCCCATGTTTTTTTTTTTCTATAGAGAGCAGAATGAAAAGATGGTCACAGTGACTGTGTGTGGGCAACTATAACATCCAACCATTGCAGGGTGTTCAGCATCACTTCTTACTGACAGTCTGTGACTGCAGCAGTTTGGCATTGTTGCTTTAATGATGGTTTTAATAGGTGCTACAAGCTGTGCAGACCAAATATTGTACTTGTCTTTCAAAGTATTAGCGATTCAAGCTTCATTTTATTCAGAAACTCTTAAAACAAGTAGTCTGTAATCTATTTGTCAGACATTCAAATGTCTGTAAGAGACTGAAAAGCTAAGACAGACTTACTAGAGAGGCAACTTTCTTAGTCATTCAGCTATTAAAAAAACAAAAGCCTCCTTGAGGTTTTGTACTTTATTTTATTTTTTATTTTTTTACAGAGAAATAAGTAGAGTTTGAAACACTGTAATTTTCTCTCTTTCTGAGCGTAATCCACAATAGTTTTAATTCCTGTAGTGGAAGGCAAGGTGCCAGGCACAATCACACAATTTAGTACACTTGTAAAAATAAAAAATTGTACCTCCCCAAAACAACCCTTCCTAAAGCACCCTCTGCCTTCAGCCTCTCACATCCTGTTCCAGAAGGATATAATGGGCTGTCTCCCTGGATTTCATTGTTTAACTTGCCTCCCAACCAGAACTGAGATTCCATGTATGTAAGATGTTGCTTGTTCCCACTGATGAACACAAGGTGTTCTGGTTAGACCTTAACACTAGCTTTAGATGACAGGAACCAGGAGGTGACACTGCTCTGGTTGTGGGAATGTGCCTGGTGAGGCCTGGAGTGCACAAGGATTATTTCTTCCTGAAGGTCTTGCAACTGTTGTCCTCTCCTAAAGATATTCCCATATGAAATCCTTTCCAGTTTTGTTTTGTCATTCCTGTGATTTATCAGAGTTGTTACGGGAGATACTTTGGGCTGTGCAGTTATTTCTGTGCTCAGGACTGAAATGTCAGCTGGAACTGAGATGGGAGAAGCTGAAGAAATGGTTTTATCTCCGGTACCACGTGCAGCTCCACCTGCATTTCACTTCTGCCCTGTAAATGCAGGGCACTGGGAAGCCACTGAAACTTTTGGCTTTTCCAATAGTTGCAAGAACCTTTGGCAAACTGCTTTTGTCACTTCTCCCACCTACATTGAAGGAAAGCAGCTGTAACAGCAAAGCGTGGGATTATGAGTCTCACTTGATTGCAGTTCTTGGCACAAATTATACATCAGCTCATCCCCAAACGATGGCATCTATGTCAGCAAAGTTTGGTTTATAGGTGTGAGGTAGGACACTCCCATTCATCTATTTCTGTGTAACCTTTCCTGGGATTGTCCCCTGTGTTTTGAAGGGGAAGAGGAGCATGTTCCACTTTCTGTCACTTGTTAGATGTGAATATGATGATATTCATTCAGAGAAGTTGTGCAGAAGCAGAGTAGATTTGTGACTTCAATTACCTGTGCAGTCATTTTGAACAACTAAATTAAATATATCTGTGAATATATCTGAACTCGTGCTCCTTTGAAGAGCAAACTTCCTTTAATTAAATGATCTTTTCCTACTATCTGAAGTTAGTGACATTTTATAATCATACAATTGCTGCTTAATTTCAGTTCCACATTATTTTAATAGGTCAGTAAGGGTGACATTACAACATAACTCTATTCAGTGAGAGGGTAAGAGTGAGACAGTAGTTCTTGCCTAGGGTTTCTCATCAGTAGATCTTGAAGTGCATTAGAAAAAGCATGAATCGTTCTCTCTGTTTTCAAGATGATGGAATCTGTGGCACTGTTGCACATGTCTGTGCAAACCTCTCTTCCCGTGTTCTGTTGACTAAACATCCCAGTGTAATGACTCTCCTGAGCAATATATTAAAATACATTATGGAAACACAAAAGCCAAAAGAGTTATTGGATCTTAATGGAGTAAAATTAAGATTTTCTTTTTATTATTTTGAAAAAAAAATGGAAATGTATTCCTGCAGAGTTCTGTGTTGTGTGTGCTGTTCGAATCATCCATTGGATTTGAACACCTTAAACATGAATTTAGCACATAATGTTAGTTTATTTTCTTATTATTGACTGTTACCCTGGGATTTAAATATTTCTTATCTGTCTTGGTGTAAAATGGTTGTTGAAAAATGATGAAAACCAGCAGTTCCAGTAGCTGATTTTCCTTTCTACACCAAATGCATGGCACTCATCTGGTAAGAGTACAGAGGGTGTTGGTGCTCCACGGGATTCTAGGGAATTGAGTGAGGTTGGGGACAGCAAATGTCAGGTGAGACTTCAGTAAATGCTGATTATTGGTGTAATTATTTCTTTCTTACTTACTTTTGATGCCCTTTTCTGATCTAAAAATGTTTTGGAAATGTTGAATATTATTAAAACAATAAGACCCACAGTAATAATGAAAATATTTTTGTAATATTAATTTTTTAAATATATTTTAGTTTTGCATGTTGGGCATAATTTTAATTTTGCCTTTCCTATTCATAGAGTGGATTTGGTTCACTGCCAGCAAAATAGCTGCTTTGAGGATTGGCATTTGATAATTTGGCATTAAGTGGTTAATTACATGTTCTGAGAGGCCTTTGTGTAGTGTCTGCACTGGCCACCTCTGAGTGGTGGAGCTCCTTACAGGTGCTGTTGGACATATTTTCCTTCTCTGAGGAAAAATGTGCTCCAGGGAGCAGCTGCAAACGACGAGTTCCTCTTGACTTTGGAACAATCCTTGATAATACCAATAAATCTCTTGTAATCAATGAACAGCCACTGTCCATGAGGTGAAATTCATGTCTGTTCCTTGCTGCTTTGGGGTTTCTCTTGGCAGGATTTTGCAGGCATGTTGCTGGATTTTTTACTGGCTTCTGGCTCTTCCCAGAGCCCAGATTAAGGCTTTTCTGCTGGTTTCTCCTAATACAGAGCATATAAAATATGAATTTTCTTAATGTGACACACAGAGGGCTGAGTACAATTCAAATGCTAATATGTAGAAACTAAGTCTCACAAAGGAGTGTGTTAACATTTGTCTTTATTCACTATATTTCAAAGGATATGTGCCAAGTCTTGCTTGACACATATCACACACTACATTGTACAAATTCACCCTTAAAGGCAGAGAGAAGCATTTGCTTTTTGCATAAGTTTAAGTCTTATGATCCCATGGAAAAATGAAGGTTTCCTTTCATGACCCCACCCAAACCTGCTTTGCTGATTCCTCAACTTTCTCCCCCATTCCCGTGTTAAATTTCCCTTTTTCAAGGAGAAACTGAAACGAATATATCCAGCAGAGACTGGATTGGGGATTTATTTTCCAGCTGACATTGTTTTACTGTTTTTCTGGGTGCTAGAATGTCTCTCATTTACTTTGGTGTTCTTTCCCCTCCTCTTCAATTTGCCCTGCAAGTGCAGCTCCTTGCTTAGATCAGGCTTAGCTCAGTTTAGACGCAATACTAGTCCTTTTTTACCTAGTTATTATTACAGTGTCTATTATGCTCTTAGATTTTGTTTAGCAGCTTTAAATTTAAAGTCTGTGTTTTGCCTGCTGTTGTCCATGGCTGTCAGAATTTCCCTTGACTTCAGGAATTGTGTACTCTTACCCCAAGTAGGTAAATTCCCTGTTTGCTTTCAGTTTTGTGATCCAATCCTTTCCTATTGCAATCCATTTCCCCCCTGGGGAGTTCATCTAAGCCAGTGATATTAATACCTGTATTGAATGGGTATTTGATACTTCCCAGCTTTTGCAGGATTGTGTGCACTTCCTACACATCTTTCCTTGAGCTGGAGAGTCCTCCAGAACAGCAAAGGAAGCTCGAGAGGAGTTTGTGACCTCCCTCCTCACCCTCCCTTGGTCACCGTGGCCAACTTGTGCCTTCGGCTTGGCCCTGACTTCAGGGTCCTGCTTGTCTTTGTTCCTTACTTGTTTCTTCAGTATTCCAAGATAGAGGTTTTGAATTTTTTGGCTTCTTACTGTCTGTTTGGATGGACTGAGTGACTTGTTTTTAAATCTTATATTAGATTTCTCAGTAATCTCTCTCTGCAGATGCTGGTGCTTCAGCACTCAGTGAAGTAATGCTTTGCTTTTTGTGTATGTAAGCAACACATGGTCTGCAGCCAGCTACTCAAACTCACAAAATATTTAAGAATATGTTTAAATGCAAGGTCTTACAGAAAATGCAAATTTATTACTTTTCACTTGATTCTTATGATAGATTTCTGGAGAGTGCTCTGAAGCTTTTTTTCTTGGTGCTATCACTGCTTTGCCTTCATGCTTATGCTAATTTTCTTTCTTTGCCAGAGCCCCATAGCACTTGTTATCAGTAGCTACAATTTCCTGCCACCTGTGGTGGAATATATTTCTTCATTATAGCTTTTTGCTTCTTCCTCAAGTTTTGTCTTTGATTAGCTGTTATGGAATTTTTACTTGTCCTGCAAAACTTAATTATCTGATAGATATGAAAATTGCTGCTTCTGGGTTATGTTGGCCCAGATCACTTAGTGCCGGTTCCTGGTACCAGTACTGAACTGAACTGGTATGAATTCAGTGCAGGAGAGTGTGGGGTAAGACTGGGTTTTGTAGGGCTGGTTTTGGATTTGTGTAGGTGGGTTTTTCCTTCTTTTCCTTTAAAGTGAAAGAGCACTGGAAATGCCAAGGCTCAGTTCAGAGTGACTTACCTCAACTGGGTTGGAATGTAGTAGAGATTTATAGGAGAAATTCAGACTTTTTTAGTCTGAATTTGGTGAACATTTTCTTAATCTTATTTGCAGCAACTTTACATCCCTATTTTAGGGGTTATGTTTTCAAGGATCTCTTTAAAAATGAGAACGTAAGCAGAGGTTTACCACTCGCTATTAAATGTTCATGGAGTGATGTGCTGTGAATCCTTCTGCCCAGACCCAAACAAAAGAGAACATAAATTACACCAGCTACTGGCTTTATAAACACAAACATTATATTGCTATAGTCCATTAAATGGACTTTTCTGTACTCAGTTTAAAAAACCCCAAACTTTTTATCTCAGGAACAGCTGCCCAGCTCCTCATCTGTAGTACAGTTTCTTCTCTCCATCAACATCATCTGGAAGGAGAATAAAAACTACGGATTTGTTAGAACGTGATAAAAAGCAGCATGTGTGTATATGAAGGAAAATGTAAATTACACTGAATTCCAGCATCAAAAAGGGGACTTGGCAAGTGCAGATGTGCAGCTTAAACACTGTAGGAGGAGAGAGAAGAAGTGGTTTTGTTTCTTTGTGCTGAGCTGTGGTGGAGCAGCTGCTGGGAGCTGAGCAGCAGAGATGAAGTGGCACTGTAGGTAAAAGCTGCTGCTGTCTGGGATGCAGGAATCCATCTGATGTTTCCTGGGAAAAGGGTTGCTGAGGAGTAACACTGAGGAGAAAAAATAGAGCAAAGAATAAGTTTCTATAATCTTTATTGATGTTTATATCTTTACTCTTTTAAACCTTACTTATCCCTGCGATATAAATTATAGCTTGGAGGGAGTGAGTCCATACTAGTCTTTAGAAAATTGCTTGGATTAGTCACTTTAAGCCTGTTTATGAGACAGTCCAAGTACTGAAAAAAACTACTGGAAAAACTCTAAGGATGACCTTGTTGGGTTCCCCTGTGCCCACTTCTCCCAGGTATTTCTGTCAGCTTCTGGGCTGCCACTTTCCCCTCAGGAGCTGAGGCTGATGGCCTTTTGTTGTTGTTGGTTGGTTGCTTTGGGGTTTTGTTTGTGGGGCTTGTCTGGGGGGAAGTTTGGGTGTTCCCTGTTTCTCCCCACCCCAAACATCAGTGCTAAGGAATTCTTCCATCCTTTTCCTATCATCCCACAGGTCCCCAGAGTCCCCAGTCCTTCTGGAGTAGGTGATTCACCACTGTGAATGTCTGTCAGTGTTGCTAGAGAAACCACACGATGAAATGGGAACGAACTCAGTGCCCAATGGGCACAGATGGAACTTTCAAGTATCAAACTCTTTCCTTGAAGCAGTTCTGCTTGTCAATGGGCTTCATGGCTGGGGCAGCATGACAGTGGGGCACATATTTGGCAAGGTGCTGAGGTTATGGGGGTTGCTCAGTCTGAATTTTCTCATAAACTCCTTTTTTCCCCCCAAATCCCATGAAGTAGCATCCTTGAAAATTAGGAAAGGCAAATAGTAACAAGGTGACTTGTTCTTTCTGTATCCAGTTCAAGAGGGGCTTTCTGGATCAGGTATTGCATCCGAACCAGAGTTTATAACGACCAGAAGTGGTTCATTTGTAGGGATGATTCAGGGAACCACAGAATTTTGATGCAAGGTTTGACAGAGGTTGGTGGTGGACTTTGAATTTTAGTGGATTTCCTTTCCAAAGAAAGGAAAAGAAGAAGGAAAAAATCTACCTGATGTTTGGAAGTAAAGAGCTGGCTCAATTGCCTTGGTATTTTAGAACAGAATTAAAGAACACAGCAAACTGGATTTGCAAAGGCTAAAGGAGGAGGTTGCAATAGTTAAGCATGAAATCATTAAGGATCAGAGAATTTTCTGTCTTGTCTTCAAGGAGTTTGAATTAATTTTGAGAAAATATACACTAGGTAGAAGAAAAATTAAAGAGAAAGGAGGAGAAAGGGTCACCTTGCAAAGCTGAAAAAATCATTTCATTGCAATCTGTGTTTGAAAGAAAAATAGCAGAAATCAAAATCCACCAAATCATCATAAGAATTTTGCATATTGAGAATATAAAAGGAGCTTTAAAGCACTGGATTTTTTTGCAAATGCATGTGTATGAGTACAGGTGGGGGTTAGTGTGCCTGTCCATACCCACACTGTTATAGCTCATCACCAGCCCCAAGGTACAGTAAGATTTAAACTTGTGAAAAGCTTCAGTTGTATCCCACTTGGAGTCTCAGTTTAATCCTTTGACTTTGCTGCAGAAGCCTTGATCCCTGCCATGGTGTTATTTTTTCCCCCCATAAACTCTGTGTGTGACAAGGGTTTTGTTACTTCTGTAGTCAAATTTGAGTAAAACATAGGTAATTTTCATACTATAAATTAAAAAAAGGCTAATTTAGATTTTTTTTCCCCTTACTTTGCTTATGAAATGCTTGTTGTGCTCACAAAATGCTCTTTTTGATTGTACGACATCTTAAAAAAATCTTGCAATGGTGGTTCAATCCTTGTTGAAGAAGAAGAAGAAAAAGAAGTTGGAAACTTGCATGAATGATTCATTTTGAGCAGCTATTTTGGGGGTCTGGCATCATCTGAGATATGGCTTCACATAAAATGGGTGGGAAAATGCTAGTTTATATACCTCCTCCGCCCAGTTATTTAAATGAAAATCCCTAAAACTCGATCAGGAGACTGTAACTGGGATTTATTTGGAAAGAACATACTTTAAAAATACAGTAGGAGAAAAACACGGAAGGATCCCAGGAGTGGGGAATGGTGGGTTAACCGGGAAATGGAGGAAATCCTGTGGGCAGTATCCAGAGTCACACTTGGCTTTGAGCCACAGATGTTTGCGGTGCCTGAAGATGAAATCACCCAAAGCAGCTAAAATAAAATTAAAACTGCAGCAAGTCAAAAGCTAAGCTCTGCATATGTTCTCACACATGAAGCAGAAGGAACTGCTCTCAGAAATGGTTTGAGGGCTGTTTTTTACTAGTTGGGAAGGATGGAGAAGGAAGGGAGAGGACAGGTCTTTCACTAGTGCATGAGGGCTGGATGGGGTGAGCTTTCTGGGTAAAACACAAGCAGAGAAGTTCCTTCCCAATGAGAGAAGTTAAACGTTTCTAAAATGGGACTTATATTTTGCATTGGTTAACAGTCAAGTTATTTTTATTGCTGTGGCTACTGGCTTGAAGTTGTTAGTCTGTTCTGTGCTGTGTAAAATTTGATGTTATGAGCAAAAAAATATTATGATTATATTTATGACAACTGTTTGTAAAGTACAGAAACAAAATTCTCCAATGACAAAGCACTTTTGCTCATATATGATCAAATTAAAGTAGTATATTGAAAAAAGTTTATTGCAGCTTTCAATGTGCAGTGAATGAATGTAATGAAACTTCTGTAACACGGCACTGGGTTCCTCATTGATTATGGAGAAATAATCCAAATTTCTCAATGCAGGAGGAAGTCATGTATAAAATACAATTGTATAAAATAGTATAAAGCAACAATTTTAATAATAGCTTTCACTCAAGCTGTGAATAATATAGTTTTAAGGGTTTTGTTTAATCTCTCTTCAGTGCTGTTTTTCTTGTTTATTTATAGTCTTCAGCTGTAACTTAACCCAGGCAAAAGTCCTGAGATGTTACACTTGCACAGTTTGACCAGTCAGCTATGAATATTCACTTTTATTTTTTTGTAAGCAGATGGGATTCCAAGTCTGTGCAGAAATACTGTCATAAGTATTTCCTTTAGTACTTCCTATGTTATAGTTCTTTTCACAGCTCTCCTTCCATTTGGCACATGTTTGGTGTAGGAAATATGTGTTCTGACAAAATATTTAAAGGTGAACAAAAGGGAGTGTGTTCAGAGAAAGGGATAACTTTGTCTTCTTCAAACTATAGAAATGCCTGGATACGCTTGGTGTGCTCCTGTGTTTTGAATGGTGATTTATAGATGCAATATAAATGGATGAAAGAAAGTTTGGATTCAGAGAAAATCAAGTCCCATGTCTTTCCCACACTATTTCTTCTTATAGTATTGGTGCATTTTATTTCTTCATATAAATTACTGCTTTAAAAAACGCCTGCTTATCTTTCAAAGATTAAATCCTCTGTTTACCAGCAGGGCAGGATGTAAAAGGAAGCTACAAATACATCTTAACCCAATTTGAAGTCATGTACTGTGACCTCTGGCGGTGCAGGTGGAATTCACACCATGCTGAATGGTGACAAAAGGCGGCCTGAGTTTGCAAAGGTCGTTCTTTCTGTTGCTCTTTAGAATTTTGGGTGGACAAGGATTAAGGTTTGCTGGATGGAAAATAGCAACTGGTCTCAGTCAGGGTCAGCTCTGTTTTCGTATGTTACTTTAGAGCTGCAGTTGGTGGTTTTCACAAGCAATAAATGAGCTGCCCCCACTTAAGTCATGGATTGCTGTAAGAGAGAGGTTTTTTTCACTAACAAAGCTATAATGAATCAAAGGAAGTCTTGCCAGTAATTTTACAATGCCAGTCCCATGGAGTTCCAAGTCAGTGTTGTAATTCACAGTGCTTAGAGAATTTATTAAACATCACACCTGTTAATTCATCATCAAACTAAGGACAGCGAATCAAAGCAACTTAATAAGAAGAAAAAGGACTCTGCTATGAGACCTCAGTGATTCTTTCCATGTCTTAAGTATGTTCCCTGGGATTATTCTGCTAATTTTCTACCTCTGATTGTTTGTTGAATGGATTTATAAGGTCATATTGTAAATTAGACTGTAAATTGTTTGGTGCCTGGGTTGTCTTGTTGTGTGAATTTTAATAGACAAATATAATTGGCCATAATACAATTAATAGATTTTGAGTTGTTCTGTAATCTAAGATTTAACAGCTCTTTCTAATAGATCGTTAAAACTTCAATTTTGTGATTTTTATTTTTTTCCTAAAGTAGTCCTTTAACTCATATTCAGAAATAAAAGAAAATTCTCCCAGAGGCAATTCTTAATACTTTATGCAAACTTCTGTTGCAAAATGATCTATATCTTTACTGCAACTGATTTGAAAGTGCAAAAGGTCAAAAGTGTCCTAATGTGTTTTTGAAATCCACGTGTCAGCACAGCACATTTCAGAAGGGCTGTTGGGGCTCTGTGGAAATTGCATTTTTCTTTTGATTTTAATTTTATAACTGGAAAGGATTAGGGGACATTCATTTCAACTGATGGCCGAAGGGTAAAACAGAAAATATATTTAGAATGGAAGGTGCATATTTGAAAAGATATGGACTCAGAGGGATGTAGTATAAGGAGATATTTATATAGTTTAATTATTTTATGTGAGTGATGTAAAAAAACCATTTTCGTTATTTTTTTTTCCATCTACTGTGCCAAATCTCCATGTTTTACTTGCTACTGTTTAGTGCAGTATTATTCCTGACCTTGTTCCCTACTGAAGGGACATCTTACATAGCAGAATATCATCTAAACCAAAATATAATTTCCTAGAAAGCAATATTGAGCCTTGATTTATTTACTCATTCTGCCTTTCCATCACCTATCATTTTGCCAGAGCTGCTCCCTGTTGATAGTGACCTTGCAAGATGACAGATTAATTCCAGTGTTTGGGAATTTGTGCAGGCTGCTACACAGTCTTGTCTTTTACAATATGTATATGCAATATGTAGTATTTTTTAATTCATTAAAGCAGTTTAATTTGAACAACCCAAACTCAAATGCAGCAGAAGCTTTAAAAGCTCATCCATGTTTTTCCTGCTCTCTGTGAATACTTTGCCTCTAATTTCTTCAGTAGCACAATGGAGCAGAATTCATAGGAAGATTATGGTTCCTGGCTTGAGATACACCCAAAATGTGTCACAGATCTCAGTGAATGAGCCTGTGGTGTACAAATGTCACCATCTTGCTGTGACCTGTCGGGAGGAGCTCCCAGTACAAGGAGCCTCATTGAAGGGCACTGAAATTGGGCAGGTCCCACTGCAACAGCCTGTTGTGGGGAGGTCATTTGAGTAGCTGCTCTTAGAAAAGCAGCCACATCACCTGCAGTCCTCCCGGCTCCTCCCAAAAGCCTCTGTGGTAGTTTAACTGCTTTGATTTTTAATCAAAATGGCTTTTGGGAAACTGCTTCCACTGACACTGATATTCGTGTAGCAATTTTAAAATGGGATTTTTTTAGAAACAGAATTAAGGGAAACTTTTTAACGATTTCACAGCTCTGTTGAAAACCACTGTAGAGTTTGCAGCTGACTTGGTTTGGTTTGATTTGTTTGTTTTCGTAACGGATCCATATGGTTATTATAAATACATGGTACAAAAGGTGCTGAAAGGAACATATCAACAACTGGCAGTGCATAACTTTGTTAAACATTAACTTCATAGTTGAGACTATGCCAATATACATTGTATTTGCTATTGTTGGAAATATTAGTAAAAAGCCTTGAGAACTAACTAGAGAAAGAGGCTAAAACTTCTGAGAGATACAGCAAATTCACTTTTAGGCACCAGTGCACACCATGTAGTTTCCTGAGCAGAAGTGATTTGTGTCTGATTTTTCACAGCAAATATGCACCATGTATAGATGTTCTCCACTGGGACATTGCAATTGAGTTTAATAGCTTGAAATTAGAGACACTCTGTGGTCAGTGAGGAATGATTATTGATGGCATAATTACCTTCCTGTGGAAGGGGATTATTTACCTTGAGCACTGGCACGTGTGTGAGGTTTGGTGGGGTTGAGACTGATGAAAAAATGAGAGTTGGCCTTTTGGTTTCACCTTCTCTTGCAGTCGTGGTGCCAGTCCTGCCCTGCCCTGCCCTGGCTCTTGCACACACCTTTGAGTTGATCTGTGTCCTGCTTAGGCTGCAAGGAGACAGCAACTCCAGGGTGGAAGCAGCAGCAACCACCTAAAGCTGACTCTGAAGGAAAAGCACTTGAAGAACAGTTTCATTCCTCCCTTGCTGCCCATCTGAACTTTAAAAACTAGGGTGTGTAACTGATTTTGTTCAAAGAACTACTTATACAGCAGATGTGCTCCATTCTTTCCAGGGACAGCAGTCACACCATAAGATTACATGTAATTTTAGCATTTGGATTAATACCCAGGGAATGTGCTGTGCTTAATGCACTTTCAATTACATTTGCATTAAAAGGAGAAGCTTCAGTTCTTCATAATTCCTCTCATCCTTTTTTATTTTTTCTTTAAGAGAAGTCATTACTGCAGAAAGCAGAATCAAAACTTCTGTGTCTTTGTGGCCTTAAATTTGCATTTGAGCCATTGCACCAGTTGGCTTCCATTCTGGATTTTCTTATTCCTGGAGCTGATGGGTATGATCCTGCTTTCCTTGGGCAGTGACAATGGCCTGTAGTTGAAACTAAGATCCATGAAGGAATATTTTTTGACCAAAGTAGAAAAAGAATCCCATTTCTTTTTCCCTATCACTTCTTTCCTGCATTTAACCCTGTAGTGAGATGGGTAGGAAAGGGGGGGAAAAGCAGAAATTTTTTCTAATGGAGCTTCAGGAAAACCGAAATAAAATTTCTGTAGATACAAGTCTCTGAAATGTCTCTCCCTGAGGTCAAAACAAGCTCCAGTGGTCTCACATGAGGAGCAGGGATCTGAGCATCTGAGGAGGAGGAGGAGGATGTGGCACAGCTCTCTCTGGCAGGAAGCAGTTCTTGGATCTGCTTTGACGTTTAAAGAGATGCTTAACTTCAAAACTGAAATACTTTATGCTTTGCATTGTAAAATAGTGTTGTAGGCCTTTAGAATCTGTATCTGAACAGAAAAATGAGAACAAACCAAAGATTCCTGCAGCTTTTCTATCATGAGGCTGTTCGTGGATAGTGGAGCAGTGTGACTCTCCCAGAGACATAAGTTTGGATCAGGAGGTTTATTTGTCACCTATAAATGAGAAATATGAGTGTGGAGAAACTTCAGAGCGTGAGCAGACACACAGCTGTACATGCCACAGCTGTGCAGAGGTTAACTTTGGGAGTCTTGCCATGCCTCATCTAATGTGATAATTACTTTCGGCACCTTTGTGTCCAGGCCTAATTCATCTTGCAAAGATAAGGTAATAATTTACCACTTAACCTAATTCTTTATGTGCCAAATAACACAACTGTACAATGAAAACTTAGAGAGGTGCAAGTTGGGAGTACAGAATGGAGGCCAGTGTCTTGGGCAAAGGCAGGACCTGAACAAGAAAATATGCAGGAGTAGAGGGAAATTCTTCCCCAGCACTAGTTGTGCTTTAGCAAAGAGTCTTGCTCTGGGATCCGAGATTTGCTGCGACGAGACGTGTACAATTCTCCAGCAAACATTTGTGGATTTCCAAAGAGGCCATGGTTCAGGCAGTATCTCCGTGCCATTAGGGGCATTTTATGGTAGGCTCTATAAAGTTACATGTTCCTAGTTAATTTTTAGTTTTGTACTATTGCTCAGACACACTTTGTGCAAATATGCCTGGGTCCAGGCTTAAAAAAACAGAAAAGCAAACTCAGACCTGAGACAGTGTAGTGTATTTGAAATAGGAGTGGCACAAGTTGGTCCAGATAAAGAGGGGAATATTTAAGAATTCCCAAGGTGGCAGAGACTGCAATTGCTCCTTGGCTCCTGAAGAGGAGATCTAAAGTATAGTCGATAGCTGTGTTGATGCTTTCTCCATTAACTCCTATGTGTGTGAGTTATGTTTACAGTTGAATAATTGTTTATATGTAAATAAAGCTATTGCATCTTTCTTTCCCTCTGTAAGGACAGTTTTATCTTAATTATGTTGAAGACTTAGTGTGGGGATCTGGGGGATGTTCATCTTGTGATTCATTTTAAATTTGCTTCCTGTGTATTTGCTACTTACCACTCTTAATTGAGTTGTTTCCGTTTTTTTTCTTTCTGCATGGAAGAATGTGCACTGTTTCCTTCTGATTTTAATGTAATAGGTGACATTTTCAGTCTTTCTGCAGAATTAAGTAAGGGGAACTGTAGCTGCTTTGCCAGGCACCCAGGTGGGCTGAGATACTGCTGTCATTTCTCACTGTGGATGTTTGAACAACTGTAGAATCGCTTTAGAGTTAATCGTATTGTGGCTTTCTAACGGTGTGAGAGAAGAAAAATCATGAATTAATCGCTTCAGTGGACCTTGGCTCCTCTTACAGCAAAGTTTCACTCTCCTGTAAATGCTCGGTATTATGTCAGTTCCCTCGAAGTCATTATCACCTACACACTGGGTGTCAAGTGCTGCTTTCTAAAGAGATTAGTACCTTTTCCTCCTCCTCCTCCTCCTCCTCCCTCACGCTTGCTCAGCTAAGTAGAAGAAAATCCAAATTACCGCAACCATACAGGATGGGAGATGGAAAATAATGCCCTGATTTGGTTGCTGTTTCAAGGAGAGGAATGAGATAGAGGATTTTATTCCTCCTCACTAACACTTTTATGCTGACCTAATTTCACCTGACGTCAGGAGGTTTAGCATGGTAGGTCAGAGCAGAGCGAGGCCTTAAGTCTATCAAACCCTCTCTGCACACCCAGCGTGGTTAATTAAGGAAACGGGTGCTGAGAGCAAGGCAAAAAAGAAAACCCAGGTATTTGCTTTCTCTGGAATAGGGAAGGGAAGCAAAATGCAATCAAAGTAACAAAAACCCAAATCCTAATCAAAGGGGACTGTGAACCAGAAAACTAATTTTTTCCCTTTTTTTCTTTGTTGCTTCTGTAATATAGCTACGCCCGTGAAAAGGTTTGACTAATTAGACTCAGTTTTTTGCCAGCCACCTGGCAACAACCACTCACACCTCTCTTGTTAGAGCATGAATTTGCTGTCTTTTACCAAGCAGGAGTGGTAAAACCAGAAATCACAGATTAATTAGAGAAAAAACCAAAAAAGGAGCAAAAATCCCATTTACTTTGTTGATATCCCATTCCCTTGAATGTTATCTGTGCACACAGCGAGGTTACCCAGAACAGGAAAAAAAAGGATGACAATGGGAAAAGTTAATAAAAACATCCCAAGCAAAACACACTTGAAACAATCATGAAGGGATATACTTGCCTTTGTAGAAAAGAATAGCAGCGTCCTTTGATTTCAACTCTCTTTAGAGGTGAAACGGAGACAATAGAACAAGCTGTTGGGAAATAGGACAGACCTGATGCCACATTGGAAAAGTGGAGGGCAGGGGGAGGAGCGTTTTCTTTCTCATCTCTTAATTTGTTTTAAATTTCCAGCTAAGCAGTGTCTGGATCTTCCTGCTGAAACCTGCACAATTCTAAAATCTTTTATGTTGTCCTTTGCTTTCTATTTAGAATCACAGAATTATAAAGTTCAAGATCATCGAGTCCAAACTTTGCCTGAACACCACCTTATCCACTAGATCAGGGCATTGAGTGACACATCCAGTTGATTCTTGAACATTTCAGCATTCCTTTAAAAGAAATGGCTGAGATCAAGATTCCTGCCTTCTAACTATTCATGCCTTTAAGCAGACTCGTGCAGCCAGGACTGAAAGATGTTGTGTTTGTATAATAGATTTTGGTAAATAACAGCCTGGGTTCCTTAGACTGCAAATTCATTCAATTGTAGAGCAATACGACCACACCAGCAGTCTGGGAAATGGTGTTTCAGTGTATTCCATGGAATTTTCATTTCAGGATGTTTAATAGGTCTGTTCTCCTCATCTTTCCTGGAGGAGTTTGGTGTTTTGGGAGCAGAGGTTTTTAAACCGTGGTACTCCTAATGTCACTGAGCCAGTGCCTTTGTGTGTGGTGGTTTTATATCTGAAGAGATCTGGAAATATAATTTAATTAAGAGGGGTAATTTTTAATACAAGGAGCAAAGAAGATGGAATGTGGAAGGTAAGCCAGAAAAGTAGGAGTTGCTTCATGAGATCAGAGAGAAGAGCTGGGGTGGGGTTTCTTTGGACCTCACTCTTGTGTTGACTTTGATGATTGATAAGTCAGTGTTCTGAGAATTGACCAGAATGTGTGTAGGTTAAAAACTAGGCCAAAGGCCCCCTGAACAGCTTTGAGGTTTTTCTAATCCATGAAAATAAAAGAAAGTGTTCAATGTTTCACTGTAAAAAGTCTGTAGTCCTCCTCAGCTCTGTTCAGTAAAACATAGAAAATGAGCTTACATCTCTGAATTTCCGCTGCAATGCAATAGAGTGCAATAAAATTCCCCAGTGCTTTGACTACTTAATATTTATTTATATTTACCTGGTAGATTGTATCTGTCTATGAACGACCTTCAATCCTGAAATATTATCTGAGTGTTTAGCAATCTTCTGTTTGTCCTCACTGTACATTTGGGAGATGATCTATCATGTACATGTACAGGAAGCGGACATGGTGAAACTAAATCACTTGGTCAAGGTTACAGGGAGAATTTGAGATGGATGTTGAAATTAAATCTAGATCTTCCTAGCCCTGAGCTAATCCTGTTGCAGCATGGTCACCTTCTATTTGAAATCCCTTCTGTCATCATAGGCTTGTTTGTGGCTTTGGCTAAGTTTGCTGCAGACACAAACTCTGGTACCCAACTGGAGACACTTTCACTGAGAAGCTTTAAACAAGCAGCCCCTCTCCCCCACCCAATTTATTGAGCAGAGTGAATCCCAACTTCTTTAATGCTGTGAAGAATTTAGAGTTGTTAAGCAAGTTCAGATTTAGGGCTCAAAAGAGCCTCAGTTAATGTTTTAGATGGATGGAGAGGAAGCATGAAGTGGTATTTCCACAAAGTATCTTGGAGGTGGGGACCCCTGGTGGCCTAGTGGTTAAGGTGCGGCGCTCTCACCGCCGAGGACGCAGGTTTGATTCCCCATCCTGCTTCAGGGATCCTCCCCCGGGTAGATGGAGCTCGTCAGCCCCTAAGGCCATCCATCTAAGAGAAGGTCACTCGAAACAAACCTACGTC
>JAWWLV010000024.1:18061611-18130805 GCA_035041135.1 Platyrinchus mystaceus
ACCTAAAAAATCCATTGCGCAGGCTTGAAAGGTAAAAAGACCTTTCCCAGATCTTCGTTCGCGAAGACTGGCCATTATTACCTGCTGCTGCAGGATGGCAGCGTTGGGATGGACTCAGGACCAACACTGGCAGTAAAAATACACACAACACTGTGAGCAGGCTCCAAACAGATGAGCCAGAAGGAGTAGAAAAGTTCATGGTTTGTTCATCTCCCTATGTACCCTGCTACGTTAGAGGCCTATGTTAAATAAGCACCGGAAATATCCATGTGAAAAATTGGGTGGATTTTGTGTATAATATTATGTTCAAACTAAGATTTTCATTTCCTTTAGAACTTTTTTTTTAAATTATTTTTTTCCTTTTCTTATTCCCTTGCCTATTCTGTTAATAAAAAAATAAGAATTAGAGTATTTTCTGGTATAGGGAGTAGGGTTCTATATCTGGTCTGAAGTTTCTGTAGTGACACAGTCTTTCAGAACAGCTCTCCTCAAACTGGCAACAACCAAATGTATGGAACAAATTTTTATGCTGTGTTTCATTTCTTTAAACTATTCTTCTCTTTTTTCTGGAAAGACAGTGTACAGAAAAAAAAAATCATCTCTAATGTACTTTGGTACTGTGTCAATCAACCTCTTACTGCTTTTCAAATTATCTTTAAAACTTGTACCAAAAAAAAAAAAGAATTTCAGTAGCCAGATAATTGCAGATTATTTCAGTATCTTCCTGCTTTTCTGACAGAGCAGTAGAGGTCACCAACATTTATGGGTCTGGGACCTAAGCACAACACATTTAAATAGACCACTCTTTTGCTCTGTTACTGGTTTGTTCAATGCTAGAATTCAGTTTGAACTGCACTGCACACTCCTTACAGCTGCAGCTTGTACTGGAGGCTTGCTAAGGGGACACGTCTCTCTGCTTAATATAACCCAAAGTCACTGCATCTACTGTCCTGGCATGCATGTAATTGCCTGTAGCTTCCTAATGATAAAGGCAGTTTCACATGAGAAAATCTACATTGATCCTAGTCCAAATTTACATTTTACTTCATTAAAAAAAAATTGATCAGCATAGATAAAACTCCTGATCAATGCTCCTAGCTCTTTTTTTTTTTTTTTTTTTTTTTTTAAATAGCTTCCATTTTGGTGCAGTGCAGACTTTTGGTTTAACTGGCTGAATTGATATTCTGAGCAGCGAGTAAGGCAGGATGACAGAGCATCAGCACAGCTACTCCTATTATTGCTCAGGGAGGTGTGCTCACTTGCAACTGCCCACTCTGTCCAAGGCAGAGTGAAGTCATCAGCCACTGCTGTCCTAGGATGCTACAGAACAGATTCCAACTTTTATCTGTACTGTTTTATACATTCTTTACCAAACCGATGATATTTTCCCTTGTTTAGTCACTATCAGGACTGAATGGTTTGAGGGAATGAATTGGAAGTTGCAGTTTGGACGTGGTACTGACCTCAGTTTGCTTTGAAAAAAAGAAAATATTATGCTTTTTAAAGCCGATGTTTCTGTCTTATTTTTAGGAACTTGGGTTTATTTTGCAGTGCCATAGCATGGTATTCCATTGAAATAGCCTTTTACATTTCTGAGTTCTGGGTGTGCTAAGAACTCAAAATGACAGGTACATAATAACTCAGAATTAGGTGGTAAGGAGCTTTAAATAAAATGCAGTGATTCCTCGAAGTGTAAGGCTGGAAGGAAAACGGAAGAGAAGAGCAGAGAATTGCTCTGGTATGTTTGTAATGTTTGTATGGTTTTACAGCATATGCTGATGTGACCAGACCACACTTAACAGGGGGCTATTTAGTGTGTTCCTCTTGTATGGTTTTGGAAGGCATGGCAGGGACACAAACACAGCACAAACGCCACAGCCCTGCAAGGATTTTTTTTTTCTTTTTTTGTTATTTTCATTAGAATCAACATTGTTCTTATATAAAGAGAAAGAAAGCAAGGGAGGGGAGAGCAAGCTGTTATCTTTGCAGAAGGTGATTATGAAGCAATTTGCAACACGGACATGTTGCTGTTGCTGTCAGGGTGGAATTAGTGATCGGGCACTGCGGGGTTTAAGCCCCCGCCGCATGCTGCGCCTGTTCGGGGGGTTGCAGGGATGCGCCGCTCCCCTCGTTTCCCAGGCCCCTCTTCCTATCCAACCTTTCATCCCCCCCGCCCCCCCAAACGACGGTGATAGGACTTGACAGCGCTTGTCCTTGAAGGTTTCTCCCGCTCCCGAGCCAAGTGGCATATTCCTGGTAGTTTGCCATCTTCCGTTTTTGTCATTATCCCAGGGGAAGTATTAAAATCACAAACAAACAACATGGTGGTTCAGCCCGTTCTTCCCCTCTCGGAGAAGGCTCTCCCGCGCTCTCTCCGGGTGCCGCGCGGGGCTGTGCCGTAGGATCGGGGCGGTGGGGGCAGCGGCGGTGCGGGGATGCTGCGGCCGCGCCGCGCTCCCTCCCCGGTCCCCGCGGTGGTTCAGTCTGCAGAGGGGCTGCGCGGCTGCGGCTCCGCTCCCACCCCGCGCTGATGCCGAGCCCTGAGCCCTCCGCCGGGTAAACCCAAAACCGCGGTGGATTGGCGATGGTACCTTAGCCAAGTAAGTAGCGACATCCCCAGCACGGGAATAATGATGATGATAATAAAAGATCTTTCCCCCCTTTCCGCTCTGAGCTTGTTTATTTGGCGATTTGCTGATTGGGGGGGGGGGAGGGAGGGTGTGGGGGGAAGGCGCCAAGCTGATGGGGGGAATGGTGTGGATGGAGGCTGAGTGATGCATTAGGTTTTGGTTCATGCCCTGGGAATCTCTGCAAAGGTAATGCTGCAACTCGTGTAGATTATTCTGTAAGGTCAAAGAGAAACTGCATAGCTAAAAGGCACTCTTGCATCAGAAAGCATTCGCTGGGCTTCGGTAGGTTGAAAATTCAGCATGATCTTGTTGTTTTTTGAAGCATATGGGCTTGATTTTGATTAAATCGGTGCTTTAGTGATGAGGAAAACACGTGGATGAGATTTTGCTTTTATCATTGCTGGTAAGAATCGGATGTGCCTTTTTTTTTTTTCTTTCAGAAGTGAGGTGCAGAAAAGACACTAAAATGTGAGCAGTACAGTTTGAGTGTTGTATTTTTTCTAAGTTTAATGTTCTCTTATGATAGACAAAGGTGTTTCTTGTTAGGAAAATCTGTAATCCTCAGCTGGGTTTCTATATAGAGCTGCTTATAGTTTTTCAATGTGATTGTTGGAAAGTAAAGGGCACACAGGTTAAATACCCCAAACATTACCTTTCTATTGAGATGGGTTAAAAAATACTGTGGAAGGAACCGGGAATTTTCTGCAATTCCTTTTAAGCATGTATGACGTTTCCTATGGCAAGGTGGGGAAAGGCTTTCTGAGATACAATAACTAAGAATTATGACAGATAGACTTTTATTCTTTTATTTTTATTTAAAAGAAGAATCAGCCCTAAATCCCCTGAATGCCACACGGAAAAGCTTTTGGCTGTTCATGAAGCATCCAACGCTTTAAGAGAAAACATAAGATTACAGGAGTCATTTCCGATTATGTAAAGGGAGATTCTGTGCGTTTGATCCCTGCCTGCGGCGCTGGCAGCTCATCTACCCCGCTCCGGGCAGCACCGAGCTCTTCCCCAGCCTCCCATTTCCCGACTTTAAGTTGTCCTATCCAAGCCGGGGCAGTTCCCTGTGCATTCCAAGCCGGTTCCCAGGGCTGCTGAGGTGATGGCTGTAGGCAGTCCTGGAGCACGGAGGCAGCCAGGAGCAGATGCTTAGCCCGGTGCTTCCCATACCTTCTGGAAGGTGAGTATTGAAGGGGCTGAAAGGGAAGGTCTCTTCTTTCATGGTCAAACTGTTCATTTTACATCCCAAGAGCTGTGTGCTGCTTAGGACTTCTGGTCGTTTGACCTCCTGATTGCATTCAGTGAGGGGCTCTGCTAAAGAATTGCAGAGATATTACACAAGTTGGGATGCCTGGAAATAGCTGGCACACTCCATATGGGAAAATTGCACTTTTATTGCCGGGATTTGAGGTTAATATTACATATATGTGGTATGAAATTGATAATGAAGGTTTATTGCTAGTCTTTGCTTAAAAAAAGGATTGCAGAACTACTTCATAGTCCACTTTTTTTTTTTTTTAATGCTGAGATGCATTCCTGATTAGCATTTAATTTGTGAGAGGTCATCCATATGCATGACTAGCTCTTGTACCTTGCTCTGAAATAACTGTTTGACTCAGGTATCCAGCAGGTCTTTGATCACATACAGGTTTTACTTTGTTCATGTTCCTCTCATTTTAATTGAAATTGCTACCTGTGAAGAACTGTTTCGTATTTTCCCTGTAGTGCTGCTAAAATGACTAAGTTTGTGAATAAGCAATAAAATAGGGCTTGTAGATAAGTTGTGTATAGCAATGCAGCATGAAGGTTTTTTCCTTTTTTTTTTTTTTCCTTTTTTTTTTGTTGTGTGTGTCTGCCTCCTTTTCAGCCTTTTTGTACATCTATCTTCATTTTTGTGGAGAATTGATTCTGGCCCACATTAATGGTAAATATACATTAATTTTCATGAAAAAGGTAATTTTTTTTTATTGTTGCAAATCAAAACTGCTTGATAACTCTCATGCTTTCTGCATATATAAAAAGGTTGCATGCATGTATATTGGAGCAGCTTGGAAGAGTTTCATGCTTCTCAGTAGGATTCCAGGTTCCAAAAGACATGGTAATGATGAACTAGGTATCATACTGCTCTTTTAAGAGCTTCCATGAAGTCACTTTTGTGAGTGCTTTTTTCTTTAAAATTTCATATCATGTATCAAGGAAACAGCTTTGAAGGGTAATTTTTTTTCCCCTGTTTCATCTTCCCCCAGCATTTAAAATATACAGCTTATCTTTTCCAGTGCTGTTGGATTTGGGATGCAACATTTTTTGAATCATACTAAATATATATTTATACAAATATTCATGTGTGAATACTGCAAATGTGAGCATATATTTTGCTAATACATAAGAACGTTACAAGTGTCTTTGCTTTTTTTTTTATTTTCATCCTGCAGTTCATATTGTCAAATGTCAGTTGGGTATGTAGTAATTCCTTGGTACATTTTGGAATAAATGTAGAAGTCGTGACCTTGTAACTCTCTCTCCCACTCACTGAAACCCCATTACACTGCAGTAGGACTCCAGCAGCTGGTAGTTCTGGAAATTCAACCCACCTCGTTTAATAAATGTAAATACTTTTACAGGTTGGACCTAAAATAAGGTTCTGAAGGGAAAAAAGTGGTTTATTTGATTAACCTGACTGTGAAACCTTGTTGTGAATAAGCTTGCCTTTTGCCAGGTTTTTCATTATGTTCTCAAGGAGAGACAAAGAAGGATATTATAGTTCACTGGAATTTAGCAAGTACTGCTATGCCTTTCTGGCTGATTAATTACATGCAGGTTATATGTTATCTGATCAACCCCCCCCCCCCCCGATTACAATGACACGTCTGAATAATTTCAATATGTCAGTTGAAAAACAGGGGTTAAAAAAGCACCAAGGATTAAATCATCTGCTCCCAGAGAGGTGTTTTTGCTGAATTCATACGTTAAAATGTGTTGCTGGAGCTTCAGACAACCTCTCTCTGATGCTTCCACTGGGATTCTTCCCTGGGTGAGGCAGGAATGACTCCGCTCTGAATGGAGGCTCCCTGTCAGAAGGGCTCAGTTGCAAATGGAGCAACAGAGCTCTGTGTGACCGGGATAGTTCCGGAGCCTCTGCAGCACCTGCAGTCTGGGAACCTCAGCTCAGCTTCCACTTGCCAGGGCTGGATCATACCCAGCAGGGATGCTCAGCGCTGGGAGGCTCTATAGAATTTATCCCTCTCTATCCCCCCTTGTATACGTCGTGTTCTAAGGTAATTTATCCTTAGTGGAACGGTTGCATAAGAGGACAGGATTTTTTCCTTCATACGTTTTGTATGCTAGAATTTTTTTATATTCCAATATTTATAAATGATATATAGGCTTATGTAGGTTATATAAATATATAGGCTTTAATTTCATACATAAAGCGATGAAGAGGATTAATAGCGTTTTATTGTAATCTTTCTTTTAAAGTTTGGTGCCCTTTTGAAGGAAACAAACATATGGCACAGTTTTAAGGGCTGTGGGGTTTTGGGTTGAAGTTTTACTGGTTTTACTCATGTTTAGAGGGAAAAAGAGCATGCTTTTATTGTTATTTTTCTTGATGTATGATCTTGGGGTTTTTTGCCTTAAAGCTGGAGATTTGCAGTTGAAGAAAAAGAATCAATTTATAAGGGAAGGGTTGGGAATGAAGTGTATTTTAAAATGGCCCAAAATTAGGAAAATCATTCAAAGAGGCTGCCAGCACTGAAAAATGCAGGACATGTTCCTTCATAGCACTGCAGATGAGTGAAATATGGAGACTCAGAAGGGCTGTGGAATGCCTGCTTAGATATCACAGTTGGCAGAGTTGGGAAATGGTAACCAAGTTACAAAATACTTCCCTTCTACCACATTGTTTGTGAACAAGTTCACTCTGCTGGTGATATGTTTTCCTCTGGTTTTAAAATATTGATTGCACAGTAAAAGCATCTCAGGACTATGCACCAGACTCTCGGAGAATCCTAAAAGCAGCTAATGGGAAAACCTAGAACAGGACTGACCAGAAGGATTGTGATTTATGTGAAAGATTTTGTGCATTTTTTACCCCTTGTCTTCTTTCCACACATGGCGAGGGTGAAATGGGTGGAGAAGCCATCTCATTTGAGAGCCACGGAATAGTTGAGGTTGGCAGGCATCTCTGGAGTCCAACCCCTCCTGCCCAAAGTGGAGTTACCTATAGCAGGTCCCTCAGGGGAAATGTCCAGTCAGGTTTCAGTTATCTCCAAGGATGGAGACTTCATCCCCTCTCTGGGTAATCTGTGCTAGTGTTTGACCACCCTCACATTTTTCTCATCTTTAAATGCAATTTTCCATGTCTATTTGCTCTCATTGCCTTTTTGCCTTTCACTTGGCACCACTGAGAAGAGTCTGGCTCCACCTTCTTTCCTTCTTCCATCAGGTGTTTATAGAAGGTCCCCCTGGGCTTTCTCTCCTTCGGGCTGAACAGTCCCAGTTTTCTTAACCTCCTACCTGCATTCCAGGTGCTCCAGTGCTTTTGTCACCTTTGCATCCCTTCACTGGACTGGCTCCAGGAAGTCTGTGTCTCTCTTTTACTGGGAGCCCAGCAGAGAACAGAGCTCCCAGAGAACAGTGCTGAGAGAAGGGCCCTGAGGCAGCCCAGGAGGACACATTTTGAGGACACTTTGCTGGCTCATGGTCAGCTTTGGGTCCACCAGGAATCCCAAGGCCTTTTCTGCAGAGCTCCTTCCCAGCTGGCTGGTCCCCAGCCTGTCCTGCCTGGGGCTGTTCCTCCCCAGGGGCAGAAGTTTGCACTTCCCTTTGCTGGACATCCTGAGGTTCCTGTTGGCCCATTGCTCCACCCTCTGCGGTCCCTCTGGGAGGCAGCTCAACCACCTGGTGATACCAACCGCACCTCCCCATTTCATATCACGTGTGGACTTGCACAAGGCACTCAGTTGTATCAACCAGGTCATTAATAAGACTCTTGGCTATTGCATTGAGAGAAATTACTTGGCAGGAGAGGATTAGACCTGGAACTGCAGTTTCGAGATTTAGCCCAGAACTGAAGCACTGTGTTATTACAAAATGGCAAAAAAATGGTCCATATCCTGAGTATGTTTATGGTTAAGAGTGTGGAAGTTGCAATACTGAATACCCAACATATTGCATCAGCATCCCAGAGTTTGAGGATGAAACAGAAAAATCAGTGATTCAGATTTACCAAGAGCTTATTTTATATATTAAAGAATGAAGACTCACAGCTGATGAAGTAATTTCAATTGATAATTTCGTTCACTGCATTTCAATTAAAGTGAGTTAAAAATAAAGCCATATGAAATGAATTAAAAATAAAATGAGATTTAGTCCAATCTGATTTGGATCTTGCTGAAAAATCTGTCGCACAGAATGAGGAAACAGGATAGGGAAGATGCTTATCTGGTAGATGTTGGGCAAAGAGCTATTTCTGTAGTCATTGCCTGTCCAGTTCACTGACCTTCCCACATCCTGACCTCTGGAAATTAGTTAGACATTTGGAGTAAATCACACTCCTCATACATACACTTCATCTGAGAAGACTTTTACTTAGACAAGAGCTGTCTCAGTATGATAAGTTATCATCCCTGCTTTTGTTTGAATTGTGCTCCACGGCACAATTCAGTGGTAGACTTTGTACCTCAGTTCAGATACAGCATTTTAAATGTCTTCAAGGATTCCTCCCTCTGTATAACCCAGCTAAAGTCTGATATGACAATTCCCACCAGCTGCCACAGGTGAGGCAGGGAATGACAGCCCGTGCTGGGCTTGGATACTGAGGTTCATTCAAGATCCAACAAGTTTAGAGCTTTTATCCTGCTTGCTCTCACACACAAGTTGTCCTAGGCATCACCCTGGCATTTGTCTCCATGCATCTCAGAATTCCAGGATCTCCCCTTACTTCCAGGGTCTTTTGTCCAGTCTGCACTGGTCATCCCCAATGACCTTTTCTGGGAGTCCACTTCTTTGGGGAGCCCATTTGTTCAGCCTCCTCTTCCTTCTGGAACTCAAGGGGCCTCAGTTTCCCAAATCTCCATAGTCTGGGCAGAAACACTGCACGTGATCAGCCTCTTTGGTGGTGCTGTCTCATCTCTCTTCACTAATTCTATGCTCCACTGTTATTTAGTTCCAGGTATTATCAAAACTTGCAACCAGCCCAGTCAGGCTGCAACCGGCATGGGGCAGGCTTATGCATGAGAGTTGAATATTTTGGGGCATATTTACACCCTCCTGCACATCCAATTATCTGCTGCATTCTTCATTGAAATGTTTTTCACCTCCAACTATACTAGGCTCCTCCACAAATGCAAATGGTGAGATCTCATTACCTCAGCCATGGCCTTTCAAACACAGACACTGCCATCCACAACCTTCGTTCAGTAGCTTTCTGTGCATTGGTGGACCTTGAGAAAAGAGTGATGCTTCGCAGAGGTGTGGTGGCTCTTTGTTTTGGCATGTGCAATATTGGGGATGGATGAATACATTGTAATGGTCGTGCTCAGCATCTCACTAACCTTGACACCAACACTGGTGCTGATGAAGCACAATAAAAATACGCTGCTACTGTTACGACTTGTCTTTCAGAATGGTACACCTTGTGTCACATAGGTAATTAGAAGAGAACAGTGTTCCCAATAAACTGCTCCAGTCTCCTTGGGAAATGTGCAATCCCAAATGTCAGCAGGCAGCATTGATTTGTGTCCTTTGTAAGTCAGTTTGAGAAGAAACTCTTGCCCGGGCTGAGAACAGCTATTTAATTTATACTACGTGCTTACTGTGTTCCTTCCCCCTGCTTGAATTGCAAGGAAGATTTCACATGTTGTTCTAAAAATATATCAAAATGATGTTTGATATTAAGGGACCGGTGAAATGCAATTACAATGAAATAATGACTTCGTGTCACTTTTCACAACGAAATGAGATTGTCATCCTCCCTCCCCCAGTGCTTGAAGCAATACCTGTTTATGAGTAGTTCAGCTAACCTGGGACATTTGAAGAACTGCACACAGCTTCTTAGATGCAATGCAAATTGTTGCAGTACCCAAAGAGAACATTTGCATTATGGTAGGACTAGTTGCCTCTGTAATGCTGTAGTGGTGATTGTTATGCAGAGAACTGCAGGATAAAACGGTAGTGCTAAATCAGCATTGCTGAATAAGATGGCTGAAAATGCCACGAAAACAAACCATTGGAGCAAGAGGATTACAGAAGGAATGATATGCCTGATTTCCATGCAATACATCTCCCAGTTTTCTCTATAGGCTTGGGGACAAGCTCTTAGTTTTACAGGTTATTTTCTTTGGTTCTTACTAAGTTTGGTGCCCCTCTCATACCCCACGCTGCATCATTCTGCATGAAGCAGGACATGTTCCTTGTCACAGAGGGGCAAGTCAGAGGGGGCTGCCTTGTGTGTCTTGGGTTGACCTGAAAGAACATGAAAGGACTGCCCTGCATGGAGGTTTGGATGATGATGTTTTATTCCCAAGTTTATGTGGGGAGCTGTTATTCCTCAGGGCACTCTGTTGACGTGTTTGCACCACTGTTTGCAAAATTGTCTGTTCATTTGATTTTAAATCCCATTTCGGTTCCACATACACAGGACAGGGTATTTCTGTCTGTTCTGTGTACTGTCTAAATATCAGAGATAGCTATAGAATGTTGAGGGGTGGGATTTATTTACATGCTTGGGCTGAAATGGGAAGACGAAAGAGGAGAGTATATCTTTTTCCAGGACTGTGTGATATAACAATAGGTGACAGGGATAGGGACCACTGGAGCCTGTCTCAAATGAAGTTCTCTGGATATGCAGGTGGCACCTGGCTCGTGCCCAAGCTGGGGGGCAGCCTGGGTGGGCCAGCTGCTGCCTGGGGCTGGCAACAGGCCTGACCTTGGGGAAGGGAGAACGTGTGGATGGAGACAAACTGTGCTCAGACTGTTAAAAAAAGGTGCTCTTTGCTGCAAAGCTTGAATTGCTGCCTATGTCTTTGGTTATCTTCTTATGAATCTTAATATAGCTGTTCAATTTAAGCAACTCGAGTTAGTATGCCATTCTCTACCTTGTTATGGATCCTGCCCTCCAGCAGTGTTTACAAAATAATGAAAAAAGAACCAGCAATCTGAAGAAGGGACATATAAAATCTGCAATGCAGAAACAGGATTATATATTTATCTGAGTTCTCATGTAGACAGATGATTAATACAGTACCAGCTACAGGGTTTATAGCTTGGTATATCATTAAGGTTCCCTGTAACTCTAATGTGAAAAGATAATAAATTAAATGTCCTCTTCCCTGCCCTTGTCCTCCTTTTTCTGGTTTAGAAGTACACTTAGAAGTTTTAATCTGAAAACATGATTCTGATACCAGAACTGGAGATGGAGAGAAATGAAACAGAAAATGGAAGACATCTGAAGTGGTTTTTGCTTGAACCTTTTTGAGAATTAAAATTGAGTGCATGAGGTCTTAACGTACAAGCCTCATTTACATATCTTCTTTTGGATTAAGAGAGTGTCTTTAAAAATACTGCTAGGAAAGTATTTTTTGGGATTTTTTTCCCCACGTGTTGGAGAAAACTAGGATATAATTTCTTAATCAGCTCCGGCCTCCTTCGAAGGAGATCTTGTTCCCCTGCTTTATCTTATCTGGAGCAGATGAGAGCTGCAGATACAGGACATGTTAAATTTTTTATTATCAATAAGGTAAGTAGCGGTACTTTTAGAGCTTTAATTGCCAGACCCTGAGAGAAGAATAACTGTAATATTTAAAATAAATCTGAATTACAATTCTGCGAAAGAACAAATGTTAAAGTAACTAGAAATGTACTGGGAGACAGTACCCCTGAGCTCACTGCTGAGATCCTCCTGTGGGAATCGAAGAAGATCAGGGTCTGTGATTCTCTAGAAAGCCTCTGTGCTGGATTTATCACGTGAGGTGAACTAGAAAGCCTAACCCTGCTGTCTTTGGGCAGAGCAGGACCCGGGGTTGTGACAGAGGTGAGCAAATCGAAGTGTACAATCAGTGCTGAAAGTGCTACCATTGACACTGGAAACTGCAAATGATTCCTGCAATTAGGGCAGTTTTCACTGTGCTTGAAAAGTGCTCTGACCATTGCTGGATCAGGGAAGGGATAAATCCTTTCACATGGAAAAGAAAATACGTCTCTGTGTGTATGTATGTATACATATATACACGTACATCTCTAAAAGCATCCAAGTAGAGAGCAGTTGTTATAAAATCCTTTTTGTTGCTTAGTTTACTATGTAGTTAATTCCATTCAAAGTTAATCTTTCAGTGGTTCACTTGAAAACAATACCAATTTTGTACTCCCTCCCACACACAAGATCCACTCCCTTCCTCAGTAATTCTTGTTTTGACCTTAGAGCCAGTTCTTTAGAAACTTTCCTAGCAGCTGCCAGATATTTCTATTCAGGAGTTACCCTCAGGAGTGGCACATTACCATGTTGGTCTGCTTTTTGTGCTCATTCTCTAGTGAACAGAGAACCTCAAAGCTTGAGGCCTTGGTTAATTCAAAATTTTATATGGATTTGACTTTCTCTCCCATAACTCTGCTTTTTTTTTTTTTTTTTATAGCAACCAAGTTCCACCACAGCAATAAGAAAACAAGTGTGGGAACACTTGTGGTTGCTTGAGATAAAAATTTCTTGGGAGCTATGGAATTCATTCCTGCAAAAGATTGAACAGACTGTGGAATGAACCACGTACTCCATTAAGTCAAACAGCACAAAACATCTGTGGTGATGCACATAAGGGCTGGATGAAGCTGGTCTTAGTTCAGTTTTGGAAGGAAGAGGGAGTGGATCCTACTCTTTTCCACCTTCTTTGTGAGGAGAGCAAACCAAGTAGAAGTATAGAAATAGGGATTCCCTCCCCTTAACCTATTATTATATGACTTACTGTGAAGATTGATCAGCTTCCACGGGAAAGACAGAAGGTGTGATGTTCTCTGTGTGTCCATGAGAAATAGCCTTGTAAGGAAAAAAAATATGTAGATCAGTGGCATTGGTTTGGAGGCTTTTTGATCTGCTTAGAGGACGGGAAAATCTTGCTGTAATGAAGGTATTTCTGAGGATCTCTGTTATTGGTGGCAAATTCTATTGCTTGTCTTGCTGCAAATTGAAGTCCTGACCCTGGGAAGCCTCAGGGGTGTTTGTGACAGGAGTTTATGGCTCCGGCTGTACGAGTCTGCCATGCTGGAGTTGGGAGAAGGGTTTTGTGGCACAGCTCTGGTCCCGCTCTACAGACATCCCAGGAGCCAGGAGGATCTTAGCCAAGGAGTAAACACATAAACAAGCAGTGAGGGGGAAATAAACCAACTGCAAAGCCTGAATGTCTGATTTTACAATCTCTTCAGTGCCTTCTCAGCACACATAGGGAGAAGCACAGCTGCTGGTGACCTGTCCTTCATCTCTCCATGCAACCTGCACGTCCCCAAAGCTTTGGCAGGGGTATATCTCCCTGGAGCCTCATCATCAAAGCCCAGCAGGGTTGATTTTTAGCACTTCATCTCTCTTAAATATATACCCATAGGACAAAGGTAATTTGCTGTGTGTCTTTGTAAGACTTTTTGAGATGAGTTATTGAGAATTAAGGTCATGCTAGTTCAGTCTGGCAGCTGAGTCCCAGTGCTTGGGTTTCTCCCTAACTGGTGTCTCCCCAGAAATCTTTTGTCTTGGATTTCTTGCCTGACTCTGTCATGCAGTCTTTCCCTGCTTTTCAGACTTATGAATGTATTGGTTGTTGTTGCTTGTTGATCTTCTTCAGCATCATCTGCTTTCATTAGCATTTTTGAACAAAGGAATGAATCAGAATAAATCACAACTAATAGAAATATAGGAACAGATTATCATTTTGCAAAGCTGAACTCTCTCAAAGGAGATTACGTATTTAAATTGAACAAATGCAACTTCATAAATAAACTAAATTAAACATCATCTAATTTTACTTTTGAAGCCAACCAATTTTAATCCATACTCAGCTTCTCGTATAAATATTTCCCAACTCATTTTTATTCTTTGAAGCGTTCTTATTCACATTTAAAAACCAGAAATGTGCCAAATTGAACCACAGTTGTGTATGCTGAATAAATGTAAAAGCTTGGGTATATTGCATAATAATCTGAGAGTTGGCAAGAAGAAGTGATTGCTTTTGTGAGTGTCCAAGTAGTAGCATAAAAACATTTTTTGGGAACCTAAAGCTCTCTGACTGATGACATGCCTGAAAAATCCTTTTTATAAATCCCTTATGCATAGTTCAAAAGGAAGAAATAGATGACTAGAAATCTCTGTATTTCCCCAGGGAATATTCATGCCCAAACTGTGGTGGTACAAGCATTACCCAGCTGGTCTGCACTGTGAACAAATTCCTGTTCATAGATGGAAGAGACTTTTTACTGCAGAACTAATTCTTAGAAGTGGGAGCATTTAAACACCCTAAATATGTTACTTTGTGATTAGAAATGCACTTTATCAATCATCTTATTAGACAGGAAAGAACCTTTTTAAAAAATATGTGGTAATAAGGGTCAAGAATTCTTGTTAAATGTTTCAAATAGCATTCACAAAGCTGAAATATAATTTCAGTCCACCCTATGTTCACTCTAAAAACCACAATCAAAAGCCATTTTCCAGAAATAGCCTTAAATGCAGTTCTTTCTCCCTGTTCATTAAATCATTACGTGCAGTTTGCAGAACTGACCTGTCCAATGACTTCAGTGGCTCAAAGTGGTTGACAGTGGTTTTCAAAAATACTTCATTTCCAAGTAAATCAGATTTAAAATTACCAAGAACTTTTTTACTTTTTGTCTAATATCTTGAAGATTGAACAGAGCAAAAGAAGTGAAACAAATGTGCATTTTTTTTTCTCTTGTTTGAATATTAACCTATTTATTTATGTAATTAATCTCTAATAGTAGAAATATTACTTATCGGTAATATTTATTTTCGTATTAAAATCACTAAAATTGCTAGTTTTGGTGAAAATCATGATTTTCTTACTGCACTTAGATTTTTCTGGGAATAGTTGAATAAAGCCTTTCCCAATATTTGAACTGAGCATTTGCTGTGTGTAGTAACGACAGAGTATAGCTTGCTAATGCTCTTCAGTGATTTGGAATCATTGTAGATTAATGAGTTTTGTGGGGGAAACGCACAGGTAAGAAATACCCGATGCACGGCCGAGTTTTTCAGCCTTGCTGGTGAAGATGCCTTTGCTCTGGCTGTTGAGGATTGAGCACAGACCCCTTGTCAGATGTGCAGCCGTCGCATCCGAGGACTTTCCTGCTGTAGATTTAAGCTGCTGTGCCAAATGATGTGAGCAAGAGCACTGCAAGGACACTGTGACTCATGCAGGCTGTGTCTGTGCTGAAGGACTTGCTGGCAATAAAGCTGTTCCCAGTCTGTTTTTTGCAAGTGCTGCTGAAGGGAGGGAGGTGCAGGCCCCAGGAGGAGAAGGGATTCTTTAGGCCAGTGCTCGTGGTCATCTTCAAAGCCAGTGGCACAGAAAGGGAGGGCTTGAATTACTGAATTTCTTCCTCAAAATGTAAAGCAGCCAGAAACAATAAGAGGAAAATGTAGGCTGGTGTTGTTTATTCCATCTTCCTTCGCAAATGAAAGTTCTGGACAGGTCTCCTGGCCAGGAATTTTGTCATGCAGCAAATAAAAAAAAATGATCCCCTTGGTTTCTAAACACATGCAGTTCCCTCTGAAATCCAAGTGAATTGCTGGTTCCCTAATTAGATGTACAGCCCTATATAAAGAAAGGTTTGTGAGGATGGTGCTGCATGAGTGATGCTCCACATTTTCAGGATGTCCTTGAGTATGTTTACAGGGCTGGGGAGATGAGGAGGGATAATTTCATTAGGAGAATGCAGCAAGAGAAGTGGATGAAAACACTTTGGAAGTGAAATATTTTCATAGTCCTGCATCTTGGAGATATCACTGATGTATAGGTACTTGTCCCTAACTTATGTGCTGTTGACAGGCATGGGCTCCTCAGGGTGGGAACAGTGGGAGATGTCAGGTGCAATTGGATATGTGTAAAAAAACATTAAATGTAAACTATAAGTGTTTCCTGCCAATAGTAGTTACTAGATTTTGACAGTTCTTTCAAAGCAAAGATTTGGCCTAAAAGGTTTGGTATTTTTAGGTAGAACGTCCTCCTGCAGAGAAAGAAACATAAAAGGATAATTTAATGCAATTTGTCAAAACACTGTTTTGCCTCTTCTCGTGTGGACTGTAATAGTTGTCTTGCCACTGAACTCCTGGATGCATTCCAGTCTTTATGAATATACCTGTTATTTTGGACATGATGAGATTCTGTCCTTCATCTCAACTTAATTGCAGCAACAGATTTTTGCATATTCAAATCTTCCAAACACATTGCTTACAACTAGAAGGGACTGATAAATCCACCTATTTTTAAATAGGCAAAATAGAACCTGATCTTTAGTGGTTTAGCCATCATTACACATAATCAATGTATTAATCCTTTAAAAACTGATGCTTCTCAAATAGCTTTTTTTCAGATTTATTTTGATAAGGATTTGATATTTGAATAATCAAGGCATGGAAAGTGTGGTGCTGCCGAGGATTCAGGCTAACATCTCACTTGGTCTAGAACACTAAATACTATCTTGGGCACAAAATATTAATTTTTTAATTAAAATCTGCCGGGATGAATCATTCCCCACTGCAAGGTAATGTACTTGGTTGCAACTCAAAATAACCTCATTTGAGCAAATGTTTCTAATCAAGGGGAATTTGCCTGGTATGATGCTGCAGAATTGTTTGCTGGTGTTGTGCAAAGAATATTTTTAAGTGTGTGTTGCAGGGAGTTGGTGGGGTCCCTGCAGTAACTCTAAGGAAGCAGCTGATGCTGTGCATCGTTCTCTAGGGAACTGGTGAGTGTGGTGTCGGGTGAGATTCCCAGGTGCCCTTTACTGAGATGCATGTGCATAAAAACCAGCTAGAACTGAATTTCAGGATTAGTGTCAGACACAGATTGTGTGAGAAGAACTGCTGGCAACTGAAGGCTTGTAACTTGTGATGTTATGGCTAAGAGCTGTCATCAGTAGATTTCTCAAGACTGTGTAATTTTCCTTGCACAGATCTGCTGGTCAGGCTGGATCAATGGCTGAGGCCAGTTGTGTGAACTTCAACAAGCACAAACTCGAGCAAAAGTCCTGTGAGGAGAGGCTGAGGGAGCTGGGTTTTTTTAGGCTGGAGAAGAGGAGGCTCAGGGGAGGCTTCATCACTCTCTACAACTCCCTTACAGGAGGGTGTAGCCAGGTGGGCATCAGTCTCTTCTCCTAGGAAGGAGGGCACGGTCTTAAGCTCTGCCAGGGAAGTTTAGGTTGGATATTAGGAAGAAATTTTTTGTGACATTGGAATGGGCTGCCCAGGGAGGCGGTGGATTCACCATCCCTGCAGGTGTTTAAGATGAGACTGGATGTGACATCAGTGCCATGGTCTGGGAACCACGGCGGGGTTGGATCAAGGGTTGGACTTGATGATCTCAGAGGTCTTTTCCAACCCCATTGATTCTATGATTCTAAGGCCAAGTGCCAGGTCCTACACTTGGGTCACATCAGCCCCCTGCAGCTCCAGGCTGGTGAATGAGCAGCTGGAAAGCTGGAAAAGGACCTGGGGGTGCTGGTGACAGGGACTGAACCTGAGCGCAGATGGGCAAAGAAGGCCAAGGACACCTGGATTGGATCAGCATTAGTGTGGCAGCAGCACCAGGGCAGTGCCTGTCCCCCTGTGCTGGCACTGTTGAGGCACCTCCAATCCTGGGGGCAGTTTTGGGCCCCTCATGACAAGAGAGGCTGGAGCGTGTCCTGAGAAGGGAACGGAGCTGGGGAAGGGTCTGGAGCAGTAGGAGCAGCTGAGGCAGCTGGGGGGGCTGAGCCTGGAGAAGAGGAGGCTCAGGGGAAACCTTCTCACTTTCCAACTCCCTGACAGGAGGGTGGAACCAAGTGGGGTCGAGCTCTGCTCCCAGGTAATAAGTGATAGGACAATAAGAAATAGCCTCAAGTTGCACCAGGGAGGTTTAGATTGGAGATTTGCAAAAAGATTTTCACTGAAAGGGTTGTCAGGCATCGGCACAGGCTCCCCAGGGAAGTGATGGAGTCACCATTCCTGGGCATTTTCAAAAAACTCTGGCTGTGGCACATAGGGACATGGTTGGGTGGTGGACTTGGCTGTGCTGGGGTAACAGTTTGACTTGATGATCTTCGAGGGCTTTTGCAAACTTAACACTTTTATTCTATTCTGTTCCAGAGAAAATGTTCCCAAAGCTGCGTAGAAGTGGAAATCTGAAATATAAGCTGAGTCAGAGTCTTTTTCTTAAGAGATCCCATAAACCCCGTGGCCTCCCAAAATGTTCCTTCATTCTGAGATACATTATCTAGATTTTGAGGAGTAATATTTGCTACATAGGGATAGATATCAGTGATAGCAGTTGGCAGTGTCCTACAGAGTAATTAGGTTCACGAGCAGAAAAATATTCAGAGATTAAAGAAAACACCCAAATCTGAATTTATTAAATTGTTTATTTTTAAAAGAATTTTTTATTAGCTCTATATAAAGCATTTAAGCTTTTATTTTCATGTATCTGCAACTGTGTCACTTACTGTTTGTCATGGCACATTTTTTCAATCATATATGTTTTAACCTAAATTATTTCTTTCTAGTAGAGCTACACTAAATGAAGCAGTGCACATTTGTGTGTTTGGTGCATCTGGGTTAAAATAGCCAAAATAATTCTGAGTGAAAGGTTTGTAAGTTATCCATAAAAAAAAAATCCACATTAAAGAAACTGGATGAAGAGAGAGGGAACTAACTCTGTCTGTCTTTTAGGTTTATCTCTAGATTAAAGAGAAATAACGCAGATGGAGTTCATTTCTTGTCCTTCCTAAAAAACTGGGTTTCACATCTTTCTCCATTCATAGAGTCCATTGACTTTAACTGCAGTTATTTCATAATATTTATTAAAGTTTGTAAAGTGACTTGTTTTTGAATGGATGGTGCCTGTTTGAATATTGTTACAAGCCTCACTATGCTGTATTTGAGAAGTGTAGTTTGATTGTGTGACATGTGCAGTCTATATATTAATTTTAAATTTTATTATTATTAAGTCAATAATTTTTATTATTAACTATTATTATTAAATATTGCCTGTAAATATGTATCAAGAAACAGAAAGGGGAAACCTCATGTTGGGTCAAGAACAAAACAAATCTCTGGTAGCACAGGATGTGAAGATAAAACACAGACCTACCAGACTTCAGAGTGCTGAGAGAAGGAGTGAAGTGATTGCTACCTGTGAAATAGAGTGTTCATCTTGAGAGGCATTTGGAATTTTTAGAAGTTTCTTTTCATTTGTACACTTTGTTTCAGGTCCTGAAGAGCTCCTTAGTTTCACTTTTCCTTTTAAAGCAGTTGATTGAAACTTTTTTTTTTTTTGTAAAATAGAACTGTGATAAATAATTTAGATATATGCTTATAGGTATCACTTCTCTGCAAGTGAAGATATTCCAAAGCTTGACATTCTATTCAAAATCAATCCAAGCCTTTTCATGTATCTGCACTTGGCTTTTTCCTTTTTCTGAATATTTGGAAATATGTAACACATAAAAGATAAAGAAATTCTGATTATTTTTAAAACATCCATGAGTTGGCCAGCAGATACCTGTTTTAGAGTTACTTCTTTTTAACAGTATTTTCTGGAGAAAACAATGTAACTACCCCATGCATTTCAACCATGGGACAAAACCTGTGGAAAACAAACTAAGCAGATCACAATTAGTTCATTCTCCAGATGAGACATTTAATTCCAAGCAAATTTAGGACTGCAGTCTATGTAAAATATGTGGTCATAATACATCCATTGTGTTGCTAGTTTTTTAAATTTGCAGACAACATCAATCTAATCTAAGAAGTTCCTGTGTTTGGTTGGGGTTTTATAGTCCTTTGAACTGGTGTTATTTTCTTTCTCCTTTTCCCTTGACCATCCAGCAGAGCTGCCTGTCAGGGCTGTTCTTGTTTGTCTTCACTTTGCCCATGAAACATAGAAACTATTTGCAGTTTATGATATTTTTTTTTTGGTCCTTCTTGGTTTCAGGCCTCAGAATACAGTTTCTTACAGAGGTAGCAGGTGAATCTTTCTTCTTCTCTTTGACCTTAATTTTATTTATATTCTGTGGGAAAACCCTGGGCTGCTTCAGCTAAATCAGACAGTTCTTGAGAGTTCAAGCAGTGTGGTACTCCATGTTCTTCCACTGTTGCATTTCATTTCATGTTTTAATTTACTTCTTATTTTCCTGTAAAAAAAGTATCTTTTTTGTGTTTCTGAAGATTTAAGTAGAAATTTAATTTTAAAATATGAATCAACTGTCAAAATCAAAGTTAAAGGTTCTTGTTTTGTATGGCCAGTAGATGACAGAGAAAGGAGAAAACCTAAAACATATGTTGGAGGCAGAACTGGGTATTCTTATAAAGATAATTTAATTTTTTTTTTTTTAAGTAATATGTATTTGTGTAAGCAGACACTTTTGAAAATGAGCTGAAGAAAGCCTGTACAAATACAGACAATACCTTATGATGGTGTTTATTTATAAGAGAATATCAAATAATTGTGCTTTGGTAACACCTTATGTGTCTCAGTGTGTGTTGCTGGAGCCATCTGAGTTCTGTTTTGGAAGGTCACAGAAATCACGATTCCTCTTTGACTTTAATCACCCCAGTAAATAGGTTTTGACTCAGCTGTCAGGCGTGACAAGGATTAAACCTTAATATTTGAAAATAAACATCTTGGCCCTTCAAACTGTGGAGCTTTCTGTTGGCAGGACTTGTGCTGCTCCAGGCCCTGCCAGACCGTGGGTGGCTGTGTGGGGTTGGACCCTGTGAATGATGCCATAGGTTTCATCATCAACTCTCCTGGCATGTTTTCTCTTGAACACTGTGCTTTGCACTCTTAACATTCCCAGAACATTTCTTGACTTCTTTTGTGTGTGTGTGTGTATATATATATATATTTTTAAAGATTTTATTTTTTTGTAAGGAATGTTTACTGAATTTCCTGACCAGCTTTGAGCTGTGAATGGTTTGTTGGAAGTTGATTTAAACATTCGTTAGCTAAAATATAATGAATTATACTGTATATATAATGTAATTTATATACATAACTCAGTTAGCCCTGGCCTAAGTGGCCTAAGTCTACCAGGTACTATCATTGTGCCTTTTTTTTTTTTTTAAGAGAAAGGAATGAGGTTGCAAACAGCAACATTTCTCCTGTAGTGGCTTCAGTGTTGTCATCTGAACATATTTTAAGGACTCTGAAGGAGAACTTCAGGTACAGGTTGTTGTGTTTAAATCTACAAAGGTTTTTATGTCTCCATCCAGGGCTGTGTTTGGGCAGGAGTGGTTTTCAAGGTAGCCATGGCACTACTCTGCTTGCAAAGATTTTTTCTTCCTGTAAACCTTTTGACTGGTTCTCTAGGGAAGAACATATAGATGAAAACATAGTGATAAATAGCCATGCACGTATTTGTAGTTTAAAAGGCTGAAAAAACGGCTATGAGAGAAGAGATGAATATTCCTAGAGAAGGATACTTTAAAAGGTCTTGGCAGTTTCCTCTCTCAGTTCCCTCTCTGTGACAGCTGCTGCTCAGCAGTTTTCTCCTTTGCTTAGACTTGATGAGCGGTGATGGGATTTATTTTGGTTGTTTTGTTTTGGCTTTTTTTGGGGTTGTTTTCTTTTATTTATTCCTTTTGAGCATAAGCTGAAAACAATTGGTACTTAGGAATACCATTAAAGCTGATGGGGGAAGAAGCAGGTAATGCAGTGTATTTTGTTGGGGCTCTGATCTTATTGTGGATTTTTCACAAGACCCACATCAAGTATATTCTCAGTGAAGGGCTAAAAGGCTAATTAGGCAAATATATCATTCATTAGGGATGGGTAAACCTGTCTAAACAAAATCTAAACAAGATAACAGAGTGCTCCAAACTGAAGCTAAGCAGAAATCTTCTACATTGAAACCAAATCTGAAGGAGCTGTTTGGCTTAAGTTAACTTTCTGAAGCTCCCTCCAGGTTTTAGCTATTACCAATCATATTATTGTCTTTCAACTCATGAGAGAACCATTACGAACATTTTAATGGTAGTTCTATTTATTTTGTGTCTTTTATCTGTGGTTTACTCTCAGTGTGTTAGATTGACATGTTAATTTACATAAACATGTGGCTAAACAAGTTGCTTTACAAGCAAAGCAGTTTCTGAAATAGGGCTGCCTCCAACCCTTGTGCTGTGTCCCTAAATTCTTATGCCACAGTGTCCCCAGCACTGCACATGATGTTGTGTGTTTCCCCTTGTGTACAAAAGGGGACATTCTTTTGCATTTGTTGTCTGTCTCTGACTCTAAGCCACCCTCATGACATCCATATCTCACTGCTCTACTTCCTCGCCCTTCCTCTTCCTTCCCTGTGCAAGGACTTGTGTCCCTTCTCACCTTCCCTGACTGCAGGACTGGGACCACTGGTTGCCTTTGCTGTTGAAGATGTGAAAGTACCACCCACTTGGTAACCTCTAAGAACTGCTGTGTTAGAGCTCTTCCATCAGTATCTGTGCTAATGAGTTGTCTTCCTTCTATTCAGACCCAGAGAGAGATTCAAATATTTAAGACAGTTGCTGGACCTAAGTGCTTGTGAGTTCTCTCTCCTCCATGAACTCTGTTGTAACATGAAAATGAATTCAGAACTTGCCAGGGGAAATGGGGATGAGGCAACATTACAAAAGACTCATGTCCTGGGAAGGGTGTGTAATAGTGCAAGGGAAAGCCTTCTGATCAAACTATGGAGAAGGAAACTTGTTTTGTGAGCATAACCTCCAATTTTGCCAGTGTATTGATAATAAAACCCAACCATCTTCTGCAATAAAATGTCAGCACTGTGTTGCAGAAAATCTACTGGTATTATTACAAACAGTCTATACTTTGTAGTGTGTTAAATGCAGAAGTGTATAATGCTTTCAGATACATATTCATATTATGTATATTATAATTCACTTGTTAAAAATGGGAAATATCGCAAATTATGCTGGTTATGCCAGGCCAAAAATAGTTTAATTTAATTGTGCCTTGCTTCAGTTGTTGCAGTGTCAGTGAATAAAATAATCACTTAGGAAACAGTTTTGCAGCAGATGACCAAAATGTTTTATTGCTCAATACCAATCACAGGATTAGGAAAATGGATTACAGCTGTGAGTAATGAGTTCCTAAAGCCCCTGAATGTTATGATTTCTGTAAATGTCTGCTTGATTTCATTAACCTTGAGCATTCTGAGAAATAAGTGACCATAAGATTTGCCTTCACCTAATATTTTGTACTGAATTTACTCCGTGTATTTATCAATATACGTGAGATCTAACTGGAAGTCACTTAAATGACTGTGTTTGGTTTTGAATAACTAGTAGGAGCTAAACAATTGCTGTACTGGAGCCAGCTACAGTTCTGCTTAGACCTGCTACTCAGCAAGTGAAGAGTGACTTTGTGAAACAATAGCATGAAAACTGAAAAGATTTTGTGTTTAAATGAGAGTGTTACTTAATATTCCATACAAGCCTTGTATGATGTTTTCCTGACAACAATACCACTTTTGAAGGTTTTGCCTGTAGTGATCTCTCACTCAGTGGAAGTTCAGCTCTGAAATCAGGGTGCAGATGCCATCCTGAAACGTTTGAATTAAGTCTCAGTGTAGTCACTGAGTGTTGTATTCTTCTCTGTGAACCTGTAGAGAGTTCACTGCTAACCCAGTACAGGAAAATGTACTTATTTCAGTTTTATCTGTTGAAATAGCGAATATACCAGTAATAAACCCTGAATAATGTGTTGTACTATTCTCCCTTGCCTGACCTAAAGGTTTGAATTTTTTTTCTCAGGTCTGAATGGTAAATTATAACTTCCATATTGGTCCAACTGGAAAACCAATCATATGGACATAAGCTCTGTGACTGTGTGACTGTTTCAAGTCACATGGTGAAAACTGTGCCATCTGGAAATGGGAAAGAAAAGCATTAAGAATGGGGTTGGTAATTAAGCTTGTTAACAATCCCAGTTTTGGGGAATTGTCTTAAGGGGTAAATGATCTGCAGTGCCATCAAGCATGGTATATAACTATAATACTCTTCACACAACTTTCTATTTTGGTGTATTTTCCTTTCAAAATACTTTTGCTGAATAAGTGAACAATATAGCATTTAAAATAAGCCCTTAGGGCTGCCTGGTAACTGGGTGATGGCTTCAGTGAACTCAGAGAACTGGTGATGGGAAAGCTCACCATGTGTCTCCTGCTTTTAGAGCAGCCTCATTTGTGGGTGGCTTTGGTTCCAGTGTCAGAATAAGGTCAGGCATGGGCAGCTCGGTTTGAAATGAAGACTCTGATTTTCTGTGTGCTTACCATCTCCCCTGACTCTGTAAATGGAAGGTTGCAACTTCATTTAGCTGCCAGGCAGCAGCAAAGGGACCCATCAGCATCTCCCTGTCTTCCAAAACCTGCTGTCTGTGTCAAGTGTGTTACACCCACAGATACAGCAATTATGGAGGGAGAATAAACTGTGAGTGACATGGGGAGAAGGCAAACCTTGTGTCAGCTTGGCTACTGCAGCCTCTTCTGAAAATTGATTCTGGACTTCTGTGCAGCAGGTCACCAGGTAATTCAGACCAAAAATGGGCATCTGACAGCAGCATAAGAAGTGCAGAAGATGGATGGGCTTGAAGGACCTAAATTCTACCCTGTCAACCTAGGAAGCAAAGCGATTCCTGTTGAGATCAGTGCTACAGACACAGCTGCTTCTGATCTACCTTGTTGTCTCATCCCCTGGTTCCTGCCGTTCCAGCACCTTTGGGGAAGACATCAAATTCACATATTTTTGCTTCAGTTTACCAAAACTTTCTCTTGAGAGATCCTGTCCTAAGAACAAACCCCTTACCATTTGCCATCTTCTATTCCTGACTCCTGAAATTTGCTTTAGGCCTAGATTGATTCTGAGTCTTTGTTGTCCTACTTGTCATATCTTCTTTGTGCAGCTGAGTGGGAAACACCAGGAAGGAGTTGTTGAATAACTTCCCAGATTTGTGTGAGAAACTTAAATGGAGGGAAATGTGCTCTTTCTGATGCGTTGCTTTGTGCAACAGCTGTTCCAAAATCAGCATAGGGTGAGAAATGGATGTCCTACTTCTGGCTATTGATTTCCTCAGGAACGTTCTTCTGTTTGCGCCCTTTCTTTATGGTTACACTTTGTGGTGTGTGTTTGAAAGGTTTCACCTCCTGACAAGACAATGTATTATTTTTCTGTCTAGCTGGCTGAGTTCCCTTCCCTTCTCAATGTCTTTTTACTGTCAAGTCAGATATTTCTACTTTCAAATTTCAGCCTAGATTGACTTTTGGTAATGAAATTAATAATTACAGGATTTACAAATTTTTAGGATCTGTTGTCCGATGTTGTATTAGAGGCTAAAAATACACAGTGAACTCCACGCAGATTTTATGCAGAGAAAGGGACTAAACAGATCTGATTTTATTGGGCTACCATCAGACTGTGTTTAAATTCTGTAGTTTTCTTTTTGCAAACAAAGATCGAACTGGCAGAGGGAAAGGTAGTGAAAAGAAGTCAAGTGGTGACCTGTCTGCTCATCAAAAGCTGTTGGTTTTCAGGGTTTACAGTCCAGTATTTTTAAAGAATTCAGCAATAGAACTGTTTGTCAGATCACTGTGATTGGATTTGGGATTACTGACCTTTCCCTCCTAAAGACTCTCTGTTGTCTTTGCAAGCTTATGGGTGGAATATTTTTGCAAACACTAGCGTAATTTATGAGGGTTGATAGAGGTTTCAGTCTTTAGATGTGTTTTCTCGTAAGTGATTTCTGTTCTCTTCTTAAATGATTTCTAAAGATATCTCAAGTGAGGATTTTCTGAATGAGAAGTAGCAGCTAATGTATAACTTTGTACTGTAGTTACTTTTCTGCACCTATGGGTGTATAATAACGTGTTTAAGTAGGTGGTTTAACACTTGTGTTTTATTTCTTTTGGGTTTTAAAGAGTTTGGGTTTAGTTATGACCTCAGAGTTTGATTTTTCCAAAATTAATTTATAATTCTATTTGGTTGGTTTGTTTGGCTTTTTTGTTTTCTGTAGGAAAATGTCATCACAGAGTTCATATAGGAGATAGAATCATAGAATTGTTTGGGTTGGAAGGGATCTTAAAGATCACCTCATCTCACCCCCTGCCATGGGCAGGGGCATCTTCCATTATCCTAGGTTGCTCCAAGCCTGGCCTTGAACACTTCCAGGGATGGGGCAGCCACAGCTTTTCTGGACAACCTGTGCCAGGGCCTCACCTCCTTCACAATAAAAAAAATTCTTCCTGGTAGCCAATGAAACCTTCCCTCTTCTGGTTTAAATCCTTTGTCCTGACCTTTGTCCTGTCACTGTGGGGCCTTGGTAACAAGTCTCTCTGTATTTTTTATAATCCCACTTAATGTATCAAAAGACCACAGTGGGGTCTTTCTGGAGCCAGAGGATGCTGCTGCTTTGAAGTATAGAAATATTATCTGCAGGAAAAAAACCAAACCACCTTTAATTTAAAATCTGGGTACAGCCTGCATTACAGTCCGGGGAGTGCAGGCATCAGGATGGGTTTTCACACTGCACAGGTGTGGATGTTGTGAAGTACCAAAATATTGTGTGAAAGAGAAGTGTATTAAATCTATTTGCTTATTCTTTCAGTAAATGTACCTCTCTGAGTAGTGGCAACAATTCCTTGAAGTTACAGTGTCTATGGTTACAACTTCCTTGGAACAATAAACAACGGTGACTGAATGGCTTTTCCAGCCAGAAACAAGATCTTTTATCCTGCCTTCATTTTCTTATTAGTAAGGCTCTTTCAAAGGAAGATTGAAACTCAATACTATATTTAAGTTGCAAAAATAGATATAAAAGGTATGTTTTATGTTTCTTCCTGTAAGAACTACGTCCTCAGTGGCAAACACACAGAATAGGGGAATATATGTGTCCCCTACGTACAGGAATTTTAGTATCAATTTTTTAATTAAAAATACAAATGAAGCTCAAAGGTGGGTTGTGAGTTGTGGAAGACCAGTTGTAGGCTGTGTGCACTCAGGCACTGTGAGTGTTGCTGTCCCAGCCCTATTACATAAAGAACGTCTAAGCTGTTTCGGATGCTTAGTACAGCCTAAACGGGATAAACGGGACGGAGTAAACAGATTACTGCAGTGTTTATTGGGAATTCATTCTGATGTGGGAAGTAAAGGAACCATTAAGAGGTGTATAAATAGGGTGAAATGAAGAGGTGCTGTGCAGCGATGAACAGTTTCCGAGTTAACTGAGCAATAACTGCAAAGATTTCTCTGAGGAGAAGAAGAAAACAGTCGGCTTTGCTTAAGTACCCATTGAGATAAATATGCTTTCGGTTTGGAAGGTATGTTTTCAGCATTAAGGATTAAGTGGACTTGGCAGTTCCTCTGAGCTTGACATTGATATTGTAATGAGCTTTAAATAGTTGATTCCCAACTCCTCCTGCTCCCTGTGCCCCTGAGGTCAGCCCCAGGGTCAAAATGGATATCAGGGAGGCTGTCTTCCTCAGACACCCCGAGGGACACGTCCCCAGGTGACACTCAGACTCCTGAAAATCTGTCAGTTCATCATGATTCACTGGAAGTGCTACTAGCTGAGGAGAGAGCGGGGATTACACCATTGCCATCTGTTAGAAGCCTCCTGCTCCCTCCTGGCTGAGGCTTTGGTGTGTGAAGATGTGGATCAGGTTTTCAGGCAAGATGACGTCGCAGAAGAGGGTGGTGAGATGTGCTTCTGCTCAGTGTGAAAAGCAAGTGACCAGACCACACAGTCCTTGTGCCATCGCATGACCTCCCATTTCACCGTTTATGTAACGACGTCATTTCTTAACATAAAGTGCCACTTTCTCCTTATTTATTTGCACCATTTCCTTTCAGAGCACCCAAAGGAATTTTAATTTCTGCAGTAAAGAGTAAGAATGTGGTGGGTTGTGTTCCTTTTGTTTGAGATAAGACAACTTGAAAACAGAGAAGCAGAACTGGACAGGTACCTACAATATTTAAAAAGGATAAAAACCCCCTCATGTTTATCATACTTGAAGAACATATAGGACCTTGACATTTCTGCAGTGAGATCATTGTGCCTGCTGTGTTTGCAGATCTTCATCAAGAAAATCGGCAGAAGCAACCAGAAAAGAGGAATACTGTGTAAATATTTGAAACCAGATAAAGTAAATGCGGAATCATTGGAGTTAATGTGGAGAACAAACCTAAATGAAAATAGCTTTTTTTTTTTTTCAAAAACTTCTAGCCAAGCATGAACCAGGCCAGGCATTTTTATTACTTAATAATCCAAATCATTGCTATAATTCAGGAACAGTAATTCCAGAATAGTAAATTTGGATCATCCCCAGTGTGGTGAGAAGAGGCGGCTCGGAAGGTCTGTGCTCCCAAGGGAAGGATCAGCAGTGTTTTCCCTCCAACATATAGGGAAATACAAGAGTATTCCAAGAGAGTACCACTTCCTGGGATGCCTATTTGTCAAATAAATATTGTGACCTTATTTCTCATCAGTTATCAGGGAATGGATTAATTTTATAATCTGAATGAATATATTATTTCTAATAGCTAAGTGACCATATGGTTACAATGCTGTAACCCATTTAGGATACAGGTGAGGGATGGGACAGCAAAGTCCATAGGGACATTTTCCCCAACTGTGAGGAACTTTGGAGTAGCTGGCTGTCAAATTTTCAACTTTTTAAGTGGGACACTAGAATTCCTTTTACAACTATTTAATTTTTTAAGGAGAATCTTGTGCCTGTTCTGCAAAAAAACCCCAAGCCAAGCAAACCTGGACACATTCCCAACCTTGGAATCAAAGGGATCTGGAATACCGTATCTACTCTTTACCTGAAGAGGGTGACTTTCCTGCTGGACTGAGGAGTTTACACCTCTTCTGGAACTAATTAAAACTAGAAATAGAAATATTTCAAGCTCTGTGTCACTTTTCTGTTATTTACTGTAAGTTTGAACTTCTAATGTTTGCCAAGACCCATATCAAAATAACTATTTTAAAACTGCAACAAAGGAACTTTAAGTCTCTCCCTGGAACAACTCCCTGCAAATGTTCTTGTCAAAAACTCCAGTGAGCATGTTTGCTGGTTTTAAGGTTACAACAGACATAATTGCAGATGCTGTGGAATTTTCTCTCAGCAAAATGTAGCTCCTAATGCTGCTTGTAAAGGCTGTATTCTTACAGTTCCTAATCTGAGGAAATAGCTGAAATGACAAATGGTAGTAAATAGTTGCTTGAAACCTAGAACCCAAATCTCCGTGCTTTGCATGTGTGTGATCCAAGAGGTACAAATGGTGACTTTGACATTTAATCTTTCTTTGGATAGTTTGTCACACTAACAGTTTTTAAAAAAAATGCTTTTATTTTCTTGAGAAACAGGTATGAAATACATAACACCCAAAGAGCACCCAGTGTGTTTTTTTCAGCCACAACTTCCAGATGGTCAAATCTGTGGATTTTCATATTAAGGAGGGAAGTGACAGTTTCATCTTTGCTGTCTCTTTTCTTCCTGTTAGTATAGAATAAGGAGGGTCAAATATGACAATATCCTGTGTCTGTTTTTTAAACAGTGTAGGCACAAGGTGGGTGTTGGAAACAAATCCCCTGTTAGATTGGCACGTGTCAGTGAGGAGTGAACTCACTGCAGTTGTGCATTTCAGTTCTAACATCTAAACTGGTGTGTCAACACGTTCCCAGTTTGCTGAGGGTCCAACATAGAACAGTTTGGGTTTGTTTTTCTTCTAAGTTAGAGGCAAATTTCTGGACCAGAGCCCAAGAAGAAGAAATTCAGATTCCTATGACCTGAACCAGAAACTTGTCCCATGACCAGCGTAACTCAATCTTAAGTCACATGTCAGGGTATTTTTTTGCATTGTTTTAATAGAGATTTATTTTTTTTCCCAGACAAACTCAATGGTTTGCAAAGTAACGTTTTACTGTTGTGGGGCAAAACCAACAGATCTTTTCAGCCATTTTAAAATCAGTTTCTCTGTGCTAAAATATTCTTTCAGTGAAGAAAAGGCCCCCCGATGCACGATAGAATTGTGCAGAGGGTTCCTTTGGGCCACTGTAAGAGAATTTTGGTCAGTTTGTGTCTGTGGAAGTGAAATAGCCCTGCCTGAATTGGCCTGAACTGCTTCTCATGTCGAGCTTGTGATTCAAAGAGGAAAATATCTTTAGAAATAGATTTTCTTCTTTGATACTGTCTCTTTTTATTTTTGTCCTTTTTGTGCATAAGATTAAATAGAAAAATAACATTGATACAGTTCACTGATGCTTGCAAAAGCTTTCCATATCAAAGTCACTCATTCATAATTTATGCATAAATTTAAAGATATTTACAAATGTTCTGTGCTTAAGTGTTCTTGGTAATGGTAAAGCTTCTACTTTTCAGAATGTATCGCTTCAATTTTATGACATCTTAAGCTGTTCTAAAATCATTTTTGCTGATGTACAAAAGCATAAAGTGCTGGACAAAAAGTGAAGGGAATTTTTGAGAATTCCTGGCTTGTATTTTTATTAAGTTTGTGAGTGTTAACATTTTTTCTTCTTCTGCTGGAAAAAGATTTTGTTGAGATTTTCAAAATTATTTTCAAATGCCAGTGGTGAGCATTTTCTTTTCTATTTCTCTAGGTTTTACTAAGATGCTCATGCAACTAATACAAACATGGATTACATTTAATCTGGAGGGATAAATAGGAGCAAAATAAACTGCTTTATTATTATTAACATATTGAACTTTTAGCCAGCGATATGGAATGGTTGATTTCATATTAATCTGAAATCTTAACAACAAATGGTCACCTTGAGCATTTCTGAAATCCACTGAGTGAAGTGAAAATTAACTTGTTTGTTCATAGTGCTCTTCCTGAAACCTTATTACACACTCTGCTTGTTCCCAAATTCCAGCTGTGTGGCAAGTGCTGGCAGAAGAGATTGGTGGGTTTTTTACAGAGGCACAGTAGTTTCTCATCTTCATTCATGTACCTTTTCCTGAAGTCAGTCTGAAATCTGAAGAGCAACTTTTCTTGTGCTGTTGCAACTTTAGAAGAGCTGATATTTTGATTCTGTGCTAAGTATATATATTTTTTTTTCCACTGTGTTCTCCTAGACCAATAATATTCCAGTTTTCAAGCTGTGGAGTGTCTTCCATCTTCCACTGGGTGGTTTGATGCAAGATAAGATGCTGGCAAGGAATGAAGAATAAATATTTCCTTCTCCTAATTTGCATTAATGTGTCACAGGGGTAGAATATTTTCCCCCAGTCCATTATCTCATTCTCAGTTTACTTCTTGTTTACAAGCCATGGTTTGCAAAGTGGCTTTGGAGAAAGTCTTCTGGGATCTTGGTGTTTGTGGCACAGATCTGCCATGATAAAGTAGTGCTTGAATGACTGTTTGTGTGCGTGAAACACTCCTGAATTTATGAAGCACTGTCTGCTTTTATAACCTGAGAGATTTTGTCATTTGGATAAGGGCAAATCATCTGTGTCTTTGTGTTCCTGCATCATCTTCTGAAAAATCTTTGTGTGTGTGTGATTTGGAAGTCTGAAAGGAGAATTCTGCAGGTTACATTTTGCTTTAGAAAGTGCTTTGCCCTAATGGAGGTTATGCAAGATGCTCTTATCCTTCCAGGGTGGCTTCTCCAGGAATTCAGAGAAACAGGCTGTGAAAGCACTGTAATCTTGAGGATCTCTCTAGCCCTTGGTTCTCAGAGAAAAAAAAAAAAAAAGAGGAAAAATTTCTGTTTTGATGACTTGTATTTAATGATTTTAGTGATGTGCCTGAATTTCAGAGAAACACAGTAATTTATTAAGCAGCAGTCACTCTCAAGCTGTAAAATATAAAGGGCCATAGTAGGGACACTACTGGTGGCAGTGGTTCTGTCTGATCTGACAACTGAAGTGCAAAATGTCCCAGTGCTCCCATGCAGAGACTGGTGAGAGCTGGTGTTGTGCTGCACTTGCTAAAGGGTGAGCAGCCCTTAGGCTCCCTGAGCAATTAAATATAAATATTTTAAATAGAACAGTTGCACCACTCAGGTAACTGTGAAACATATTTCCTAGAAACAACATTCACTGAGATGTGTGATTCCCAGTACTAGAACCAGCTGTAAATTCTTTTTTGCTGAACGATTTATTAAGAAGGTTGCCTTAATTTTTTTATTCTCTGTGTTTTTGGTGGTTTTTTTTGTTTGGTTTTTTTTTTTGTTTGTTTGTTTTGTTTTGTTTTGTTTTGTTTTTTGGTTTTTGGTTTTTTTTTTCCATTAAAACCAGCAGGATTTTTGTCTTATAATGCAACTGGCTCTTCATACCCAAACCAAAGCAGATGTCAAATGATGCAGGCTTCTTTTTGGTGAGCAAACTGCATAATTGGGCAGTGAGTAGCTGCTGTTTAAGTTTCTTGGGAGACATTTGTTTGCAAGTCAGCATTACAGGGCTTATCAGCTTTGTGAGCTGTGTGTCTTCCATGGCTGTAAGAGCTTTGAGAGGAATCTGAAAGCTTTCAGGAGCTTGCAGGGCTCCAGCTGGTCTGTTAATCGAGGCTGATTTCTGATCCACACTGGTCTGCTGCAGGAGGTTTTCTGTCAGGTGCCCTGTGTGTGTGTGGTTGTTCCATGCTCAGCCCTCACAAGCCCTGCTTGTGTTTGGGTTGTGGAAATAGAGCCCCACTTTGAGTTTCCTGGTAAACAAGTATGTTATGGATCTAAATAATCCCAGAATATCCTGAGCTGGGAGGGAACCACAAGGATCACCAAAGCCCACCTGCTGTCCCTGCACCCAAGAATCCCACCATGTCCCTGAGAGTGTTGGCCAATATGTCCATGTGGTGCTGATCCTGTAGTTGGGATTTGAGGGTTACAGCTTTAACATGGGAAATTTTGGGAACTTCCTACTTAACTCATTCTGGAAAGCTTTGTTATCTGGGATTAGTAGTCCTTCTTAAATGAGAGGAGGATATTTTTAAAGCTGTGTTTACATTTTGGTCAAGCATTTGGGACATCCTTATTATAGTTTGTATATTTTCATTTTCATAACATACACAACATGTAATTAAATAATAATTTTACTGAGGTTGAAAGGAGTTTTGCATTTTGGGCTTCAGCTGTTCTACCTACCTTAAAAAGCAGATGAATCACTTACAAAAATCGGTTATTTTGAAAAAAAAAAAAAATCTTTTACAAAGATTTAGAAAATAGAAAACATTTACTTTTAAAACTTTCATCTCAAGTAGGAATTCTGTTCTTAAGTTGTAGAAAGATTTGTCATGGCAAATGCATTTGGATGAATTCAGACTAATAAAGTTACTTGAGAAAATGTTTCATGTGACGCAAACCAAACTTTGTTATGGACATTGGACAACCTTACAGATAAAAGAAATGTGTGCAGATCAATAAAATATAACAAAGGTATTGTTGGGTCAAATTTTGGGGCCTGACCTTTACTGAGTTGCAGTTAATAAATTTCTAGAAGTCAGTGGAGCAAAACTGTTTTGTCTTGGTTATTCACCTCAGTTTATGGCAAAACTCCCTTCTCCCCTATTTTTCTGTACCATGGAATAGAATCATGGAATGGTTTGGGTTGGAAGAGACCTTAAAGATCATCTCATTCCACCGTCATGCCATGGGCAGTGACACCTTCCACTAGACCGTGGTGCTCAGAGCTCCAGTTTGGCTTTGAACACTTCCAGGGATGGGGCAGCCACAATTTCTTTGGATAACCTGGGTATTGGCTCAGTTCCCAGCTGTCCCAGGGAGAAGGGAAGATTGCTGACCTGCCTTTCTGCCTGTCCTCAAACTGCATCAGAGCAGAGGCTGTTGCTGAAGGAGGGCAATTAGTGGGTACCTCCTCAGTGGTGAATACCACCAAATTTGGGGGCACCGTTCATGATGCCAAATATATTCAGCCTGAATAAAGGAATAGGATTGGTAACATCTGTGCTTGCACATAAGTTTGCATTATAAGGATGGTCATCACTGTATTATAGTTTTTTTGCAATTATCTTTAAAATCTGGAGTCACAATGGCTGCCTTGCACTTATCACTTCCCTTTGGGGGCAGTAACGTGACACCTTCATAAAATATTACTGCTCAGTTGCTATCTATATGTCTGAAAAATGTGCTGCAGGGGGATGTCTTGGATACTGCTGCAATAGCACAAAAAATCTATGGAGTTGAGTTTGTTTTTACCTTTCAGTAGACAAGGTCAAATTTCCTTTACACACGCAGGTTTTGGAGCACATTGGTTTGGGGAGATATCTGTGAAATCCTGAGGTACAGAAGACACTTGGTTATTAAATGCAGTGCTGGGAGGTAAGTTTTCATCTGGTCACCAGCTTATGGGGTACTTACCTCACAGCTTTTTTCATAATTTATAGTTCTTACACCTTTTCAACTCCGCTTGCAGAGGATTGGTGAAGCAAAATTGCTGAGGAGATGAGAAAAGGAAGGTCTGATATAAAGGTCACCCCTGAAACTGTAACAGATACAATTGTATTGATTGAATCAAACCCACTTCTTTACTTTAGACTTCTGGTAGACAGTTTTTGTTTAGAAATAGTAGTTTCTTTTAGCAGTTCTTTGAAATGGGCAGTTTTATTCTTGAATTTGAAATGACATTGCTAAATTTATGGAAAAACAGGTAAAGGGTGGCCTACTTTTTCTATTACCCTTTTCCCATTTCATTGCTTCCTAGTTTTTTTGTTAATTTAGTTCTTATCTATTTTTTTCATGAGATTGTCGATTTTAAAATGTTGCTAAAAATGGCTTTCTGATTTCCTATAGAGAAAAATCCAATTCAAAAGCCAAAAGTTTTGTATGGCTTGAGAAACGAGTGGTGGTTGTGCCCTTTCCCCAAGCAACAGGAAACACCTCCCCAAATACCTTCTCTTGTCTCCATTCTTCCTTATTCATGCCTTGGAATTACACCCTCTCCTTTAATCTTATATCTATGCCTTGATACAAAGATTTGTCATATTGTATGGATTTTTGTGTCTTATCTGACATAGAACTCGTCAAAGAAATAGAAATTTGGTGCTACTGTTACAGATTTCCTAAAAGCTGCTTGGACAAGAAACAATGTTCTATCTGTTCCCAGAGTTATCTGGGCCAGTAAATTAGATTTATGTACAGGAAAAGATGTCTATATCTGCCTAACAAAGACAATTTCTATAATATAACGTGATAAAAACATTCAGTTACTCTGAGTTTCAAGCAAATTGTAGAGCAGTGGCAAAAGTGACTTTTCCAAAGTAAATCCTTTCCTAAAGGAATATCTTTCCTGAAGTAATATCTTGATATTTCCTAAAGTAATACTTTTAAGTGACTTTCCTAAAGTAATATCTTGAATGTCCCTTTCCTACCCTGTGAACTGAACTTCTCTCCTTTTACTTCTATAACTTTTAAACACTCCCCACTCCAATTGACATATTTTTTTTTCTCTGTAAATTTAGATAAAACAATTACAGGGTTATTCAGAATGGAAAGTATTACAAAGGTAAAATAAATAAGATCCTTTAATTCTTAAATCAAGCCTCCTCTGCCCATGAGACTGGCTGCTCTTGAACACTTATATTCTCGAAAATGGCAATTGCATAAAAAGTGTTTATTTGTATAAAAGTTATAGTGCCAACAATGTCTGCTTTGAAGTGACACTTCCCTGGGCTGGAGCAGCCGCTGATGGGCTCTTCCTACCATTAGCTTCAAGCACTCATTGTTCACAGTTATGGACACAGTGGAATTTTTGGCTGTGCTTGGTGTACTCTGTACTTTTGCAGGTCACGGTGCCATTTGAATAATTGTGTCAGGTATTTATTGGTGACTTTTTTGCCTGCTGTACAACATGTGCAAATCCTTCCTGAATCAGAGCTGCTCTTCAGTAAAACCAGTTAGAAATGAGCTGGAAGTGTGGCTGTGTATTGCTGGAATGAGGGGAGTTTCTTGTGGATGCATGGAATGACTCGCTGAGCAAACTGCTGTGGTTAAGAGAGTCAAGGCAGAGACTGGATTGGAGTGTGAGTAGCTGTGAGACAGAATTGTGAGTATCTTCCAGGATGCACCTCTATTTATGATGCTTGGTCAAATGAGTGTCAGATACTTGGAGGACACCAGTAAAAGATGTGCTTGATGCATATTTTAGTTCTGCCATTCACAAGGCAGACTGGCTCTAAAGTTCTGGGTTTATAACAACGTGAAACCCAGCAACTTATCACAGTTTCAGGGCTTTCTTGCTCAAGTTCTTGGTTGGACATGAAAGATGAATAAAAATCCACGTTTTTAAAATATGCAACAAATAGGTCATTATCATATTTATCACTTTCACTGAAGAAATGAGTCATTTTACTAAGAGCAATTGCTTCTCAGTACTTAAGAAAAGTACTTTGTGAAGGTTGCACATGCTGCCTTCATGTCAAGGTTTATTCATTTTGGATAATTTGCATGCTCTGAATGTACTTTTCAACCAGTTGCATGGTGCCATGTTTTCTTTCTGTAATATTTCAAAATTTCTTAATTGCCTAGATTTTAACCACTTATTTTAATACTTGGATGAAGGTACCTCTAATATTTTTTGAGTCTCTTTTTGCACTCGCAAAACTAAGAATATGGGACTGTTGGTTTCTTCACCTGGAGGGTCTGTACTTGTGAAATACTGCTTTAGGTTCTGATTGGTCAAGAATGCATAAACTTGTAGAATTTGATTTTGTAAGGTAAAACTCCAACAATACTTATTTTTTAATGCCACAGTATTTAGACTGTATCACAAGTCTTTATTAGGCTTATAGGAGAAAATGTTGTGCTTTACAGATATGAAGATATAAAGGATTCAGCATTTAATTTCATGATTTTTCATAGTGTGACAGTGATAAACATAATTTTCCCCATTAAAATATAGTAGCTTTCACTGAGATAATCTGAAGAGAACTAAAAAAGTAGCACTAAATCTTTCTTACTTATGTATTTTGTAATTAAAATTTTATAATTATTTTCTTTTTCTAATCAAAATTCCGCCTTTATTGATAGCATAAAATGTTTACCTGTGGGGGAGTTCAGTGCCTAATGTTAGGACAGTGTGATGTGGGTGTTCTGTAGAGCTGAACCTCTCCTGGCTCCTGCAGGTGCACTCAGCAATTTTGTTGTTCAGGTACATTCTAATATGAGAAGAAACAAGGAATTAAATGGTGGATGTACAGAACACACAGAACCAATATAAACTTGGAGTGGGTGTGTATATATATCCATCTATAGATTCTCTTTCCCATAAAATTATTGGTTTGGTTTTTTACATGGGTTGCTACTACTTGTCCCATTTATTTTTTTGTGGACCTTTTCTCAAAACGAAGCCGGTAAGAACTCTCTTCCCCTTTTTTCTATTCCTTTAATTCCTCCAATTTTTAAGTTGAGAATAATGGATCAATATATTTGTGTTCATTATGGAAAAAACCCTGTTACAGTTCAATTTGGGCGAGTTTTACAAAAATAAACACCTGGGCTTGCATGGTGTCCAAACCTCTGAGGAGAAGCTGAAAAATAGGAACACTGACTTTGCTGCCTCCCTTCTTTTGTGATGTTTTAATGGTTGAGAGGTCCAGTGAGGGATTCAGTTTTATCTTCTGCCTGATCCCATTTAGTCAACTACCTCTAATTTTCCTGAATATTTCCACAACTTACCTGGTGTTCTGGGTTTGGTATGAAGACTTTCTTTGCCATTTTTCTTTCTTATGTTTCATGTACAGTACTTAAATAAGTGAAAATGGGAGGCAGGGTTTGGAACTCTAATAGCTTCCTGTCTTTTCAGTAGTATTTCCTAAGTGTGGTTTTTTAAGGTCATTATTTCTGGTCTCAGTGCTTCTAACTTCAGTGGCTCTTGTTTTGCTTAGTTTAGCACATGCTTACATTTGTTCTGTGTGTGAAGAGCTGTCTTGTCTCTGGCACAATAGCCTGAGGTGTGCACAAAGCCGAGGCTTTATTTTCTTGAGTAGGCACAGTGCATTAAAAAATTAGGAACGCAGGAACCGACATGGCAAATGAATCCATTTTCTTTGCTGTCCTCTGTTGTAAACTAGTGAATTCTGCCAGGGCCACTTTAAATTACCTAGAATGGAAAACTGCAGAACTGTCAGAAATACCTTTTAATTTGTCAGGATTTCTTAATAAAAGAAAGCATCTACCTAGTGGTGCTACCTCCTCCTTGTCGTGCGTTCCCTGTGCTGTGTGTTCTGCACTCAGGAGTGCAGAGCTGCTCTTGCCTTTCTTCCAAGAGAGTGTGTGCAGTCAGCTGGGAAGGGGAGAGGGACAGAGGGATCCAGAGGGGGTGGAGAGAAGAAGGAAAGGTGTGTCTCTTCTGACACACGTTCAGACCACTCTGGAGGTGTAGTCTTAGGTGAGTACATCATACCATGGTCATTTGTGCCTCCTTGAAACGGGGAACTGTGTCTCACTTGCGTTATTTATCTGCTGGTTCAGTAACACAATCCCAGGGGTTGGAGAATTTCAGGTATGGGAGATGAATGCTTTTAATGGTGGCTTTCGTGCTGTGCTTTGCTGTCCATCAGGATTATTGGATGCTTTGTGTTCTGAGGGAAGGTACACAAGCAGTGTGGATACTGAGTAACAAGCTGGGGTCCTTTTAAGACAGATCTGTGGGTTCGTGACAGAGAAAATGTCCATTATTAGTTTGCAGAGCCAGAAGGCAAATGATAATTGCTTTGAAAACGTTCCCTACATTGTAATTTTGGAAAGTATGGTAATAGAAATGATTATAATAGAGCTATGTATGTAAAAAAACCCCTAAACTATTACTGTTTTTGCAGAATTTATTACCTAGTGTTGGTGTTGTACCTGAAATGTTAATCAGCTGCTTATCTTCTCTTTAACAATTGTCACTTAACATACTTTTTAGTCAATGACAAATGCAATGCTTTGGGATGAATTTCATAGACAACGTTAAATGTTTGATATTACAAGGAAATATTTGGAAAGAAAATTAGCAGCTTACTAAGGAACTTTATAAAATAATGCTTATACTTTGCATAGATTTCTGTACTGAAAATGTGCATCCTTTCTATTTAAACATAATCTTTTAAAAATGCATTCAGCACCAGCTTTTGCCCTGTCAGAATTTCACATGTACTGCTGTTTTATTCTTTTCTTGCTTTCAGACCTATATAACAGCTGTGAATTTTATTTGTCTTTAGCTTGAGCTTAGGCACCATAAGAACAATATTCAAATATTTATTTTGGAGGTTAGAATATTTCTGAACTAACTAAACTGTTAAATGAGTGAAATCAGACTAAATATTTTAGTAGGGAATAGAATTCATCACTATTCCTGCTCCTTATCAAAAGCAGGGAGAGAGGAAAATAGATGACAGTAGTATTTTTAACAAAATACATCAACATTCTGTAAATTTTCTTGTTTTATGAAGTTAAATTTTGCTTATCCTTGAATTTTGAATAGATTCACAGTGCAGTTGTAGCTGAAATTCAAACTGTACTGAATGTCTGGATGGGGTGATATATTTGGATTTGCAAATGCTTAGATGAATTTTATAACTTCTTTGGAAGAATTAGCTGAAAAGGGATTCTCAAAAAGACTTTTTTTTGGAAGGATTCAAGTTGCATGTGAAATATTGGCAGCCAATCTGCCATCCGTCAATCTACCTGAGCTTTTTTCATCCCCTGCAGGAAGACAATCCATACTTTTTAAAATGTTCCTATGTGGGCAAGTCTGTGAAACTGAATTTTGCTTGAAAATACCCAGAGTTGGTAAAGCATGGTTACATAACTGATATTGCATAATAATGCATTAAATGATATTCTAATAGGAGTTTACTTTTATCACTGTTTCTTTAGGAGAAAAGGTTGCAGGGTTGTGACTAATTACCCTCCTTCTTTAAGGTTATCAGCTGTCCTCATTTTCAAGGACATCCCTTGCTAACAGGGACAACCCTGGAATCTTGGAGGCTTTATTGAAAATGGGGCAATGTTCTAATTTCAGAAAAAAATCCTGTGTCAACTAGAAATCTGAGCAGCTCCAGAGCCTCACGTGGGCTCTGAGGGCATCACATCTGGACAGGGTAGGACCAGCACTGGGTACCTTTCCTCTTGGGAGAAAAAGATGTGGAATTACAGAGGTGCCAGAGCAGCCAGAAATCCCACTGCTGGAACAAGCAGTAGTACAGATACAACAATCTTTCTAGTTTTAGATATAAAATAAATTAATTTTGTCCTCAGTTTTCCCTCTCTGTAGCTCCAACGAGTCATGGGAATGGGTCAGCCAAATGGGGTTCATTGTCCCGTTCCACTTGAATGGAAAGACCGGGCAGCAAATGTTGGAGCATTGGAAGGAATTTTCACAGAGGTTGAAGCTAAATTTAAAGGAGGAACAGCTCTCTGCACTCTCTGTTCTCAGACAGTTGTCAAAAGAGAAAAGTGGGTTTAAGAAGCGCTCAGATTTGTTTGACGACTTTGTTATCTCTGTACTTGAACTCAGAATATTTTAAATGTGTTTTAAAATAAGGAAGTCCTGGGATTATATAAGAGGTTAGCCAAGTACAACATGGAGAAAGATGCAGGAAGGATTAAAACCTGAATTTACTCTGCATTTTAAATATGTGCTAAGGTATCTCTGAGTGTTTATATATCCAAAGGTGTTTCCTGTGGAGGAGGTCACTCAGTTCTGCCCCTCTGAAATAGGAATGCCTATAGGGGCATTCCTGGGTTTCACTGAGGTTTCCTATACTTGAGAAAATCTCGTGTAATTATGTATTTTATTGCAATGAAAACTCCCTAGTTTTCCTAGCACAGAGACCTTAATAAATTTGAGGGCTTTAACAGGAAACTGTTAAAATATAAACTCCTTAACTTTTCTCAGAATATCCTTCATGGTATCTGGGATTTCTGCACCTTGGGTTCCAGAGCTGCCCAGGTCAGCAGCTCTCCTGTAGATGTAAAAGGCTCAGTATGGCATTTAAGTACACAAGTCACCACATTCAGCCTTGTAATCCAATGTGTAAGTTAAATAGGAAACTACATGCATTTTTCATGTATGCAGGTGTGTCAGGACACATGGGAGACTTTCCTTTATTGCGTTTGGTGTCTTAAAATATATGACCAACACATACCTGGTGTTTGTCTTTGTATTACAGTGACAACGGATTTTGAAAATAAACAATTCTAGTTACTGTAGCTTTATTTTGTAACAATGGTGTACTTGGTGTCAATTTATCAGCATCTGAATGGGTTTAAAAGAATGTAGTTTTTTATTTACAGCAGCTGACTCTTACCTGGGTAAGTGACAGTTCTAGTGTTCCATTACTTCCCCTTCTGTCATTTTGCAGTATAAAATTTCATGCATCTGCCAGCTCAGTTTCTCTTCTTTGTTGGAAAGATTTCGTGTACTCCCACTTCGTGTAATTAGAATAATGATGCAAAATTTTCTCAAGGTTAAGAAAACTGCTGGAACCACAAAATTGAACATGAACAAGCTGTAATTGCCTGGTTTCTTATGTGAAAATGTGAAACTCCCGAAGAATTATGATAGTTTTTGTGGGGAAGGTGCACTCTTAGGATCAAGCAAAGTGTCAGTTCTTAACAGATGCTGATCATGGAGGACCAAGCTTTCAGCTGAGGTGAAGGGATGATTTTGCTCAAGTTGGAGCTGATGTGCACCAGTGAAAGCATATGTGGAACTATTTTTAAGCTATTATTTAAGTTGTAAAAATCAGCTGAAAAGTGTTTGCCATTTCTTTAGTAATTAAATAGGGATCACTTCAATGATAATGCACTGTGTAGATTAAGTCCTTCAGTTCTCATTGCTGCTAATGGGATTTGTAAGTGCTGCAAAATCCATATGCATTGTAACAGAAAACTTGTTTGAGAGTGCCTTAGGAAGCTATTCAGTCTTTATTTCTGAAACTTTGGGTGACTTTAAGTTGCCCAAATCCAGTCTTAATTGGATTGGCCTTTCAAAGAGCACTGCTCTAGCCTCCAGAGCGGGGTGATCTGAGTGCACACAGGTGTGTGGTTAGCAGGGTGTAAATGCTGGTCGCATTTGGACAGCACAGCCACGGTACTCGGTGCCTGACAGGTTTGGCAATTTATCCGAGAGGCAGAAGTGAGGATGTTTGTTTCCAGCCCAAGATGGCATGAGAAAGCCTTGCTGCAGAGCAATATCAGGAGCTTTTCTTCCATCTGAATTCCATGGAGAAGGCCTGTATCAATTCTAGCCTTTTTCTGTCTTCTCTCTTGGGCCGCAGATGTTTGGAAAAGGTTTAAGGGCATCTCTTGCTCTCTGTAGACACTTTCCTGACTCCTTCATTCTCCAGTTTTCCTGCTTGCCTAACCTTTCCTGACTTGTGGTACGACAGCAGTGGCTCCAACTGGGGACTTTTCCACAAACCCCGTCTCCAAGGGTGCTGGAGTTGCACCACGGCTGCCCAACTGCTGAGCATGAGATAATGCTGTGAGACATTTAAGAGGTAAATTAAAATCCTTCCCATGCTAAGAGATGCCACCACTTGTTCTCTGTGCTGCCACCTGCCTCCCTGTTGCTTTTTCTAGATGTGTGCTGATTTGACTTTGGTTAAACATCACAGTGAATGACTTCATGTACAAGTGCTCTCTTTACTGATATTGTGGCCCCACTGAAGTACCAATTGATTTGGTCCTTCGTTTTTCCACCTCTGTACATGACTCCTACCCACCTTGTAGGACCTTTTCCCTTCTGCATAAATTGCAGCCTTTAGAAAGTTGGTTGAGTTGTTAATTTCTGAATGCTGCTCTGATTTGCTTTTGTTTGTCTGTATATGCCTTTACCAAAGCCTCATTTTTCAAATTGTGTTTATGAAACAAGGGTAGAGGTGATTAATAATCTGCTGCTGTCTTACTTTGATCCTGAATGGTCATGTTCAGTTTTAGGTATTGCATTATCTTGTATAATATAAAACTTTCAATATAGCAGAAGTTAATATTGCTCTGAGTATTTTTGGGAATTATGCAACCTGCTAAAGCTAGTAAATAATTATTTTTTTCCCTGACAATCGAAATGAATTCTTTTTAGCAAGGCTATCTTGATAGCACTGTGAATGGAGATTTGTATACGCACCAAGATCCTTCATTGATGTGACTCAAGTCCTTTAATTCCAATATTTTGTGGACTGAAGGAAAAAAGTTTTTTAAACCATCTCTTTTATGTGGCTAATCCTATATATAAGATATGTAGTTAATCTGTATTTGCAGCATTTGACCTTGAGTTTGAAATGTGTTTCTGAAAATACACTCCAGGATTAGTTTTTGATCAAATGGATGGGCTTCATTTATGTGAATTTTTTTTTCCCTACAGTACCAATATGAAAACTTATTTTTCATTCTGGAAATGAAGTTCTATTCCCAATGAGTTTGGCAAATTACAGCCAAACTCTTCATTTGTTCTTAACATCATTGTATAAGTGGTGGCATTGTGTAAGCAATGAAAGCGATCTGGAGAGGCAGCTGCAACTTAACTGCTGTTTCAGAGATGCTTGAGCCAAAATGTGACCATTAAACTCTTTAATAATTGTTATCTTCACTCTTTTTAATTTCCTTGCTCTGTTTAAAACTTGTGAAATTGCACCTGGAGTGTTGTGACCAGTCTCCCCTGTACAGGACAGACACTGAGGACTGGTGGAAGTCCAGTAAAGGGCCACAAAGGTAGGAGAGGCTGAGTGTGGTGGGGTTCTTCAGGCTGGAGAGGAGATGGCTTAGGTGGATGTGGTTTTATTCTTTTCTTCAGTTATCCATTGAATATCCAGTGGAAGGTTACAAAAGAAGGAAAAGTCAGATTCATCTCTGAGCTTCACAGCAAAAGCATTTGAGGTTATAGGTATGAGCTGCAGTAAGGGGAATTCTGGTCAAGTATAAATAACTTTCTCACCAGGAGGATGTTCCAACAGGGGAACAGTGGCCCAGACAGGATGGGAATCTCCATCCTTGGGGATGTTCAAAGCTCAATTGGGCATGACCCTGAGCGAGCTGTTCCACATTTGAAGTTGGCACTGAGTTGGACTATATGACCTTCAAAGGTCCTTTCCAACCTAAATCATCCTTTAGTTTTGCTAGGAATATTTGAAAAAAAAAACAAAACAAAACAAAACCCAAAAAAGAGATGTTTGATTTGAAGTTAGTTTTCAAAGAAGAAATTCAGGGAAGTCTGAGCCTGTGTTTTTGTGAGTCATGTCCAACTCTTGGTCTGATGGGACCTCTACGAGTGTTCTGCCATGGAGTCAGTGGGTTCTATGGCAGTCTTGGAGCATTGATTTGAAAGGGCAGTTCATGCTTAGCTGTTATTTTGGGTTGTTATGCCTTCCGTGTGGCCAACTTGCCATTCTTTCTGAAGTGTTTACATTTTTACATCATGAATTTGTTGTTTTCTGCTGTTTAAATTGACAAGTAGAACTCATACAGGTAAGAGCACAGTTGCAGAAGCAGGAGAAAAAGAGTGAAAGCAGCACAGTCCTGTCCTGTGAAGGGAACTCAAAAAATGGTACAGGTGTAGTCCCCAAATTCTTTCCCTTCAGACATTTTAATGGAGTTTCTTGCAAGAGTGACAAATGACCTGCCCCAAATTTCTAGATGGGTTTTCCATTTGCTATGTGAAATTATAAAAAAGTTAGGGTAATAAGAAAAAGATGTTGACTTCATCTTTACTGCTTGAGTCCATGTACAGTTTGACACTTGTTGCTGCAGTGTGATTACAGTGGTTCTTAATTAATGTGTTAAAACACCTTTCCTGAAAGTGTCACCTTCCATTAGGTGAGTTATGCTGCAGTGGGATTAATGAGTGATGCACCATAAAATAGTAAACAATACATCTGATAATCATCTTGATAATGGTCTGTATCTGAGGGGGAACTGTGGATAAAGAGGAAAATGAGCTATGATACAAATTAATGCTCAATTAATGTGAAGGTAGAACTGCTAAAAAACAGGGTAGGCTGATTAGGGTCACAATGATAAATATGAGGTAACTACTATTCCCTCTCTTTTTAATAGGAAAACTGGTAAGGGAAGTCTCACTATAATTCTGAGGCCTTACAGGTGTCACTTCATCCTTCAGAGACCTTAGTGGATAGGATGGACAGGGAGAAGGGAGAACAGAGGTAAGAGTTCAGCCAGCTCAGGTCCAAAGGATCGGAGTGCTGGTTGATTCTGGAGCAAGAGATCTGACAGTCAGGAGGCTTCTGTCCTCATCTGCTGGGGGGGGTGGGGGTGGGGGGTGGGAAAGAATTAAAATAAATAATTTTTTACAGAGGCAATTTGCTGGCAGAGTGAGATGTTTTTTAACAAATCCCAGAATCACAGAATCATTTAGGTTGGAAAAGACCTCTGAGATCGAGTCCAACCTGTGACCGAACACCAACAGGTCAACTAGACCAGAGCACACACCCGGTCTTTCCTTAAACACCTCCAGGGATGGTGACTCCTGCACATCCCTGGGCAGCCCCTTCCAATGTTTAACCACCCTTTCTGTGAAGAAATTCCTCCTGAAGTCCTTCAGTACAGCTGCTTTCATTGCTACTGTAGTGTTTGCAAAGGTACGTTGCATAATGGTCTTTCCTTCTGTTTTGTCCCTGTTAGATAAGTGAATTGATTTTGAATTTTGACCCTTATTTGAAGGGTTATTTTCATAGAGTTCCTTTCCAATGTTTTATTCTGATAGTGGATTTGCAGGTACCTGAGGTGGACTTTAGTTCTTGTTCCTAATGCATCAGCTGTTACAGAACCCTTGTGTACAAAGGGAAGCTTTCTTGCTATGAAGTTACAGGTTAACACACTGCTAAAAAAATGATCTTGTGTCTAAAGTACCTTGGAAGGTTAACTGTGGGAGAGAATTTTTAACAATTAGAGTCAGTTCCTCGTAAGAGGGAGGCAAAACTCTGAGGCTATAATCCAAAAAGGAAGTCTGTGCAATTTAAATAAGAATCTGGGGATAAGACACAGAAAGTTGTGAAGATCAGTAGTGCTGAGTGAATTATTTAGCAAGGCATGGGAAATAATAAAAAGATTATAGAGATAAGAAGTAGAACTAGAGTTTGAAATGTGTCTCCATCAGCAAGTCATTTGGTGCATTAGAAGCAGATCAATAGGTTGAAGCAGTCAGTGCTGAGGCCTCTGTATCTGTGGAGGTTTCACGTGGGACTGGATTTAGTCTGAGCCTGTGGGCTGAAAGTGCTCCCTCTCTGTGACTGGAAGCTTTCCAACGGCCCCTGATTGTTTCTAATCTGTATGTGCCCAATGCTTTTGGTGTGAACCTGCAGCAGGGCTTCTGCTTTGTCTTTTCCAAAAGAAGTCTAGTTCCTGAGCCCCACAGCTGCTCTGCAAACAGAGCCATCACACAGAAATGGCGATGGATGGAGGAGTTTCTTCAAAACTGCAGCGTTGCTCAAAACCAAAATGTGAATGTAGGGCACAGCAATGTCATCTGGCTGTGAAGCCTGTTGTAAAAATATATCATCTTATCCTCTGCTGGAGAAGCAGAGGTCCTTCTCTCTTAAAGTGGAATTTATCAAAATGAACTATATTGGGTTAAATCCATTTTCTTTGAAGCTGATGGTAAAGCTTCAACTGATGTAAATGGGAGTAGAATTAGGCCAACACTGATCACTTAAGGGAAATAAAAATCTAGGCTAGAGAAAAGGCAAAGATCAGCTCTGCACAGATACAGAAATAGTTCCTGTGTGCTGTTCCACTGGTGGCTCCTGTGTGCTTTAGTATGAGATGGAGGGCTCATTTCTAGGGCAAATGTCACTGAAATCATTATACCGAGTGTAACCAGTAACCAAGTTAGTGGTTACTGGCTGGGGGATGCTGGTGTTGTGCAGATCCAGCTGCAGCACAGCTCTTCTCTCTGTGGACATTTTGCTTTCAGACGTGGCCAGACCTGTGAAATGCTGCATGTATGACAGGCCTCGAGGAGCCCTTTGCTATCACTAAAAATTTACTCTCTGTGTTACTGCTTTTCAGACTTTCCTGACAACTTGTGAGGACCACTGATTCAAACTTAAATACCTTGAGATTTGTAGTGCTGAGTTACTAAATAGCTTAAATGCAAATGGACTGAAAGTCTTCAGCAAACGGATATACCAGCTTTATACTTCACTTTCTCCTGTGCCATCTGTGCCAGCAGTGTTCAGGTCTTGCAGGAGGATGCCGCCTGCAAGCTGCCTGTTTTTCCCTGTACTGTCAACAGCAATGCCAGCACAAAGAAATGTGTGGTTTGTTAGTCAGGCCTATGGTGCTCTGACTTGAAGTCCTTCTCAGTCACTGATTTGCTCCTTATTTGCGTTTATTTTGTCATATTTGGACAGCCTTTCTGCTCTGTTCTGGAACAGTAGAGTGGCATCACTCTCTCACTGGAGTAAATGAAAACAGGCTGTTTACGAGGCTTTCTGTATCTGTATGCTGGGATGTCACTCTGGTGCATGAAATGTCTTACACAATAGCAATATAGCTGTGCTTAAAATGTGACTCTGGGGAACAAACTCTGTCACAAGGAATGACAAATCCACCAGCGTTTCTTATGCAATTAAAATGGCAACTTATCTTCGCGTGATTCATGTTTCTTCCTCTTGAACTGGTGAGCTGTTCCAAATAGGAAAACGCTCCCATCTCTTGGTCCTCTGGCTTTGTGCATCCCTGATTTGGGTGGCCTTACATTGATATAACCCTGGGGATGTTTTAATCATAAGAGGAAAAAGCGCTTTGCAATTCCAGCCCGACTTCCTGTCTGCTCTGAACTGCAGCCTCAATTATATTAATCTGACTGTTGCCTATTTAAGCATCGTGCTACATCTTGAATGACAGTGGGGTAAACAGATTCAGCAAATAAGCTGTCGTTCCTGTGTGCCTGCAAGTGGCAGATCAGGTCAACCAGAGAAGCAGCTGAACAGGAGCGCACACACAGCCTTTCCTGTGTCACTGCCTGTGATGTAAACGGAGAGCATGAGCACACAGAGTGCCACAAGGATGTTTTTCAGGCTGTTAAAATGAGGTGGACGTGCTTTTGGCAGTGCTGGGGTGACACTGGGGAACTGCAGCTCTGAGAAATGGTTAAATGAATTCAGGATAGATGTACATTTTTCCTATTTGTAGGTTTTCCTCGAGGTCACTTGAGTTGCTGTTACAGACATGGGAAAAGGTCTGTTCTATTCACTATATTTTCACAGGGGCAGACTCCCAAGTGCTAAAAAGTAATTTTTTGACAATGGAATACAACTATTTTTAAAATGGTTGGGGCTAGAACTTGGTAAGTTTGGTTCTTGCAAGAAGTGACAAAAAGCAATATGAATATCAGGTTGTTCAGGAGCATCTCTGAGGAAACATTTTCTGTTCATTTTCAAAGGAGGCAAATGATAGACACAGGAAAGTATGTGAATAAAATTGGCTTTATTTAAAATGCTTACCTAGAAAAACTTTGCACTGATTTACATGGAGAGCAAGGGGTTGAAATAGGCTGGGGCAAGAGGTGATATCTTGTTCACTGAAATCAGGAGTAGGTGGATGTGCATTTTGTGATAGCACCTGGGTTAGGAGCATGCAAATCAGAGACATGGGTTATGTTTTGATCAGTACTGCCTAATTTTCTGAGATAAGCTTGTATTTTAAATTTTTTTAGGAGTTATATTCGAACATGCAAAGATTGTGGTTGGTGACTTGACAATTTCCTTTCATTATCCTGGAGATTGTGATGGGGGTGCTCTCTCTGTAAGATTCCTGATTTAAAAAAAAAAGAAACCCACATTCTGAGATTGCTTGAAGTTATCAGAAATATAGTAATTTTAGGTCTCTGATGTCTGAATTTTTTCAGATGGGTCCACAAAACATAACTAAGAAAACTGATTCTGTTGCCAGGAGGTGTAAAACTGCTTCTGTAGAAAATATGAAGGGGTTGATTAGTGTGAAAACCTTGGAAACAGCTGGATTATGTTTTTTTTTGTTTACTTGAAGATTTCAGGTATTAAATCAGTGCAGGGGGTTTGAGTCAAACAGATTAATCATGGAAATCCCAGTGTTTAAGATTTGTTTGTCTTAAATTGGTACACATTGTACACACCACGCCACAGATATGGTTAATAATATAATAATATTACTGGTTAACAATATTATGGTTAATAATTTTAGCTATTTTAGACATGTTCAGCACTAGCATGGATCTTTGGAGAATTTGGTAATTCCTTGTTACCACTTCTACCTGTAGAGGGAGAGATTTAATTTTATTGGTTCATTTGTGGAAGTATCCACATCCATAATGATGTGATACGTTTCTTTTGGAATCCATTACTTGTGAAATATTTGTGGACCTGTTGTCAGATTAAACCATGTGGCTTTCTAGCAGGTCTGTGATCATTGGTGATGGGTGAATTTCAAAAGTTTAGTTGTGCCATGAAAAGCTCAGTTTTATCAAAAATATTTTGGTTTAGAACTGGGAATCGAAGTATTGCAGTAACCAACTGACCTTTCTGCAGCAGTGTTTTCTCCTGAAAGAAGTTAAAGCCCCACCAATCCTTAAAGCAATGTACTGTGGTACTAGATGTAGCGTAATAAATGGGAGTAATCAATCTATTTTGGTGTTTTGGGGGGTATTTTTCCCAAATGTCTCGAGATACCTCTTCAAAAATTCCTTTTTAGGCATTTCTTGATACTCTTGGGAAATGAACACAAGTCCTGATTTCATTTTCAAATAATCCCATTATAGTCAAAAGCCCAAACATTCTGTGTTGGATCACTTTTTGAGAGGTAAAACCAACAGAGTATCATTTTATTTTATTTTATTTTATTGTATTTATTTTATTTTATTTTTTTTATTTTTTATTTAGGAGAAGAAAAAATACGCTAAATTTCTTAAGCTCTCAGTATCCCCAGAGTAGTTCTTCTTACAAGAACAGTTGTTGCTTTTACTCTTTTAATTTCCAGATCTGCTTGGAATCTGCAGTTCAAGGTGTCATTTCTGGGGAATGCATAATTAACAGCACTTAAACTAATTCAAACAGAATGTTTCAATCTTAAATTGTTGATGGTGCTTGTTGTGTGAGTTATTTTGGTGGAAGTCTTTACACACACACAGAGTCACCCTCCCTCAATCTCCAAACACAGGTTTGGTCTCTTCACAAGCAGTTGTGAAGTTTGCTAAAGATTTTAGAATTTGGAGTGTTTCACAGATCATTAATGCCTGTAGTCTTCTGAGGTGGAAAAATGTAGGGGAACGTGGGATATTTGGGTTCAACCCCCTATTCATTTGGTTTAATTTGAGAATTGAGCAGAAGTCTCAGCTATCTCGAGAATACTCCAATAATAAATCCACAGCATTATTTTCACAGTTTCTTTTGCTGATCATTAATTCGATGGTGATTTGGGTGACAAAGTAGAACAGTTTCAACTTTTGAGACTAAAAGCAGGTTGTGGTCTGCATGGTGAGGTGTAAGACCTCAGCTAGCATACTAAAGTGCAGTTGGATATTTTCACTGCTGGCCACTCATTAGCATTGCTGGCTGAAAGGAGCAGCAGGCACTGTGCAAAGCCCCCCTTTGGTCACATCAGAGATTTATGCTAAGCTAAAATTGCTGGGTAATTGCAGACAAATGGTGCAGTTTGACTGAGCCACATAAAACTAAGATGCTTTTCTACCAGTGAAGTATTGTAGGAAAAGGCACCTCTGTGGAGCTGTGGGAAGAGGCTTTTGCTGCTCCGTTTGTGCTGCCACTTTTATGCCCAGGTTGTACAGGTATGTAGGAATTCACTCCCCAAATAAGAAAAGAAAAAAAGTAGTTTTTTACTTTACCTCCCCAAATAGACTCCTTGTTTATCTTGCAGAATATATACAGGTCAACAAATTATATATTGAAGTTTATTAACAATATGGTTATCCAGTACTCAGTATAATTTACAAGTGAAATATATGCATAAAGAAATGCAGATTGACCCAATGCCACCACCATTCAAAAGAGAAATTATTTACAAAATACTTCTACAGCAAATGTGTGTAAAGAAAAAGAAAGCCCCCAACCCTTTACCCCAACAAACAGAAAACCCCAAACCCCTGAATAAAAAACAAAAACAAACAAAAAACCCCCCAATCAACCAAACAAAAAATTCCAGATCTTAATACAACAAGTTGGCATCTTGTATGTAGTTTATGAGTAAATGGTGGTCATATTTCAAAATGGAAGGTTTCCCTGAGAAGGCTCGCTGGCAGCCTCTTGCAAGAATACCTTTCCAACTCAATTGTATCTGCTTATCCCCATCACCATGGCTGAGATGAGAAGGGAGCTGTTCTCAAAACAGACAAGTAATTTGCTGGAAATAGATTTTAGATCAACACATTTGATTACAAGGAGAAATCAAGCTGAGCTAGTGCACTTTCTGCAACACAGGTCTATGTTCTCTGCAAGACACATGGTTAAAATCAGCAAACAATCATGCTCTGTAGCAGCTGAGACATCCAGATGGTCTCAGTTTATCCCTCATTAAAACACACTTCAGTGTTCCAATCTTTAGATAAAGATAGGTTTGAATAGCTGTGGCAAGGCCCATATCCTAAAAGAAAGGTCACAAGCATTTAGAGAGTTACAGAAAATACATCTCAAAGCAGCCCAGTGCCTTGGTTGTGTACCAGTGTCATAGAATCATGAACCACAGAATGGTTTGGGTTGGAAAGGACCTTAAAGATCATCGAGTCCCACCCCCTGCCACGGGCAGGGACATCTTCCACTAGCCCAGGTTGCTCCAAGCCCCATCCAACCTGGTCTTGGACACTTTCAGGGATGGGGCAGCCACAGCTTCTCTGGGCAACCTGTGCCAGGGCTTCCCCACCCTCACAAGGAAAAATTTATTCCTAATTTCTAACCTAAATCTCCCCTCCTTCAGCTTAAGCCATTCCCCTTTGTCCTGTCACTCTAGTCCCTTGTCCAAAGTCCCTCTCCAGCTTCCTCAGAGCCTCTCTAGGTGCTGGAAGAACTCTAAGGTCTCCCCAGAGTCTTCTCTTCTCTGGGCTGAACATTTCCAACTTTCAGCCTGTCTTCAAAGAGAGGTGCTCCAGCCTTCTAATCATCCCACTGAAACCAGGCATCTTGCAAACTGGGGAGTGAGACAGGTCAGCAGAGGAGCAGAAAAGCCCTAGGGCAGGTCCTTCCAGCACTCCATGTATACAACAGTTTCTTGCTTGTCTGGCACTGGTCTAAGTGGAATCACACTGAAATTACTGACTTTTGGCTTTTCTGCAGCTGTTAGTGCTCCCTGATTCCAGTGATAGCCTTGGAATTGATGTTACTGATGTAAATTCCTGCAGTTGCAAGCAGCACTGCAGCACGCTGCTAAAAGTGAGTGTGCTTTGTATTGGTGGTATTCCCACAGACCCCAGAAAGGGCTTGTGAACGACTTTGTACCTTCTCCTTCTGCCCTTACTTGAAGGAGGCAGCAGAGGAAAAGCAGCTGGAACCATCTGATCCATGTGTCAGATTGTCACAGAGTGCCATGATACTCATCTCTAGCTTTCCATCTTTCTTCATTTGCTGGGGAATTCATGAGGACCCCACTTGTGCTGAAATTTGAGTATCTGCTGAAGGGCTTTGCTGGGCAGGAGTCTGTGTATCCTGCAGCTAATTATGTCATTCATTAATCTATTATCTATTGATGATGGGCAAAAGAGAGTCACTGAGAATGATTCAGAGCCTTCATGACAATTCTTAAAGTATTTATTTCCTGTATTTTGATAATTCCTGATAACTGTGCTGCAGCCATGCTAAATCCTTATAGGGAGTTATACTTGAGGTATTCTTAGAGAAAATTCCTGTTTCTTACTTGTTCTTCTGGGTTTTTTTCCCATATATGCACATAGTTAATGTAGTTTAAGAGATGCAGAGTAGAAAGATAAATCTCTCTTCCCCCTTGCAGCTCCTAAAGAAAGTTACAGCTTTACAGCTTCAGAGGAGAACATTTTATTTTTAAGTTGCTATTAATAGCACAGAAAATTAAAAGCTCATCATGGTTAGGATGAGATCCCGATTGAACTTGACAGGGAAGAAGATATTTAATAAAAGTACCAGGCATGGTGATGGCTTTCAAATAAATCTGTGTGTTAATAGCTAAATTATGAGGCGATATTCTGATGGTCTATTTAAAAATGTGTTTGTATGAGGATTTTTGGGATGATCCCATAGATAATACATGGTTGTTGCTATGGCCTGTCCTACTGCTTATATTTTTTGGCTAATTGTATTATTTTAAGTTGGCCAGCAACATTCTACATAGCTGTGATCACTTTTTATCCATCAATTGATGTCTGCTGCTGTTTTATCAGCTTATTTTTCTGAGCCACCAGCTAGGATAATGTGCTTGAGGGAAAATTATACCCTACATCAGTGGTTTTGTTACAGCATGTTGTACATTATTGGTAATTTGAATGAACCCAGATAAAAATAGAAAGGTTAAGTAGTTTTCCAAATGTTGCTTCTGTGAAGCAGAAAGAGAGTGGTGTCTGTACCATACACATTCTTGAGGGAAGAGTGTTGTTTTTTTTTCCCTTTCAAAACCACTTGCTCAAATTGATGCTTTCCTTAAAGCTCAACCCAAAGAACAGTTTGCTTTGGAAATCTGTCTTCCCCAAACTCTTTTTTTTTTTTTTTTTAATTCTTCCTGAGGAATTTTTGGGTTTAATGAGCCAGTTTTTAACACTAATGTGCCAGTTCTGTCCACATATGAATGTCTTGAAAGTGCCTTCTCGTGGGCCAGGTGATGTGGGCTGGTGCCAGGGAGAAGGAGCTGAAATCCAACAGTGCCCAGTGCCCTCTGCAGCGTCCCCTCAGTCTGTCAGCTCCTGTGCACGGCCTTCACTCTGCTCTTTTATTCTTGCAGGGCTGGTAAATGTTTCTGACCATCCTCAGATGTTTTTGGCAGGTGGGAGCAAGGCCATGTTTGTGGCTGAGATATTTATGCAGGGCCTGTCTATGATGTCTGTAGAACTGTAGTTTGTTGTTTCTATTCCCAAACAATTCCTTGATTCTCTGTGTATGAGAATAATCAGTGCAGGGAAATCTAACAAAAAAAAAAAAATTGGTATTTTGATAGGGTTGACTGACAGACATATACTTTTAATCCTTTGTGAATGTCCTATTTAAAATCACTGCAGAACATCACTGTGTGTCTTTCAGCTAATGCCCACTGAGATTTAAAACCTCCTTTTTGGCTACCCTCTTTCTTAAGAGTGACCTTGGCTGACAGTTTCTATTGTACAGCAGAGTCCTGGGGGGATTTTTTTTTTCCTCTCTCTCATACTTTCACATGGATTTATGTGCTGCAGACTCACCTCTCCAGCAGCTCTGCTTCTCTTTCCTTGCAGTGAAGATTTTCATAGCTATAAATCACTGTGGAGAACATATGTTTATATTTGATTTTTTATAGATTTGATGGTAGATGTTTGATTCTATCCCACATAAGTGATTCTCTTTCTTCTCCTCCCGATTAAAGAGAACAAGAATCACGTGTGGTTTTCATGGCAGGTGATAGAAATCAGGAAGGAGTGGGGAATCTTGGCTTTGCTTTCAGCTGGGGAACAGACAAGGTGGCTGTTTCCTCTCTTGCCCTCTCTTCCAAACCTGGAAAGAAACTCTAACCAAATCATCATTTCAATTGTATTTTCTTGCTGTAACTTTATATTACCTGCAAGATCTGTGCGAGCTCATGGCCGAGGATGTTTGCATTTGAAGCTGGAATTCAAAGCTCTCCAGGTTTGGATCTCTCTTTAGTAGCAAAGATGGATAGTTTCACCTTTTAAAGTGAAATTTTATAAAGCTTGGCATCTCGGTGTGACTGTAAAAATTATTTATGTGTGTTTTTTTGTGAAAAAAGAAAGCTTTTGAAAAGTAACAGCTTTTTTTTTCTACAACATAACTTGTTTTCCATGAGATGCAGCAAAGTTAAAGAGTTATTTTTCTTTACCTCTGGTGTTTGTAAAATGATGCACTGAAAGTTCTGTGGCATAAAAGAAATTTAAACAAGTGGCAAGTTTTATAGGAACTTTAATATGTGAATTGGTGGCTTTAAACTACTAGTAGTTTATTTTTTAGCAGTTTATAATCTATTAAAGTTTGATTTTAAATTTGTTATATTTTCAATATGCTCCTTTCGAATTATGAGAAATAAATAATACAGGTAGGCAGGACAGGCTTGGTTTTATACATTTAGTTAACTAAAAGGGTCTCTTCCCACAAACTAAGCAGGTGGCAACACAATTCTGTCTTAGATGGTCCAAACACAGCTGTTAATTATAATTTAGTCTCTCTACTTTCATTTTAGAGAACTGCATCCCACCCCAAAACCCAAATAGCCTTATCTTAGGTAAAGATTTTTTTTTTAAATAAAAATATACAAAAATTCATTTTACTCTTAACAAAATGAAAATGTATATATATGTTCAGAAAAGCAGATTAAAGCATGCAGTTTCCTTTTACAGCCATTATGGGAATGTTGCATATGAAAAATGTGCCTCAATTCCACTTGTATATATTTCTATATTTCTAAATAACAATATATTGGTTGTGGTTTTTTAACAACCAGATGATTTCCTTTCATAGTTTGTGTTCTTTCTGTCTCATTATTCTGCTTACAGTTATTTTGCATGGAATCTGGATTTTTTTGAATCTTGTTAACAACCAATGGTGCTGCACTAAAAGCTTCAGTGTTAGTTTCATGGCTTTATATCTTTATTTAATAGTATAATAAGATGCTTCTGACAGTGAAACCAAGGTGGCAGAAGATAGGACTGCAAATGTAGACTGGAATGGATGTAGGTTGAGTTTATTTGGGGTAGGATTTTTGTGTTTGGTGTTTTTCCACCCTCTTTTTTTCTTCTTTCTTTCTTTTTCTTTTTCCTGGACCAGCTGTTTCTCATGGAGTTTTGTGTCATGCTCCATCATTTCATTTGCTTAAGAGTCCTATTTCCCTGAAAAATAGGAGAAATTCCTGGATAAATGGATTTCTCTGCTTTCAATCTTGAAGCCACTCTTAGATAAAAGACATTATTGTATGTTTAATACTGAAATTAGAGCATTTTTGGCTAAGCACAGCAATCTGATTGCATTTCAGTGTGGCTGTGCTGTGGTCTCTTGGCTAAAGGTCTGTTCATCTGCTCTGATCTTCTGTACTTCTTTTATAGAATGACATGACCAACAGTAGTCAGCCAGTCCTTTTCACTGCTAATGGTTGGTTGATTTATGTGATAGATGCTGACAGAAGAACAGAGGAAACAGCAGAACAAGGCCAGGGTTTTTGTTGTTTTTTATTCCCCCTGAAAGGGTTCCCATGGGTTGCTGTGTAGAATTTTGAACTTCTTTCTTAGGGATGTGAGTGTCAACACTGATCCTACTACAGAAGTGTGGACTTAGATGGAAAAATAGGAAAGGTCTTTCCTATGAAAAATGTTTGGATTTAATCTTGCCCATACATTGTTTATGTTGCAAGATATTTCCAGCATGTTCTAGAAGAAACTGGGTTACTCCCTAAGCAATCGGCTACACCAGGAATATTGCTATTTAAGCAGGTGTTTCTAGTAGAATAATCAGCTGCTGGGACTTTCACATGCTGGATGTAATTTAGGTTTGGATTAGCTATTAGGAAGAAATTCTTCATAATAAAAGTGGAGAGGCCCTGGCACAGGTTGCCCAGAGAAGCTGTGGCTGCCCCATCCCTGGAAGTGTCCAAGGCCAGGTTGGACGGGGCTTGGAGCAACCTGGGCTAGTGGAAGGTGCCCCTGCCCATGGCAGGGGGTGGAAGGAGATGATCTTTGTCTCCTCCTACTCAGGCCATTCTCTCTTCTGTTTAAGAAGCACTAACCTTTCATCAGGCACAGAACCATTGACCTGTTTACCCTGTTCACTGGCTTAGGCTCAGTTTTTATTCTAGTTTCACCCTTACAGTTTGAGCTGTTGTAAAGAAATGCCTGTTGACCAAGTGAGGTTTGCTTTGGGTGCTTTAACCTCAAAGTTCAAACAGGACACAACAAAATGCATTTTGCTGCAGCTGACTAGTTATGGATTTTCTCAGGTTTTTATTCTCTCTGTTATCTCATAGATCTGTATGTATGGAAAACATGATACCTGTCAGCTTTTTAAGAAATATAAACCATTAAAATTATATTTAACATCAGTGAGAGCTTTTCCTCTGAAGTACAGATTTGCTCTTCATGATCCTAATAAGGCTAATAAGGAAAAGGCTTCCATTTATCTCCAGCTTAAAAAGTAATAAAATGCTGGCCTCCTTAGGTGTTGGTAACTACTGGTATGACAATGTTCTGTCCAGTACTGGAAATATTTCTGTCACCACTTCAGAACTCCCAAACCAAAGTGGATTGATGCCACCCCCAAGGTAGAGTCAGGAGGGAAGGTGTGCTGTGGCACAGGAATCATGAAATGAATTTGTAGTTTATTGATTAAAAGGCTGATAGATTGTTCAGACAGAGATAAGATTTTCTTAATTAGTCTCAGTTTTTAGGATTAAAAGTCTCTGTAAAATATTGTTCAAAGATCGGAGAAAGGAAGGTACAATGAGTTCAGGGTATACAGATACTAATCATACTATTAACTATTTGGTTAGTATTAAGGTATGAAGATTAGAGAGGCCACGTAATATTTTTATAGTGAAATGATCACTAATGGACTAAAAAAAGCAACAATTAGAAACTGAATTCAGTGTCCATTCTCAACAGAGACTGAAAAGAACTCCCAAAATTTTAGATGTCAGCTGTATTTAATTAGACTCTGTCAAGCCTAAGATTCTATTTGTTGGAAGGAGCTAGACAACCTATTTCTTTTAAGATGTTCTGGAGAATTTACTGATTAAAATGAGATATAATCAGGTCCAAGGCACATAGACTGTGAAAGCACAGGCTTCTCAAAGTCCCTTGAAATTGTGTGCTTCTAGGTGATGATATCTGCTGATGGTAAAGGTCATGTGGTATTTCAAATTCTAGATTTAAGAATTTTGGTGGTATGTAAAATGCACAAACAAAGGGCAAATGAAAAAGCCTTCATCTTTTTAGTGCTTATGTTTCAATAATTTGCTTTTTAAGGAAGCAAAGTGAAGAAAATATCTGAGTTGGAGTTTGGTGAGTTTTTGGGCTCTTTTTTGTGTGGGGTTTTTCATCCTTGTCCCCAGTTTGATATTGCAATGAACTATAGCATAATAATACATAGTATTTTATTGTAATATATACAATAATGTAACTGTAGTTATATACACACATATATAATATGTAATAATATAATATTTTTGGGGAAAAAAATGGCATCTCAGTTGAATGGAAGAAATTTTGACTATTTTGTCCTGGAGATGATGGTGAGGAGCTTGCACCTGCTCACTATATTTGTGTAGCATCATTGCAGTGTATCTTGCCTGTGTTTTCTCCTAAAAAAGAGGTTTCTCCCCACGTCCCCCAGCTCTGTAACTGAATAGTAATCTGTGCTGGATCCTGGGTTTGTGCTTATCACCTATCTACTTTTAGACCATTTAATTTAGACTTTTTTCCACATCTGCTTTATTTAATGATATCTGAGTGTCTGAAGTCTGAATATCCTTAGCTTTTATGCTCAGCTGTGTTTTTGATTAAATTGATAACAATTGGAGTTCCTTAGAATAACTGTGCTGTGTTAGTCTCTGTATAAAATCAGTGCAGTTATACATGAAAACATGAATTTTCTGAAGCTTATGGGGTGCAGAGCAGGTCTTTGTTCAGTGCCAAATATACAACTCCAAGAGTAGGACTGTGTGGTGTGTAGGAAGGCAGTGAATAAAGAAACCCCAAACCTGCTTTACAGTGTGGAATTGGAGCCTTGGGAGAACAAATAGCTCATGAAAAATAACCTTTCGTTTTATCACTGAAAGCAAACCAAAATAAATTCATGTCAGTATGAGGAAGACACAAGAGAGAGCTCTTAAAACTGGTGGCTGGTACAAACTTTACTGGAAAAATCCCTTTGCATAGCAGGTCATGTCTCTGTGAGCATCTGGAATGTCGTGTGGGGCTCATCCCTGTGGGAGCAGGTTCCTGCAGTCAGCAGGTATTGGGGTGGCCCGTGGCTGATCCTGGAGCATTCCAGAACTGGGAAAAGTGCTCAGGAATCAGTGATCCCAAAGGTGATTTGGTTCCTCATCACAGTGTGTCTGCTGACAGCATTCCCAGAGTGAGGACCTGGCATCAGGAGCGGAAGGTTTTTATTTGCAGGAGCTGAACCAGTGCCCCAGAAGTCAATGATAGAGTCATTTCATTGATTTAATGGGACTGAATTGATTCCTTTAATAGTATTTTTGTTCCTGTCAGTAGTTCATTTGGCTTTGCTGTAGCCATTTTCATAAGGAACAGTGGAAAGCAGATTTGGTATCAAATTATAGACTGCATTACTGTTCACTGCAGCAGGCACTGGGGGTGGTTTTGTTTCACAACTCTTATTTTGAGTTGCCCTCAGTTTACCAGTACAGAGAGGAAAAAAATGTCATCAAATTTGTGCAAGAGTTAGATTCTGTTTGATAGAAATCCTAAGTAAATAGGTTTATTGTATAACTGAAATTAAGGATATTTTGTGCCCCTTTAATGAAGGTTTATTTTGTGACGTTACCCCTTTTTGACTTCAAATATTCAATGGTGTCTTACAGGAGGCATGGAATCCTTTTTTATTTATCCTACCTGATAGCAAAACTGGTACAAGGAGTCCAAGCTGACTAGAGGCATGGGTTCATACTAAAAGGACTGAAATAATTATTAAGGGATTATAATAGGTAGTTGCCTGTGGTTTGTGTGTTGTTTTCTTTTTTTTTTTTTTAATGTGTTCATTCTGTAACCTTTCTAAAATAATACCTTAATTTAATTGTCTTAATGTCATCCTATTATCAGGGGAAATATATTTCTGTCTAAGAACTACAACCGAATGAAGCATCACATGTCTCATTTGTGTGTGCTCATTGTGAATGAATTATCAGAAAATCACAGACTGGTTGGGGTCGGAAGGGACCTAAAAGACCATCTCACTGCAACTCCCTGCCATGGGCAGGGGCACCTTCCACTAGCCTAGGTTGCTCCAAGCCCTGTCCAACCTGGCCTTGGACACTTACAGGGACGGGGCAGCCACAGCTTCTTTATGGATGCACAGATTAACTGAGGCAACTTGAAATTTATGAAGAAATGTAAGGATGAAGTTGGGAATATTTTTCAGACAGCACTTAGCTACAAAGTTCAGTTTCTCTTTCTTTATCCACTTTGGACTTCTGGGTATCAAACAAAAATTTCACACTTGTAAAGGTGCCAAACTGCTTTTATTCAGATGGTAGTTTTCTTTAGTTCTTTCTGCCTCTTGTGCATTCCTGATAATTAAGCTTCAAAGCCAGTTTTTGTGTTAAGAGAGTGTGAGTTTGAGCATTGTTGGGTGCATTTGATTAACTTTGTTGGCTGCTGGATAGAGAATTCAATCTCATTCTGGTCCATAAAGATTATATTCACGTTCTGTCTTTGACATGAAAAGAACAAGAAATTGTAAAAGGTGCTACAGCTGGATGACATTTGATTTATTTTCACACATCTGGAGACTTCTATAGAGCAGGTTATGGTTTTCTTTCTCAGCAGTTTTCACCTTGCAGAGGTTTGCTGGCAGTTTTCATCCTCTGCAATATGTTGTCAACCTGCTGCTACCAGCACCTCGCATCAGAGTTCGAGGAACTGCAGGCTGAAAACCCCTCTGAGATGATTTTGCTCAGACTCAAGGGAAAATTCTATTAAATCTACTTCCAATCCTGTTCTATCAAGGAATGGTGTCTCTAATGCAATGAATGCAGATCAGTCTGGTTATGTACCTTGTGCTCACTAAAATGTGACACTTCAGTGCTTTTTCCCCCCCTTACTTGGGGGTTCTCTATAGGTCCCAAGGACCAGCTGGCGTTTTATTTACAGCCAAGTAAAAACCCAAGTGGGACAGTAATGCTCCATACAGAAGGCTGGGAACTGCTAATTCCCTCAGTTTGATTCAAGGAGAACCAGTTCTGTGTGATACTTTCCCAGTTGCACAATGAATGAATAGTACCTGGGACTTGCTGATCTCTGCCCTGGCTGTGGGTGATTTCCTTTTCATTCTGTAGTGCAGGCAATTCCTCCAGCAGCAGATTTTGAGAGAAGAGTTCACATGATCTTAGATGACAGTTAAAAGAAAACAGTCAAATTATGAATATATCCTACTTTTTTTTTCACTGTGAATCCAGACTTTTAAGAATTGTGAAAGACAAGTCTTGTGATTCTGATCTGGTGAAATCTGGTTTATTACATGGCTATTAACTTTTCTGCCAGTAGAAGTCCAAATGAAATCAAATGTCAGAATACATAGTGATGATATCTACATTCTAACACACTGTGAAAATATTTACAAGCTTCCAAGATGAGACTTTTCCTGATTAGGGAAATCAAAGAATAGTTTTCCCAGCAGGCCTGCAGTTAGCTCATCCAAATTGCTTCTGTTTTAATTGGCATGCATTTCCTCTAAGCAGCTAGAAGATGAAAAATATTTGACTTGGGCTCTACAGGAATGGAAGCCTGTTCCTCCAGACCCAGCCACTCTGGAAAAAAACCAACCAAAACCAACAAAAACCCCTAACCAAACAGCAAACAGTTTGAGTTTGTAGTGCATTTGTACAACAAAAATCTATGACATCATTGACAAAATCCCAGACCAAGGTGAAGACTTATATTCTGACTTTTTAATGAGAAAAATAAGGGCAGTATTTTTCTCTGTTGTTCTAGTATGTGAAGTCTTTTGCTTCCCATTGAGGATCTAGGTGGGCTGCTATTTTGTCCCTTGGCCACAGCATATTGTTGTTCTCAAACTGCACTTTGGGACTTATTTTTACTCAGTTTTCTTGATTTAGAAGCATTGGTAAGAATAAGTAAAAAGAAACAAGTGACTGCTTTTGTCTGGGAGAACAGTCCAACTTTGTGGGTGAAATTAGTTTCTCAGTTACTGGAGTTTTTACTTCTGTTCTGCTGAACATGTCCAAGGAGGACCATTTTCCCTAGAAGTTGTTCTCCTGGGGAATGATGAGCTCAGATGCACCCAATGGAGGAGGAAATGACTGTGCTGGGATGGTGTGAAAAGCTGTGCTCTCAGAATTTGAGGGTGGTGAGTCTCTGTGCTCTTGGAGGCATTTGGTTATAAGTTCAACCCACTGAAGTCCACCATAGATAGTGGGCATGGGATTGAAAGAGATTCAATGGATCTTGGGTAAAAGACATGGAGAAATTTTGGCCTGGAGGCCCTGAAGGGACTCAGGGCACTTCTGAAAAGGAAGGGAGAAGTCCTTGAGCTCCCTGGAGGTTTTCCACTCCCAGGGCAATGCACCTTCTGCTGCTGAAACCTGTGGTTTGCTGGATCATGTTCCCTTTGACTGCCAGAGGTGTTATTCCCGAGGTAGCTTAGTCCATGGTAGGGGGATTCAAATTCCTTGTGAACTGCTGGCAGACTGGTGCTACTACCAGTGAAAGCAGCACCCAGAGCATGAAATTCAGCTCACTTTATGTATTAGGCCATTAGGTTATAAGATCCTGTTCGTTGTTCTATTTGACTGAAACCTGTATCAGTATCACCTGCTTTTTTAACACAAGGATTGCTTGGTAGTTCACCTGTACTATATCTACATCTCGAAAATATCGATGTTGTGAGTGTGGTTTGTAATATAATCCCTTCCCTAACCTCATCCTCCCCCAAAAAACATCAAGCAAAAAAAAACCCTACCCAAACCATAGGGCAGTACTTGCAGATTTCTTGTGGATGAGACGTGTGGAAGTTTCACCCACTTCTGGTAACTGGATGTATTTTGGGAGATGCAAAGCCCCTCTGATGGGGATGTTGCCATCTGCCAGCCACAGCTTTTTTTATTTCTCATTCCTTTTGTTAGAGGAATATTCCCAGCTTGGGAGGGGTGAGGTGGTCGTGTGTCAGCCCTGCTAACCCAGCACAAGCGCTGGCAGAGTGCCTGGGCTTTTCCTAAGGGAGATTCAAGGATCGGGTGGAAGCTGCATATCTTGTTCCAAGGGATTAGGGAGATGCATTATCAGTGAATAATGTCAGTCATGCTCTGTGCTTGCTGTGTTTTACCATCTGCCTTTCAAAAAACGTGGGGTGGTGTTTCCTTGGTGGCAAAGCATTAGGGTGAATCTTGAGCAGCACAAACTCTGAGGGATTTGTTTTTAAAGCACTGAAGGAAGTGTAAACTTCATATTTGTTGTTTAATGATTAATATTTAATTGAAGGTGAAATTAAAAATTAAGCAGGCAAATGACTCATGCTAAAAAGCAACAGCACTGTCTTGCTGTGGCTGACAAATGATAAAGAATTTCTAAGAATAGAAACAAATATATTAATTTATAGTGATGGCACTGTGACCCTAAAGAGGTGCTTTGATTGAGAGGGGTGGACATATCCCACAGAAAAATCATGTAGAAAAAGTCTTTGCTGTGTTCAGTACCCTTTGCATCATGAGTTAAATCAGTAGATGGGTCTCCTCAGAAAATATTAATAATGATCTTTTTTCTGTGGTGTTATGGAACAGTATAGGAATAATTTTATTTAATTAGATTGATGTTTAAAAAGCTCACAGGACTAGCTACGACTAAGTGAATAGTGTGGGGGTTTTGCCTTTTTTTTTTTTTTTTTTGACATCATGGCTGTTTGAGATGCCCAGTTTTCAAAATCTTGAAGTGTATTTATCTTGTAATAGTTTGTTTTGTTTTTTTTTGCCACTGAAAGTAAATAGCAGCCTGTTATTTCAGCTGTTCGTTGTTATCATTGATGCCTCACAATCAAATCACAATCTGCATTTTGATGTGACTGTCAGCAGCAGCAGCTTATCACAGATGACACACCAGGAAGAGTCTGAGATGCTGCTGTGAGGGAGGGGGAGCTCATCCCCAGTGGAGGTCGCGGCTGTTTGATGTCCCTTGGGATGGAGTCTGTTTGACTGGGCATCTGTGACATTCATGTCCTGCAATTTTTTCAAAACAATGCTGCAGGCTGATGCTATTTCTGTTCAGAATACTGATCCACCCTGTTTACAAACAGATAAATAGTGTGAGTCAGGTCTTTTCTGCATGCCATACATAGGGAATTACCTAGGGATGGATTGAGGCTGTGAGCAGTGCCCAGCATGGAGAGCTTAGCATGGCTGACAGGGCACAGCATCTCCTCCTTGGCAAAGAAAGGCCTTTTTAAAATTACTACTTCTAGTTTCTCTTTGTTGTTCTCTGTAAGCCACATTTTGGGCAGAAATTCTAGTGAACGTGAAAAGCAATATGTGAAATGTAGGGTGGCAGAAGTTCTTAGCACAGAATATATATCAATAAATAGGATGGGTAGAAGGAAGGTGTAGCAGTTGGCTGCTGTTTTGATTATGTTCTGTAACATCATAGTGAAGAAAAATCAAAGAAATGTTGAGTTTTGAAGCTGTAAATGAGAGGGCTGGTAGAGGTTCTGTTTGCCTAATAGAGCATGGTATGTTAGGCAGCTCTAAAGCAGGCAGTGCCACTGTGGCAGAGGAATTAGTGCATCCAGGTGGCCTGATTTTTGTCATGTGCAGAGCAATGCAACAGAGTCAGAGAGTGGAAATACCAAGCCTACGTGCTATGTCAACTATATGTGGGTGGGAGATTAAAATTGTTGTACAAATATAAAACTGGGACTTCAAACATATCGGAATCCTCTTTATGTACTCGGTTCCACTGTGTATTACTGTGCCTAGAAAGTTCAACATATGCCCTTTGCCTGTGACAGGTTGGTCAGTCATTAGGCTGCTGGTGTGCCCTTTGAAAGATCTTTTTTATTATGAAAACTATTCTGAGACCTATAGATTAGACAGTGCACTCTCACTATAACCCGCTCTAGGCAAAAAAGAAACCTTTAATCTCTTTTAAAACTCTGCGTGCCAAATATAATAGCTGGTTTCAGCAGTATTTAAAACCAACTTCATTAGAATATGGGAAGGGGAAACAGGTTTTAAAGACTGGTTTTAGCAAGTAATCAGCTGTCTCCCAGATGGTCCAAATGGGACTTGTTCAACACTGCACATGGGGAAAAAACTGAAAATAAAAAGGAGGAAAAAAAAAAAAAAAAAGGAAAACGAAAAAGGAAAGAACCCAGCACCACCATGTGTGTGCTGGGGACAGGACCCAGTGGGTGCCTAGCTGAGGAGAAGCTGTGGCTGTTCAAACCCAGCCACCCCAGTGTTTTCTCTTTGCTGGGCTGTGCTCCCTTGCACAGAAGGGAAGGCTGCAAGATGTAATGTATTGAAATGTATTCTGCAATTGTGATGGTGCTCTAGTTTTTTCCACCATTTTCACTCTCCTTGCGCTGAAAAACAGTTTTGCTTTAACCCTTTGTGAAAACTAGTTGTGTTTAACCCATTTGTGTCACCTCCCAGCCTTTATCAGAGGCTTTGCTGTGGTCAGAGGACAGACTGATGTGGCTGTATGAAGCAGAGCACGTACTGGAGGTGTATCCTGCATGCTGGACTAATCGCTTATTTATTAATATTCATGAGTCATCTCATTTAGCGGGTGCTCTTGGGACTCAGTGAGCGGCCCTGCTATTGGTGCTTTAGCTGTGGAGAGCTTTATCTAAGGCAGAGCTGGTGTTATCTTTGCTGTTGATGCTGCAGCACCTCACAGGACATCTCACTGTGGCTCTGCACAGCCTCTCTGAAATGACGAGTCCACCTGCCATGACAGAATACATTTGAAAATCACCTTTTGTAATGTGCTGTCACACACTCCTGTAATGAGTCCTTTCTGCTTGTTCCCAAAGGTCCAGAGGAAGAAATGACCATGTAGATTCCACAGCTTGGGTGCAACAGAATGGGAAATGGTGAATGGAGTGGAGCTGGTCTGCAGCCTTGAAAGCAGCCATTCTGCAGACCACTAGTCAGTCAGGGACACCTTGCACGCCAGAGGCATCCTCCACATCGCTCGCCGGACACACACTGGATTCTTTTTAATTTCTTAGATCGGAATTCCAGATTCCTCTCCTTCAATTTTTAAAACAGTTTTAAGATTGTATCGACTACGACGAGTGGAGCAATACAACCAGCCACAATGGGTGACATGACAAATAGTGATTTTTATTCCAAGAACCAAAGAAATGAGGCCAACCATGCAGGAGAGTTTGGGTGCACACTGCAAGAACTGCGCTCCCTCATGGAACTCCGAGGGACAGAAGCAGTAGTAAAAATTAAAGAGACATATGGGGAAACAGAGGGGCTCTGCAGACATCTGAAGACATCACCAACAGAAGGTAAGAACTTTTCACTTCACTTGAATCGGGGGACTTTGGGTAAGTGCTCCCCAGACAGTGAAAGGAAGAGGTTTTGATTCAAACCTGAACAGAATTCTCATGGTGCTGCCATTAGTCGCCAGAAATAATAAAACAAGAATCTTCAAAGAAAGAAGATAAAACAGCCTAGCTGTAGCTAAAGCTGGCAGGAGAGTAAAAGAAGTGCTGTTTGTTCTAAGAGCTAAATGCATGCATTCCTTTTTAGAAGGCACACACAACATCAGCATGTGTTTTATGGCATTGCAAGGAGACTTTCACATATATGCTCTTGGAGGTAAGAAGGTGCAAAGTGGTTGCTTCAAGAGAATTTCTAGGTATTTGGGCATCTTGAGAGTATGAAATGACCTTTTGAGGTGCACATTGTGTTACTTTGTAGGTCAATATGGGTTATGTAGGTGTATTTATAGAGGTAGCTAATCTTCACTATTACTATAGATAGTTTTGCTTAAATTATCGGTCTGATTGTGTTAATGTTTTTATTAGTTAGACTTCTATTGTATGTATAATGAAACTACTTACTTTCTCATGTTTAATAACACCAGTCATAACTTTTCAGTATTTGTTCTTCTAAGTGTTTTTGAAGTTGTCTACCTGATCATCATTTTTAAGTCTGTTTTTTTTCAACGCTCATGCCAAATATGTCCCCATAAATCATTGGCAGTGGTGGAATGTTTACGCTCCTTATGCAACTTTCCTGATCATGAATCTTTCTGTTTTAGTGAAAGTAAAATTCTATTTCATTCTAAGAATTCTATTTTCATCACTGTATTTGCATCTCCAAGGAATATTAACACTTTTGGAAATTAAACAGTCTTTCAGTCTATAATATTTCTCTAGTCTTGTAAAGTAGCCAAGATGTTCATTTTAGGCTCTTTAGTTTTTCAAAAAGATAGAAGTCTTGGCTTTGTTCCATTCTCTTCTTTCTAAAATTAATCATTTAGTTACCTCATCTGTTTAAATGCCTCAAGAAGTCTTGAATTATTGGCACAATCATAAACATGTCAATTGTAGTGTGATACTATAAATTACACCAGTTGAAGGGTCCCAAAGGAGCAGCTATCAGTGTCTCATCCTAAAGAAAATTCTTCCCACTTGATCCTACACAGCCTCACTATTGTTTAACCGTTCTAACCTACAAAGCTGTGAACTGCACCTTTTCAGCAAAGGATTATCAAGCTGATTCTGTATTAAAATGAGCAGCCAACTTCAGTAGCACTTCAGCAGTCACGTGCAACCTTGTATTCTAGAGTAACTAGTGGCAAACGGAACACTGTGTAACAGATCTCTCCATTTTTCTAGTCGTGCCCAAATATCTAATCTATCAGACAGGCCCTCTTTTCCTGCAGGGAGATTGTGCTCCCAGGAGGAGCACTGAGGTAGGAAAAGGAGACCCTGTCACTTATCCGGGATTTGCAGATGTCCATCAGTCTTTTGGAGCTGTTGTACACGAGGGAACCAACCCTTCAGAGAATATGCAGCAATTCTGACATATTCCTGACACATCTGGGGAGTGCCAGGCAGAAGTGCAGGATCTCTATATTTACATGGCAGAACAAACACTGATTTATAAGTATCTCACAGGGACTCAGCATTTTCAGTATCCCTCAGCGTTTGCAGAACATCAGAGCCGAAGTCTCAGCCTGGGTGAGCCAAGTTCACTTTGGTGACTCGAGTAAAGTTTTGCCAACTCATTCTACTGGTTACCTGGTCAATGTGAACTTCAAAGGAGAAGTTAATTGCATTATCTGTTCAAGTTATGACATCAGGGAAACTTAATTCCTCATATTGGAACAGAGCATATGGATCCAAGTAGTGTGGCACGCTGACTCCAGCAGTAATCTACATCTGATACTGCAGATAAGGTAACTTTCCTCTAAGCATTACGTGCACTTCATCACTTGTGCATTAGGGACAAACATTTCCAGCTTCAAATGGCAATCAGCATAGCCTTGGAATCGTGAAGACTCTACTGGATTTTAATTTTAAATGACATCACATAATAGAAATTCCCATGCTAAGTTTACATCTTACTTTTACTTTTTTGCTTGGAAAAAATTGTTATAGGAGAGAATCTGCCTGAAATATGTCTTGTCAAACTTGGAAATTTTCACTTGGGAGAAAGTATCCATAGCAGAAAAATTTTGAAGGCTTATGACAAATATAAACATATGTTTAGTTCTAAGTCCCTACCCATTACTTTTTTGTTTGCAAGCTCTGTGAAGAAAGTTAAAATACAGTGAAGATGTAATCTTGAAGATGTAACTATTCTTAGAGGAAAGAAACATAATCATTTCTTATATGGAAAAGCAAGAATGATGTGCAAATAAATTACTGACATACATGGTCTTATCTTTTGGTATTTGCAGCAAACCCCCACAATTTGCTGCTGTGCCTGAGCATCACTTTTCCAACCAACATCTTTTTTGGTGGAGCACAGTTAACTGAACTTCCTTTGTTTTTCATACTTTGGTGTGTTGCACCTCTTACACAGTTTCATGGGGAGTAATGGAATAAGCTTTACTGCAGGACACTTCTTTCAAGGAACCAAGTGAACTTTTGCTGAGCGAGAGTCCTGAGTGAATATGAATGAAACAGCAAAAAAGGCCCTAGAACTTAGTTCTTCCCAGGCTTGTAAACTCTTTCAGAATTTATTTTCTAAAGTCGTTGTAATTTTGTGGGATATGGCTGAAGTAGTTACTGGAACAGTGGAAAAATGTTTCCTGGCAACAGGCACGTAATAATTTGGTAAAATATGGCCTAATCTGAATTTACTGGTTTACTCAATATTCAGAAAATAAGTAGTAATGAGCCCAGAGTTTGCTCAGCAATTTATTTCCCATGTTAATATTTCATGTAATGTAATGTGGCCGGTCTTCGCGAACAAAGATCTGGGAAAGGTCTTTATACCTTTCAAGCCTGCGCAATGGATTTTTTAGGTGAGACACAGCCTGCGCTGAACT